>JARJIL010000002.1:5143559-5743559 GCA_038502395.1 Dittrichia graveolens | reverse complement strand
TAAAGAGAGGGAGAGAGAGAGAGAGTAGAGAGAGATGATGAGATATAGAGACAAAGAAGAGAGTCTGCCATGCTTTGGGGTAGGTGAAGGAAGATTAAAATATCTTTTTGGTGAAAAAACCAAAATGCCCTATAATAAAGACAAAACTAACATCAATTTAAACGGAATGTTAGTTAAAGGACCGAGATTGTGATGAATTGGCAAACTCAAGTACCATCTTAGTATTTTTTCATTTTAAAGGACTAAAACAGTGATTTTTGTCAAACCACAGGGACCAAATCAGTAATTTACTCATTTTATGTTAGAATCTTACTTTATGTGATCTAATTTGTGTATACTTAGATTGATATCATCATTATTTATTTTTAATAAATTTAGTTTACAATTCCAAATATCCAAATATATAACTGGCTAATAAAAACGTCTTTTAAGCACTTGATATTATAACATCAACAATAATATTATGGTTATACCTTTACAATATCGGGACAGAGCTCCATCACGAGAAACACATTAATATTGGGCAAAATACGCGAAAATACAGAAAACTTTGTCAATATTGTCATTGTATGCAATTAACTTTAATTTGTACCTAAAAATACATACAACTTATAAAATTTGTTCATTGTGTACAATTGGTAATCTGATTACCAGGTTACCGGTTACCGATTATATACAATAAAACAAATTTGAAAGTTTTTTGTAAAGCTTTTAGGTATCAAAGTTTTTTTTTTGTTTTTGGCCAAGTTACAGGTAAGTTACTTGTTGTCATAGGTAATTTGCATACAATGGATCAAATTTGTAAGTTGTGTGTATTTTTAGGTACAAAATAAAGTTAATTGCATACAATGACAATATTGACATAGTTTGTTTTATTTTCGTACAATTTGCGCCATTAATATTATACTAAAAAATTTAAGGCATGTAATATAGTTTTATATTTTTTAAAAGAGTATGTATAAAAAGTATTAATTATAAATATTTTATTTACATACCTTAGAACCACGTGGGCATAACACTAGTTAAAATTGTGTTTTTGAGTTGTTTTTTAACACGAAAGGAAAGGAAAGAAAATGAAAAGAAATGACTGGGTATTTTGTTAAAATCTTTCCTCTTAAAACTGGGATGATCGGGAATCAAAAGGAGGTACCCTTCATTTTCTTCCACCTCAATAACACAAGTTAATCTTCTTCGTTTTCCTTTCTTTTCCTCTACTTTCCTT
Source organism: Dittrichia graveolens (assembly GCA_038502395.1). Classification (NCBI taxonomy): domain Eukaryota; kingdom Viridiplantae; phylum Streptophyta; class Magnoliopsida; order Asterales; family Asteraceae; genus Dittrichia; species Dittrichia graveolens. Next base: position 5,742,337 of record JARJIL010000002.1, on the reverse strand, counting down.
CATTTCATTTTCCTCTCTTAAAAAACTTGATGACGTAACCGATTGACACATATAATGCACTAATTCTCTTTCCTCATCCCTTCTCTTGATTTTGATATTTGTCTTAATTTAGTGAGTAGTAGTATTGAGTAAAAGGATATAAAACTTCTCGTTTATAAGATAATATTTATTTTATTAGTCTATTGATATGGTTTTATAAATTTAAACATGATGGTAGTTAAATGAGTAAAAGATCTTAAAACATTTTTTCCGGAAGACATAGAAGATCGTTTTTTTTGTTATAGATTTACCGAAGACTTTTGCACTCTCCTTCATATTCTCCCTCCTTCACTGGTTCCACATCTTCATTGTTTGTGACTTTTTCGTCATCTTTATCGTTAACGACATACTTCAATCGTTATTGTTTTTCATTCAAATCACACTATGCTTAAGTCACCAATTCTGCTTTTGATGCTCATCAATCGCCCTTTCTACTTTCGCTTCACCACCGACCAAATTAAGATTCACCAAATCAATTATGATTATGTTACCATTGTAAAGACCTGAAAATCCTCTCTGGGATCTCGGTTAGTAATCTTAACTCGCTCCTTTGTTTCTAGCATTTCTTTATATGTCTATCATTGATTTGTGGAGGGGCTAAAATGGTATAATGATGAACCTGTGGAGACATATTTGTATAATAATGAGTCTTAAGATAAATGAAGGGTGAAAAGTGTCATTAGGTCAAAGATAACCTACCCCTATGGAGGTTTTGCTTCATTGGTTCCCTTTTCCCAAACCCTAAACAACCTCCATACTCTTTGAGAGTTCTAAGAACAAAATGAGTGAATCTTGAAGGTATTAGGCGGTGTTTAAGATTGGAAATAGTGTTGTGGTCTTGCTAATCGGCTCATATTCCTTCATAAGCATTTTCAAAATAATAATAATACAAAATAATAGTAATTTGAATTTAAGTATGTTTTATACTTAATACTTTTTTATAAGATTATGTGATAGACGTGAACTTCTTTAGTATTGTTTTTTTTAAGGCAAGAATATATTGAAAATAAACCATCAAAAAATACAGACCAAGGCTGTTGTTAATGTTATGAAAGGAGCATAAATGGAACACATGTCCATCAAACACATCCTGAATATATAGTGATTTGGGAACAATTTGTTTGTAATGCCCGAATTATGTGAGTTTTAATTTAAATTTATTTATCTATTAATTATAGAATTATATTTATTTAAGTGTGTGTTAAGAGAATAACTAAAATGTTTAATCATTTTGAGACATTTATTGATTTTATAAGATTGTACTTGTAAATTACCAAATACTTTTACTTGTACTTTGAAATACTAGTGTGGTAAAAATAAGAAAAAGTAAACTTAAGGAGGGTTATTTTGCCAAATAATGAAAGATGGAGGTATATAAACATGGATCTGGTCAAAATTGAAGTGTGAGTGTGTGTTGTGTTACCGAAAGGATCGAGAGTAGGAGGGAAGAACAAAAAGAGTGATTAATTGAGAGATTTGAAACTGATTGAAGTAATCTTTTGGTAAAATTCAAGTATTAGATTTAGTTATTCTAACTTAATGAGTTTAATTTTTGAGTTTTTGATGATTGAACGAAGGAAGTGTTTTTTATAGTAATATAATCATCTTGGTAATGATTCAATAGAGTTTTAGTACTGAACTACTAATTGGTTACATTATTGTAAGTTGTACAATAATCTCACACTAAAATTATATTGATTTGCTATAATGTAGAAAATACGAGGTTAGTATCTATTTATATAGTTGTAGGTATTAAATATTTTTAAGAATAATGGTTTTGTGTATAATGTTTATAGGAATTTGAATGGCTATAAATTAAATGCTTGATTGAAGGGTTTAAAATAAATTTGAATAATAAGTATGAAACCAGTTGATTGTGTATAGTGATACATATAGACTCTTTTGTTGTGTTCTTTAGATACATTAAGGAAAGAAAATGACAGAAACTAAAACTAATGAGAGAAAAGAAAGGATAATAATTCTGATTTTTCGTGTTTCAAAGTTGGAAAGAAATGAAAAGTTGTTGGAAAGAAAATGAATAAGTTTGTGATCCCGAGTTAGAGAGAAAGAAAAGAAAAATGATCATTTTACAATTATACCCTTATTTTTATAAAAATTATTAATTGTGATTAAGGGTAATTTCGTCACTTACGAAAAGTTATAAATTCTTTCCTTCAAATTCCTCACACTTTTGTTTAGGTTAAATGCGTTAAGTGGCCAAACGCGTGAACTTCTTAACACTATGGTGTTTGTTCCAAATCCCGAATACTAGATAGTTTTGTCCAAGGTTATCAAGATCAAGATCTTACCTAGGATCGTTTTTGTCTTTGCAAGATCGGATCGTAAGATCAAATCGGGATCTTAAGATCCTACCATAAGTCACAAAGGTTTTTTTAGGTTTTTTATATGCTATAATTTTTGTCAAAAACCAAGTATATAATACATTTACGAGAGAATAAATATTAAATTTTAAAATGACAAAACATCATATCGTCCAAATTTTAAATTTTAAAAAAATAGATAACAACTCATCACAATTCATTGGTTTACATATCATAATAAAATTTAAAATATGACTTTTAAACACAATCAAAAAATCTAGAGCACATTGTGCACAACATTAATTCTTTAATTCATAAAAAATCTTATTCTCGTAAACCCCTCTCTTATAACAAAAGAAAAATGAAAAATGTAACGTATATAAAGTAGAAAACCGTAAACAATTGTTTTTAACACAAGGTTGATCACTTAGAAAATTAAAATTAATAAAATAAAATAATAGTAATAACCAAAAGATGTAAAAAATAAAAATGTAAAATAATAGTAATAATTAAAAAATATAAAAAAAGCAAAAAAAATTAGGATCGTAAGATCGCTATACGATCTTGCTACGATCTTACGATCCTGAGTACGATCCTAAATACGATCCGGCGTGTTTTTGGTTGGTGGGATCGTATACGATCAGGAATTTTTGAAGGCTTAAAGGGGTGTTTAGCTTAGCTTATTCTAATAGCTTATACGAGCTTATTGAAATTTATAATAAAAAACGATAACCTCACTCCTAAGAGCTTATCAAAATCGAACTTATAACCTTATTTAATCCTACTAGTATGGTATCCGCGTAATATTACGGCAACAAATAGTTTCTATGCAATAACATGTCGTTTATGGAATTGTATTCGGCGAATAGTTTCTACCTGGTAACGTGACACGTCGTTTCTTTTAACTTTTTTCCATCAACTCTTTCTCAACTTTAAAAACCAATATAAAAAAAATTAACTAAACAACTCTTGTATTCATTTTTTGTGGGTGGGAATACGAATGAGCGTGTTTATCGGTGATGGTGGAGAGAGAGAGAGACAAAGAGAGAGAGTATGATCGAAAAATAAAGGTTATTTGAATGGTATATTAGTAATTTCTGATTGCTGAAATTATAATGTAAAGTAAAAGAGAATATGTTAAATGTGATATAATGTAGTAGAATAGATAAACTAAAGACTATAATAAACTCATAATTTTTTTTTGAATTTCAATAATCTAGTGAGCTGTTGGATCTGGACAATCTTGAAACAACCAGAGTTGGCCTCTCTTGAAAATGCCACTACAATAATCACATCAACCCAACAAAAACCGAAGGAAAGAAGAAAATTTTCCAAGATGATTAGAATTCATAAACACAATGAGGCCACAAGAAACGAGTATCACCTAGCAGCAAAGGACGACGACTTGCATAGCCAAACAGTATTACTCAACGGAAATGAACTACTTGTAAAGATTATACCTTTGTTAGTGCCGATAAAACAGAACTTCTCAAGCCGATGTTACTCCTTTTTCCGTTGTATTTGTTCATATACCCAACATACATCTTCCTGCATGTACATAACCAAATGTTAACTAGTTTTTCCCCCCAAATTAGGTGATGTTCGCGTGAAGTTGTTCATAAATAATGTCATAGTTTAGGATTCTTACGCTACTTCTCCCATGTGCTTCCACAAAGAGATTGTGTTCATGACTAGAGACCAGGATCAAGCCAATGAACACACCTTATCTGGGAATAAAGTTAAGAATATGAATCAAACATATAATATACCCTTCAGGCTTGTGTACTAAAGTTAGGGAGATGGATATAATCCCCATGACAAACAAGAATATAGTATCCAACCATAAAGATAAGCAGCATAGAGCAAAATTTAGAATATAAAAGAACACTTCTCATTAGACTATAGAGGCGGCATGATGATCCAGGTTGGTTTGGCTTGATCAAATGAATTATCATTCAACAATAATCTAATTACTTGAATAATATGATTTAGGAGGTTTTATGCATTAGAATTACTCTTTCTGCAACTTTCAACCTGTTTCCTTAGCTAACTTAAATAAGTTTGACCAGATAAAAGATATAACATAACCTGAATCAGCCCATTCAGACGTAAACGGGTCAAAACTGCCACCTAAGATGGTATGAAAGCATGTTTACCTTGTCGAGAACTGCTGCAGCACACCCGACTTTCATCTATATAGGTTGCTTGTATGCCCATCATCCATGAACCAATTGATGTGTCTTCATGAGCATAGCTCTTTAGAGATGCACTGAAAGAGAAAAAGGAAACAGAAGTTTCTAGATAAGAATAAAATAAACTATGAAAACACAAATATAAAGGGTACTCCATCTCAAAAACAACTTCCACTTTGAGATGTCCTGTTGTACTTGCATAATTTCAAGTTAAAATTACCTAACTTTTCATTGTAGTCATTACATAATACTGAAGACATTGATTTTGGCAGACACAGTTTCCTGTCTAAGAGTCTATTGTTAATGTAGATGGTTTGAGGGACTAATGTTACCAAAACTGAAGTGCAGAAGACAATAGGTTTATTTTTTAAGTTCAGTACCCAAATCCATAAATTCCAATAAAGCACAAGGACAAGATTTATAATTTACTCAAATTTAGTTGCCAAGTTAGATGTCAGAAGAGAGAATTTTAGGTAAAACTGCTAATAATATAAATTGAACACTTATTTGTGTATGTATCTCTATAATATATAGAAGACTGCTTTGCAAGGCTTATTCAAAAGCCTAATGCAGCGCAGAAAATAACTAATCATCACCATCTAAATCAATTATTTGTTTCATATGACAATCAAAAAACCCCACATAAGAGAACAGAAACAAACCTGAAAAGGTTTCGAAGTAAAGAATTCCCCAGAATTATACAGAAACATTAACATCTTGCAAGGGACAACTTACCTGTTTATGTTTATATATTGAGCAAATTTTTTTGACAGAATGATAAGTGATCCAGATGCATGCCGAAAGTACCTGTACAAAAAGTAGGATTTTTGTCATAATAGCTACATAAAGACAGTCATAACTGTCATTAAGAAGTAAAAAATTTGACCACAAATGCACATCATCAAGTCCAATTTTTTAAAGGACACGAGTCAAAATCTGTTCTTCACTCTAGCAAAGTCAATAGTCAAAGTCAACATCTTTGTTTCTTCTTGCATAGTTGCATCACATATATGCATGCAAAATGGAGCTACGAACATCACTACTATATTAAGTTAAAACATTTGACCATGAATGCACATCATCACGTTCATTCCTTAAATGGTCAGGAGTCAATGCCTGTCATTGACCCTAGCAAAGTCAACATCTTTGTTTCTTCTTGCACCACATTAAGTTATCAAGCATGCAAAAATGGAACCAAGGGAAACATGATTTTAAGTTTATTAATTTGATTACTAACGCACATCATGAAGTCCATTATTTAAATCGCCAATTACATTACACCAATCAAAAGCTTTAATACTTACGATCTCTCATCGCCGAACTTCCACCAATCTGGTTCATACCATGGCTTTCCCCTGACGATTGACAAACACAATCGAGTTACAAGAATAAAATTTGCATGCACAAGTATGTGTGTGTATGTACCAACAACAACATCCAATCCTGTCAAGAACGGGGTATGGGATGTGTGTGTATTTATTTCTTTATATGCGTGTGTATATCAAAGAAAATGAATATGCTTGAAGCTCGCTGACACACAATTTTTTTCGGATCCCATTTCAATTGGTAATAGTTAGTTTCAGGAACAAAATAAAATCCAAATTTCTAGTATTGTACTATTCTTTCGTCCATGGTTAAAACTTAAACTCAAGTGGAAGTTCATAAACACATTTGGGTGATATTTTCAATGGCTGTCACAGAGACAAAAAAGAAGTGATGGAGAAAAATATACATACGCTAGTATATGCGAACCTACGAAGGACCAGTTTCTGCTTTTAAGAGATTTGATCAACTAGAAAAACAAGGTCACATGAAAATAATAACATTTACAATCTCTCTTTCCATCCTAGTCAGAGATGATGTATTCATATAATAATTGGAAAATTTTACATTCAAGATGTCCTGTGAAAATTGCAATGTTCCTTTTTTTGGGGGGCGAAGTTACAAATAAATGTGTTATTATTATGAAAATAATAACAAGGAAGTGAAAGATACTAACTCTTCGGCAACCACTTCTCCTGATTTCATGCATCCAATATAAACACTATCTTGACCACGTCGGCTTTCAATAAGTTCAATTAACCCCTCTGAAAGGTAGATAAGATTCATAAATACAAAAACTTTCAGTTACAATGATTTGAATTTGAATACAGAAACAAATGGCAGAAATATTACCAAGATCAAGGGCAATATTGTTATCCACTTTAACATAAAACTCTGCATCCCAATTTTGAACTGCAGTGCTAAAGAAGAACTTTGCTTTCTTTGGTGATTCTTCGTCAGCTTCTTCATGGCCATCCTAAGAATCGAACAAATAATAAGCAACGAGTTAGTTCTATAAGACCATTTTTGAAACTATATAGCTTAAACAGAGATCAAGTAACTTACAAGAATCAAGAAATCTTTTGTTGCAAGATTTTCCTCATTAATGTTGCGATCCAAGCTGTCACCGCGATTAGGACTGAAATGTCAAAGGTTACCTAGTTACCGAAAAGACAAATATACGACAGGTGTTTATATTACTAATTTAACCAGGCTGATGGAATTCTTTTAGCTCCTTCCTCCCATTGTTAATTCTAGAATTTTAAAACCCGAAGCCATATCTGACGGACAACACACACACGCATTATGGCATGACCTTTTGACAATCTTAGACAGTTAGACACCACCCACACATTCTGGCATGACCCTATTAACAATCTTACACCAGAAATTATTAGTCAACTTTGAAACAAATGTTTGTCAAATCTATTAGATATTATTGTTGTTTGTCAAATTGGCGACGATAAAAGTTTTACATCCAAAAAAAAAAAATTAAGACGAAGTGAGAGTAAAACAAAACAAGTAGGAAAAAAGAAGAGGAAAACAGCTTCTACTAGAGAAATGCAAAAGAAATAAATAAAAGTTAAGGTGAGTAGAAAACCTCCGCCCAATTACAAAACGTATAGCGATTCCTCTTTCTTCAAGCTTTTTCAAAGAATCACCTGTCGAACTCAAATCAAATGTGTTAGCGTATTAGTGCATTACTATTCAGATTATATTCAGACACTATTGATTACCTTTTGGCATCCAAGATCCCCTAAAGACGTTTCTATCTAATCGATTCCCAAATCCAGTATAAACACCGATGACAGCAAGAAGTTTTTTGCTGGAAGAGAAACCAGGTTGCTTCAACTGGTCCTTGAGATAACCTTGACTCTTTGCTAGTGTTAATTCCATCTCTGCTTCCACTATTTTTCTCTCTAAATCCCTGGAGATCAAATATGTTATATCTGACTAAGAATTAGCAAGTCAACAAGTAACTCTGCTAGAGATGATAAATTTAAGTACCCATGCAAAAAGAGAGCAAATGCTTTAAACAAAAACAAAAAAAAAACAAAAATTACTTGCATCCTAGGACATTAAGCTTGTCTTCAAGTGTAAGAACCTTTGGTCTCTGTCAAAAAACACAACAGAAAAGTTAACAGAAAAAATCATTATATACAGAGTACCAAATCCCTAGTGACTTTCATTACAAAAAGCAACAAAATTAGTGATCTTTCAAGTTTTGGTCTTACACGTTTATCTCTTACTTTAAGAAAATAGTAGAATACACCACTGTTCAAATTGATAAACTTGTTCTTTTTAGGGGGCTTTAAATGTGTCTTTTGAAAACGTTTATGTTTGGTTACATGATTAGAGTCAGATAATCGTAGGTTGTCTGGGGAACGTGCTTCTGCCGTATGAAGTTTTAATAACTAAATAATTACAAGTTTAAGTGTACCAGATTATATTACCAAAAATGACATTTTTGTGAGGAAAAAAAGAGATGTCTCGTGAAATGTGAGTAAATTCTTTTAAATTAGGTTTAATAAGAGGTAAAGAGGTAATTTTATTTCACCCTTAAACAGTAGTTACTTTTGTTGCATGTATTATGAAACTCATTATTTGACACCGTGTTGGGCATGGCGGTTGTTGGGGGCACCCATGGGTGGTTCTCAACCTTTTTGACATTTACAGACTATTGTGATTTCAGGTCATAATAATCAGTTCAGAAATGTGAATCCAAACATTATCTTAGCCCCTCCCTTCCATCTCAAGAAAATTGTAACATTTCCTTTTTCCTTGAAAACTTTTGAAAGTATATTAGTATAATTAATATACCACAAGAATAATCATACATTTTGCTTAAACTATGAACCAAATCAAACATTGCAATTTCATGAGGGGAGGGAGGATATTGTTCACAGTTAGCAACAGTTGATCCATTGTAATAACATCAAAACATACTTCCTATGTATTCACTATGGTGCTGCTTGATCTGTATTTACAGATATACTTATAGTTCAATAAATTGTCTATGAAAACTAGCGATACGTGTTTATGCAACATTGCAACTTAGTGTATCAGTATGCATTTGTGTGTTTTTCTTCCTCATGATTCTTGAGATAGACTAGTTATCTTGAATCCTATAAAAACTGTGCATTCAAAGCAAACCTCAGCAGAATTCTTCATAAGCAAATTAGACAACAACATTCTGTTCTCAGCATCCTGCCATAACCTGGTAAAAATCATGAATGATCACAATTTTTTTAGGATTATAATTAACATGAAAAAAATTCAATTTTGTAGGGAATAAGAAAAATCCATGGCAACCTCCAAGAATCCTCCATTCAGATATTCAAACAATTGATCCAGCAATTATTGAATTTCGCAATAAAACACGAGTTGTAAAAAAGGAATCATAAGAAGTTACAAGCAAATACCATGATCATATTCGTATCACATAAAAACCCAAATCATATAGTTTCTTTTTCTTCCAATCAAGTAACCATCCATGTTCACAGTGATTAAAATTATCAAAATGTACTGATCCACGAATTGTCGAATTTCAATTGAACAAAGAAATCGTAGAAACCGAAACACTTGCAATAAACCCTAAAAAGTTATAGCTATAGCTAACTAGATAAACTGGGACTAATTAAAAATTTGAAATTTAGTAACTGAGTTGAAATATACCTGCCGGCGATGTAAAGCCAAGCGAGACAGGAGAAGAAAACGAAAAAGATCGAAGGTACGGAAGATCTTGAAGACGATGAGGATCTTGAACGTTGCTTTTCCGATTTAGATATCGTCGTTGGCAATGGGAAGCCCTCCTTATTGTAGTATGGAGGGCTGTAGTCCATTTTTGCTAGAATTTTGTGGTCTGGTGAGCGATCAGAAACCTGAAATTAATGAAAATCAAGAAGCAAGCAACAGAGTTGGTTGATGGAATGTTGGTCGCATCAAATCGCCAGATTGGAAGTGATAGCACAGTTGTATCTGAAGATTGAAGAAGACTGCGAACGACCTTGGTATAGAGAAGTAAACGGAACGTCAAACTATGTGGAACCATTTATTTTTTTTATTTTTTTATTTTTTCGTTTTTGAAAATTTGTTCCGAGTTTTATTTTGAGAAAAAAAAATAATGACAACAATATATGAACTTATAATAAATCAATTAAAATTTCACCAGAAGAGAAAATGAAAAAGAGAAATTTATGTAATGGGTAGGAAGATTTACGCCTGTTATCGAGTTTATTTTAGGGTAGAAAGAAAAGGATTTGAAAGAAAATTTATCTAAAAGGTGTTTTGAGTTTCATTTAAGAAAAGAAAGAAAAGGAAAGGAAATGGAGTGATTTGGATGGAAAGTTTAGGCTTATTTTGATCCTAAATCTGTCCTTTCAATTTGAGATGATTTGAAAGGAAAGGATTTCTTTTCCTCTACTTTCCTTTTCTTTCCTCCACTTATTAAACTCGAGAATATGGCGTTAGAAAAAAACATAATCCTTTTTATAAAACTTTATAGGTTTAAAAATAGTGTGATAAGTATTTAGTGAAATCGAATTAATACATATAGGGTGTGTTCGGTAACGGACTTTGTAACACCCTAGTCACCGGCTTGGTAGGACGTGTCTGGTATGTGTGCTAATTGCTTATTTGCTTTATTTTAGAAAATAATTAATTTAATTTAAAGCCACGAGGTTAAAAAGGAGAAATATATATTTTATATTTTTATGGATTTAATTGATTATTTGGATTCGTTTTTAGATAAGGGTCACGAATAATACCTCGTTGGTTTATAATTAATTGAGTAGGACCGCTTAATTAATTAACTGTGAGTTAGAAGACAGATAAGTGCACTGTGTGTGTGTGTGTGAAATCGTGAGTCATAGGCAGACATACCACCTCCTTGTCATTTAGAACTTATCACTTCTCTTCTTCTTGAACTTGGCTTTGAAGAACTTCCAAGAATCCAGCCTTGATTACTTGATTCTTTTAGTAATTTGTGTTGATTATTGCTACAAATTGAAGGTTATTTGTATTCTTGAATCTCTCTTGCTTTAGATATGCATATTCTTCTAATTTAGGGTTCTTGAAATTTTGGAGTTTATGATTAATAGATGAAATTGAAGCTGGATATGAATTTGGTAGTGAATTTATGTGGTTATGATACTGTTTTTATGATCAAATTATATGAGTTTATGGATTAAAGCTTAGAACTCCATTTTAGAAGTTGGAGGTTGAAGATAGTAATGGGCTTTGATGATTTGGTGAACTTTGAAATGTTAATGGTTTTGTTTTAGGTGTTATATGAGTTTGGTAATGTTAGACAACTGCTGCAACTAAATTTCCGGCCTTGAAATGGTCATTTGGGGTGTTTATGGTTTGCTGGTGCAGGGCAGTGTAAAACTGCAGAGCTGTTATTGTTCGGCCACGAACGCGCCGCGTCCAAGAGAGGAACGCGACGCGTTCCCTGCTGACAGAAACAGTCTTGTCTGTTTTTCTACATTATTTCAGTTATGTTCAGTTTTGGTTGTTTATACTTGATTCTAATCATGATTTAGTTGTTATACTTGGGTTAGTTAATGTTGGATAACATATATGGATTATTATTTAGAATTTATGCTTACTTGAAATCATGATAGGATGTTTGGAAAGGTTTATGCAAGTTTCATTGATTCCTTCATGTTAAGTATTTTATATGAAGTGATTTTAGACTGTTGGATATGCATTTCAAGTTTGTTTTACATGTTTGGTATAACGGGTTGGTTTTGACCTGTTTATGAATGAATTGGTATGTATATGCACTTTGTCCATGTTTTGGTGCTTGTAAGATGTTTAGTACCTTGAATATAAATTGTATACAATTTAGGCATATTCTAAATATTGGTTTTCACATGTGAAATGCATCGGCTTGGTTTTGACCCGTTTGGTACTAAACTTGATATTTTGAGATAACTATGAATTGATTACTAATTCTGGTTATCCTGTGTTCTCAGGAGGAGACAAGACTCAGTGAAATTAGATTACTGAGTTGGAGATTCGGAGATCTAAGGTGAGTGGATGTTTAACTCACATTTGGTTTAGTTGTAACGGTTTGGTTGCAATTGTTTTGGTTAATACTTGGATAGACTTATTGTCTGCTGATTGATTACTTGGTTTGTGTTAATTTAACCTTTCGTATGTGCACATGATTCGGATGAGAAGTCAGTTTCGGCTGGGCATATGGGCTGGGTTTGTTTGCTATCGGCTAATCAGTATTTTGATCTTTTGATGCATTTGTTGCAACTTAACGGTAATACTGTGTGAGAATAGCAAAATGAACTATCGGTAAACCTTTGTTTTGACCGGCATTCGTTGTAGGTTCCTGCAGAACCACCGGTCTTCTCGGATACTTGATTATTATTGTATCTTTCGGTTGCATTGTTGCTAATTGTTGGTTTAACTTCCATTCACTTAGTTTTGTGCTAACCCCCCACCTCTCATTCCATTTTACAGGTTTTGGTAAGATGGTGGTTCAGCTGTAGAGTGGCATGCATGGGGAATAATTAACTGCGACTCTAATTTTGTTTGATGAGCCATTGGTTTATGTAACACTACACTGTTGATGTTGTTTTGAAAACAATTAACCCTGGTTTTAAGTATTAGCTTTGTAAACTTATGATTATTTATTAATCTATTGCTTCCGCAGTATTTAAAAAAATGGGTTGAAATTGTGGTGTTACAAACTTATAGGGGATTATGGGGCTTGGGATTCTAGTTTTCATAATCCCCAACCCTCTAGCCTCGCTCGGGTGTTAAAATCCTGAGGGGATTATTAAAAACATAATCCCTTATAAGTCTCCAAAATAAAAGCTTTTTCAAGTAGCTTATGGCTTGAGCTTGAGATTATCAACGAATCAGCCCCAGCTCCAGCCCCAACTTCAACAAATATGTTTGTTTGCGTTTGTGCTTTATGACCTAGTGGGGTGTTTGACTAAGCTTACTATGGTCTATTTTTCATTTTTATTTTTAATAAGTTCATTTTTGACTTATTTTTTAATTTATAGATATAAAATAAAAATATAACTCAAGTTTGAGATAAATAAGTCGAAAATTAGGCATATGAAAAATATATTCAAAATAAGCTACAACAGACAACTTATTATGTTTTTTGGATATGAAAATACCGTTTCTAGATTTGTGAGTAAGACCCCTTTGAATGTCATTGTAGGATTAATAATCACAAAAAGTAATAATTGTTGTTAAAGTAGACTTTAGCGTCCTATCATTTTTTTTGTTGTTGCAAAATACGGATGTTTGGTAGGGAAGATTGTTTTTCATCAAAATAAAAAAATAAGAGTGTAGGAAAATAACTAAGGAGGCGTTTGGTTCATGAGATTTCACAAGATTTGACACGGTTTGCATTTTAAATCCCCTGAAATCTCATGTTTGGTTGAAAAATAGGAAAGTGTGGTTTACACTTGAAATCCCACTGTTGTGGGATTTTTAATATCCCTTGGGGGAGGGCGGGATTTGAAATATGGGATGAAGGAGCCAGTGCCGCCTCTACCTCCGCCCACCCCCACTGATGCTGGATCCACCTTCGGACACCTCATTGCCAATGGCGCATCCACCTCCGACCATCCCTACCGCGTTTCTTCATGGATTCCCTGTCCTCGATCCACCTTCGGACATATTGTTTTTGAAGGGATTTGCATTTATAATGAGATTTACATTTGGTAGGATTTAAAATCCCATCTTTTGTTTGGTTCATATTTCTTAGGTGGAATTTCCACCACCACTAAACTCTGTCAACTGCCAACCACCACACCTGTTGCCACCATCGAAGAGGAAGGACGACGACAGCGACAGTTGACGGTGAACGACGAACGACGGCGGGTTTCTGATGGTGGACGATGAACGACAGCGGACGAAGGCGAATGACGAACGACGCCGGGTTTCTGATTGTGGATTACAAACGACGGCGACAACGAAGGAGAACGATGGCGGGTTTCTGATGGTGGACGACGAACGACGGCGACAACGAAGGCGAATGACAGCGAACAACAAGGAAGGGTTTCTGACGGTGGACAACGAAGCGACGGCGAATGGTGACGGCGACGGCGAACGGGTGACGGCGACGGCGAAGGCGAATGACGGCAAGGAACGGGTGACGGCGATGGCCTTGCGACGGCGAAATCGGCGATGGTTTACCGGAGTATTAGTCGGAGAGTCGCCGGAGAGAATACCTCATCTGAGGGATTTCAAAATACCACGGGGGTGGAAGGATTTAGAAATCCCCCATCTGTGGGATTTTATAAAATCCTAGGATTTGAAATCCCATCCCATTTTACCAAACCAAACACCACATTTGAAAGGATTTGAAATCTTAATCTCATGAAATCCCCCCAAATAACACCAACCAAACACCTCTTAAGTTATAACATGCCACGAGGACGGAAACATACCTAAGCACATGACACGTTAGAAATTTGTGAACATGTCACATGTTATCGTTAATAGAATTAGCTCCAAAAGACATTCTTTTCAAGTGTTAGAAAGTATAATGTATAATGAACAAGTATGAAACTAATTGAGAATGTGTTGTCACACCTTGTTTCTAAATGTTTACATTAGAAGAATGTAGCTTAAATTTCTACAACTTCATTATAAAATAATTTAGAACCTCTTAAAATTTTAAATTTTCACACTTTAACTTAATCATGTCTCATCATCGATCTCATCCCTCCTTCAATGGGATCATCATGCCATTGCTATTTCCTTATACAAAAAGTAAAACTATTCTTTCTGTGTTTAGCATTTAGACATACAACCTAAGGTGGATGTCTAGTGACCCAATCCTAACAAAGTGTTACTTGTTTGCGGTTTACGGGTATGTTCGGTACGCAGCTTTTTGAAACTGGTAGTTTTTTGTTTTGAAATAAAAAGCTACAAGTTTTGTTAGATTAAAAAGCTGGAAGCTTTTTTTTAAACAAAAATCTCCAAAATAAAAAGCTTTTTGAAGTAGCTTTTAAAACTAGCCGGAAGCTTTTTATATATAAAATTACCTAAATATCCTCTTTAATTGTTTTACAATTCCTTTTATTTTTATTATTTGTTCTTTTTTGTTATTTTACACCATTAAGCTCCAGCTACCAGCTATTTTACCAAACACATATACATATAAAAGATACAGCTTCCAGCTCCAGCTACTACCGCCAAACATACCCTACATGATTTATCTTTTTCTTATATTGATTCATTGATCGATTGTGGGGAGCCCTTAGGCCGGTACATGAAAAGATTCAAGATCCTAGATTCAAAACCTCAATTTACTACGAATCCAACAAGGAAAGTTAAGCTCTTGAAGTCACCGGAAAACCGGAAAACTATTGGGTGAATCAAACTGAAGAAGAGATGCATGTATTAAACGGATAAAAACACAATAAGTCAAACCATAATTTGGGTGCTTCAGCAAAATACGACATCCCGGAAAAGAGACCACACGTATTAAGGTTGTCGATCTATAATTTGAAGCATCAAACTCTTTATGCAGGTTTATATTAGTAATTCAAATGCCGAACACATCCAACATCAATTCAAGTCCCAAAAAGAATAATCCTCACATGTATGTTCCATTATCCAAGACAAACCAATCTGAATAACTTACAAGAATGGACATGATATAACAAGTAACGGCACACACATGCAAGAAAGTTTCAGAGGATGAGAAAACAAGCAGCTTCACTCGCGGATAACAAGAACAAGAAACAAGTTGTCAAGCAATCCGCTTGGGGTGGTGTTAAGAAACCATGAAACACGTTTGTTCAAACTTTAAACTGATCTTCGATCCAGTTTCAGTTGGTGAACCTAAAATTGGAGTTCCATAACATAACCCACTTCTCCTTTTGAGTCCAGATGTGAGTTATTTACCTTAGACAAGTAGGAAGTGTAAGCCCACCACATGCAAATGCTACAACAACATATACTAGCACCAGGAGAAGAAATATCAGAGCAAACCTGCATTTATAGTAGTATAATAAGTAAACATTAGTTCCAAGTTCCAACTAGCAGAAAGTATAGCTTACAAGATAAAAGATCCCAGTTAGGAGATTAGAACTATGTCAACAGAGAAGTGCGTATTCTTAATGAATAACGATCATGCTTATTCATTGGCAAAATAAAAAATAAAAAATAACCTACTAATTGAAACCCAAATAAAACTGCTTATATTGTTAGTTATTTGGTAGGAAGCTTGTAGGAGAAAAATATTCATTTAGGCATTTAGCCCTTGTATTATTTGGTAAAATTCATTCCTTGCAACTCTACTACTAAATGTATACACTGGTCTTAGTTTCAAGCTAAAAATTGGCAATTTCAAACAGGCAGCAGGCTCATCCTTAATGAGCACCAAGAAATGGGTATGTCCTGTGCAAGAGCTTATGAGAGATGAAGCTTTTGTTTTTAAGAAGATCAGGCTCAAGCTTTGCTTGGTGGACAAAGCTTTTAAGAGCTTCTTTAAAACATAAGCTCTTAAAGAAGAAGCTACTTCAAGTTGCTTATTAGAGATTAAGCTTTAATGTCACTTCATATTTATCAGCCACAACTACTTTGCTAAATACCTTTGCAGAAATAAAAGTTTTAGCTTCTATTCCACCAAATTTGCCTAACATGCCCAATATCAAACGTACAAGGGCAAATTGGTCAAGTCACTTTTTAAATTGACCGAAAATGGAATTGGAGATCAAAAGATCGAAAAAAGTTGAGATGAAGTATCCAAAAAAATTGCTATCAAAGACTAGAAGTAAACTTCTTAAGCAGAAGGGTTGACGAGAGAAATACATAAGCTTGACGTTTCTCCACCAAATTGAATTCCTGAATCGACGAGATTGCTTTTTGAAGCGAAAAGTATTATTCTGCATAGTGGCTGTTTTATCAACGAGTATCTCCAATCGATCACCCCTCTCTAGAACTTTGTCAATATTCTCAATCATGACAGAGCGCACCTGTTTACAAATCCATAACCAACAATTATGATATGCAATTTCAATATTTAACAAAATTTTCCATTGCCTAAAATACATCTATTTCATTCATGATGAAAGAGGAATCTTTAAAAAGAATTAAAAGAAAGAAAGAGAATCTACTGACCTGACCCATTTCACCTTTTAGACGATTGATCCTATCTGCATTAGGATCATTTGAGTAATACTCCATCTGTTGGCTCAAAACCCTAGAGAATTCATCGTTCATGCCATAAGCCTGGGCTGATAATACGGCCCGACCATAAGTCCTGATGAATCTCTGATGAATGTCTTCAAGAAAAGTAAAAGGAATCCTTCCTGCAAGAATAAAATATCATCTACTTTGTCCATATTTGCAAATAATCAATTGACATACTCAATCAAAATGAATGAAACGAGTGTTCACTGTCAGATAAGGATTTACACCCTGAGCAAACTTAATACAGCTTTCTTTAGTTCCAATTATCAGACTATGGCCTATTCAAAGTAGATCAGATTTAAATAATAACAATCCATTTAAATTTTCAAGCTTCACTTAAAAAAAAAGCTATTGTAAAGTGATGCCTCACTCCTACATACCAGCAATAGATTACTACAGCATCAATGAATCAGCTATGGGTCATTAAGCGAAACAGATGGCAGACATCCTACAGCCCAATGATGGCCTATGCAATCCATAGTCCATAACTCCAGTTACACTTATCAATACTTGAACTTTAACATCAAGATTACTTTTGCGAGCAGCAATCAACTATCATCCTTTTTAATATATCCCTTTTTGTAGTTCTACATTCACCTAGGTGGTGTTTGGGTGGTAGATAGGAATCACCCTGGGTAAGCGTTTGATAGTATAGTGGAATAACAATGGGTATGAGATTTCCATACCCAACCTCCTTCGCAGGTTGGGAGAGTACTCAGTTTCAAGCACTTCATGTCTAGTTCTTAATCGATAATTCCTCTTCTCATTCCTTCTTTACGATAGCCTCAATCCAAAAACAACCTTAAAGTTAGAGGTGTATTTGAGCGGACCCAAGCCTATGCTTCAGCCGGCTCGATGCAAGGGTAACAATAATAATGATATAAATAATAAATAATAAAAATAGAAATAAACATTCTTAGTTATATCTTTAAAAGCAATATAAGTTTAATACTTAATTTAATTTAATAATTATATTGGTATAATACTAAATTTAATATAATAATATAAGTGGTTTCCGTCATTTGAAGTTAGTGATGTATTTGAGCTAAGCATGATATTGCTTGGCTCGAGCCACGGTCCATGGAAGACCATATTGGCTTGGGCCAAGCTTCAAGCGGCCTGTTCTTATTAGCGTGTGTATCCAACCCGCTTTGTTAGCCGACTAATCCTAGGGTGACCATCTGCTTTGCGAATAGCCCAGAGTCATCCCCAGTGAACCTCCGTGTCCGCAAGGGTGAATTTTGGTTGCTCCTCGGGTTCGAACTTGGTACCTCCATGTATTTCACCCATGAAGACCAAGTCATACCACTAGGCCACCACCCTTGTGGTTAGCTCCAAGTGGCCTTAGATTCAACAATATATGACCGAACATAAAAATGGAAGACATGGTTTTAATTTAACTTATTTATGTGTGATTATGCTAAGCATCACAACAATCACACCAAAGAGCTCAAACTAGGCCTTAGGTAATACCAAAGAATCACCTAGAAGTCAATAATACTATCCTGAGAAGTTTATCCAAACTATAATAGATATACACTAGGCAGATAATGTAGTTTCATTTAACAAAATTTTGACTTTCAACTTTCTGTATCTTCCACGATTGAGATAGGAGTGTTCATCAGTCGGCTTTTGGTGTCCTCATGTTGTTTGAAACTGGCTGTTCGGGTTAAAATAATTTTCATTCAAATTTTAAAACTGAAGCGGAACCACATTTTAACTTGCCAAAGTGCCAAACCATCTCAAATTTGGATCATATTCGATCAAAATTAGGCTAAAAACAATTTCAAATAATTTGGTTAATTTGATACAAACCAATTTCTCGAAAACAAAATCACAGGTTCAACACTACAGTCTACAAGTAGTAAGTTCAATACAAATTGTATGTGTAACTAAAGGGTTTTGATAACAAAAGCCCTAAGGCTTGTGTTTACTGGTTAGGTTGTGGTTAAGGATGAAGTTTATGCTTAAATGTTGGTAATTTAAGTTATTTAACTCCCAACAGATTTAACCATAAAGGCATAAAGTACCACCAATATAAAGCATAAAAAATCTTAACCACAACCCATGTTGCAATCAAAACCCGTAAATAAATATTCAAAAATTTCCAAGTGTAAATAATTAAGATTATAAACATGTAATCCTGTACATTTTTCGAATTCTAGTATTGAGCCGGCTTGTATGAAAATCAGCCATTCGAAAACTGATTTTGGAATTTGGTTCGTCTCCAAATCTTACACGAAAACCAAAAACCCAATTTGATTTGAATTTTCAAATTCAAACCGCCTTTTGAGTTGCATTGGAAAAATTCAAACTTTCCCCTATGAAGCCTAGGTCGTTATAGATTAATAGATAACCTGATTAGTAAAGTCAAGATCATTATTTATGAAAATGTAATTACATAATTATTATGATCAAATCCATACGAGAGAAACTCAATTCACACACGCAACTAACAATCTCGCAAAGAATCACATATAGGTGTATAAAAGGATCGTTATTTAGCTTACTTCCGGCGGCATCGTCAGCCATACAGAGAACCGTGAGCCCGTCGGTACGCTTAACATGAAAGATATACCGATCTTGCGAATACGAAACATTCATATCATTATTCCCGAGGATTTTTTCGAGTATTTGCCTGGCGACTGTGCTGGCGTTCGTCTGCGCAACGCTGAATTCCGCCAACACCACAGATCCCCTAGCCACCAGAGTGTAAAGAATCGCCATCTCTCCTTCAATAATAGCCCTAACCCTGCTCTCAAGTTTCAACCAAAACTTTGCTTACAGAAGATGAAACAACGATCCGATTGTAACGGAGAGAAGAATTAGGGCTTGAAGGAGGAAGATTAGAATGGATTTGGAGAAGGCGAGAGGGAGGGGATCGAAGAATGCTATTGTTTCCTCGTGTAAATATGGAGTCTTGAATGTTTGAGACCCGTTCATGGTTGACATTCTTCTTCGCTTCCAGATTTCTGAAACCGAGTGAAAACGGGCGGCAGATCTAACCGCTGAAGTTTGTTAAACGGTAATAATAAAAGATCAATTTTGGAGGCTTGGTAACTATTTATAGTCCGTGGCATTGTACAAAGCAACCGAAAAATACTTATTTATGTAACAAATTTTTTTATGGATTAATGTGAATATATTTATTTATTATTATTTTATGTAATTGATTTATTACTAATCTATGAAACTATTTTCTAATTCTTATGAATCTGGGCAACAATTAGCATATTGTGATCGGGTTGATTAAGGTATAAAAAACACTTAATTAGATTAACTCGGGAAACCAATTTTAATATAGATTTAACCCAGCTCGACCCGAATTAGCATACCGGGGTAGTCTGGTTGAGTATTTTTATTATCCACACTTGACTTATATTAGCCCACGTTTTATATATGTTTAAGTTACATAATAATGGTATAATACTATAATGTCCAAAATGAAATAAACTATAAGTAAAATGTTATTACTTTACAAAAAAAACATTATTACAAATTAAATTAAAATTAAACACTACCAAGCATAGTATGCAACCTAAACGTTTAAAATATACAAGAGGTGAGGGGTGACACAAGTTGGGATGAATAAATTTATTTGTTGCATCAAATTTTATTATTTTTGAAAAAAATATGATGTAACATGTAAATTTGCACAAGTTGGTTTGACTTTTTAATTTCTTTTTTCTATGTCTTGCAGAAAATGGAAAAGGCTTGAGGTGATGGTGTAGTTTCTACAAACTTGGCTTGTTGATTTATAATAATATTGTTTTAAAACGATTAATAATAAACTTGGCTTAATGGGTCTATAAAATGCACACATTTTAGGATGACAAATATTTGACATATGATTTAATAACTTTAACAATCTTTTATTAAGGGAACTGATTCGTACACAATAGTTTTTAGTAATACATAATAATGTACAAGTAGCTAATGCATATGATACAAATTGATGATACATAAAGTTGTTGTGTATGATCACATTTGTTGTGTATGAATCATCTTCCTTTTATTAACCCGGATAACTCCCATTTATATAAAATCAAAACTAGGTTGACCCAAACTTGATATATCGAAGCTTAATAGGGTTGGATTTCGGATGAAGTTTTGTTTTTAAAAAGCTCAACTAACCAAACCGATTAACCCGAAACACGAGCTCCAACGAGTTGACCCATTTAACACCCCTAACTACAAAGACCAAATGTGTAGTTTTCTCAATAAACTATTACACTCTTTTATAGAAACATTTATTTTGTTAATTTGTTTAAAAAATTCTTATATGACTTTGATTACATGAAAAAAAAAACACTTAAGTTGGATCCATGTTAGCAATTAAGAAGTTTTCAGTTTTAGTTTTTACAAGGTAAATGCTATTAGAAACCGATCGAACAAAAAATAATAAATAAATACAAAACATATTTTTTTATTATATTTATATAAGGTTAAAAACGACATAATTATCTAATCTTTACTTTATTCTTGATTTAACTATTAAACATATTTTTAAAATGATTTAACTATTAAACTTATTTTTTAAAATGATTTGACATTAAAGTTAAGTTTATCTTCTACTTTTCGCCCACTAAAGCTTATCTACTTTTTTTCTCAAACACCCACTACCCCTTGTCTTTTTGTCTTAGCCCTAAAAACTCTCGGTATGTAGAGATGGGATATATGTTTTTAACAATATTTATTTTAGATGTATTCAAACTCGTAAATATTTTATATAAATGGTATGTTAATCATCTTATTATTTACTTATTTATCTATGTATACATACCTATCATAAATACTTCTAAATGCAAACACCAATACATCATTTTCCCATAATATATTATAGCCTTATAGTTAATTTTTATCAAGTATTCTAAATACAAACAAAAATAATTTAAACATTTAAACTAATGTTTTAAATTGAATATATATAAATAATTAAATACCATTGACTTGAATGTTTTACATCCATGCTACAAACTCGTTTATATCAAACAAACGTTCGAAGCGAGCCATGTCTTCCTTCTCCAATTTCACATATGCATCCATCCCACAACCACCTCGACCGTCCATTAAAGTCACCGTACTCACCGGCCCTGCCGAACTCGCCACCCACACCGGCCGCCCCAACCCAAAATCCGTTTCATAGAACGGAAATCTGCACCAACTAGTCAGCGGAAACACGCTCACTAGCTCGTCACGAGTTTCGCTTTTTACAAACGAATTGAAAACCAGAGTTTGCAATTCTTCGCTTTTTGGACTCAGTTTTCTGAGTTCTTCAACCATTTCTATGATTGAATTGTGTATCAAATCCGCTAAGCATTCAAACCCCATTGATGTCTGAGCTATCGAGCATTCGGCGGTGATAAACCCCCCTAAATTCCCACATGAATCTAGAGGTATCGGTGGTGTCGTTTTTCCTCGAATGTTCACGGGTTGAAGAAGCATTGATGCTCGTCGACGACCATGTTTTTCTCGATCCATTTCGATTAATGACTTCCATATCATCGCGGAAACCAATTGCACCCTCGAGTATC
Source organism: Dittrichia graveolens (assembly GCA_038502395.1). Taxonomy (NCBI): domain Eukaryota; kingdom Viridiplantae; phylum Streptophyta; class Magnoliopsida; order Asterales; family Asteraceae; genus Dittrichia; species Dittrichia graveolens. The sequence continues at coordinate 5,719,744 of JARJIL010000002.1, read as the reverse complement.
TTCGACCGCCATCGATTTTGCCCCTAATAGTTGATATCGCGTTTTGACTAAACAAAATCCGTTTGGTTCGGTATTTATTCTCGAATTTGCGGTTCTTAGTCCGTGGTAATGGTGGATCATAATCCATAAAACCTCTAGGAGGAAGGAAATCAGATGAACTGAAAACTGGACACGTTGAGTCCGAAGTAATGTCTCCTCGACTCAATGCTGCCCAGTCATTGAGGAAGGTACACAAGGTTGCTGCATCAGCAACCTTGTGTGAAACACACACGCCTAAAGCCAAACCACCACAATCAAACACCGTTGTTTGCACTGCAAGCAACGGATCAGTAATATCACTAGCGTCACACACCTGACATGGAAGTAAATTGTCGAGTATTTCCGGGTTTAGTTCCGGGTCAAGTATGTTGTTTAGCGTCACATTGTTTCGGACTCGAGCGAGTATGAATTCAGCACCATGATCGTTACATTCGATTGTGCGAATATGGTGGTAGTATCTACCCGCTAAGGGGTAGAACCGTGATAGGCATTGAGCTAGTGAGTATTGGAGGTGGGTGGTGAATTTGACTGTGGATTCCGGACTGTCGTTCACGGCGGAGTAGAAGAGAATTAAACGGATATTAATGGCGGCAACCACCTCATCTTTGAAGCCCATTTTGTGGTGGCGGAGGGTGGCCGGAGTTGGAGTGGATGGTTTTATCATATTTTTTGATTGAATCTCAATTTCAGGAATCCCCATTGGTGGTTGTGTGGTTTGGGGGAATGTGATGAGGTTCTCTAGCTACGACGGTGTCAATTTATAGCAAAAATATATTTACTTGATAATTTAGTATATAAGTAGACTAAATGCTCGTGTCGTGTGATACACGTATTGGTTTAAACAATAATAATATTAAATATTAATAAAAAAGTATTAAATAATAATAAAACGCGAATTAAAAAAGAATTTAAAAAATGACGATGTACGGCATCAACACTCTAACCAGCGGTGGAAACATCGACGCAAGTGGGAGGACAGATTTGACGGCAGAAACGTGGTATCATGCTACGAAAAGACGTGATTGTATTTCTTATATAAGTCATCAATTATAATTGTATAATTAATGGTAATAAAGTTAAAACATTATTGATTATAATTAAAAAGGAATTTAAAATAATTATAAAATATTTTAGAATGATAAAACTAAGAATTTGGTTAAATATAATATTTTGAACTATTATAAAGGATAAATATGATATTTTGAAATTAAGGTGGACAAATACGATTTTATATGATTTAATAAGGGCATATATGAAATTATCTTTAATAATTTTGACTCTAAAAGTCAAAATTGATTTTTTTGATTTTAAGTGAATGTATGGTTAAGATTAAATATTATTTTAAATGAATGGTTCAGATCGTCTAATAAATTTTATCAAATTAGTCTTTTATTTATAGTAGAAGATGTGATATTTATTCTTCTTTGTTAGTTTTCTTAATTAATGTTATTAAGAAGTATTTCTTTAACCGCTAAAAATACACCCTCTAATCTTACTCATAAATCTGCGTCTTTATTTACTGACAGGTGTGTTTTTGAGGGAGTGTCATAGGTGCGGTCGCACGTGACCCACTTATATATATAATAATAATAATAATTTTTGAAAGCCCACAATTTAAAAAATAAAATTTTAGAAATCTCATGTTTTGATTAATATATTAAAGAAGTGAATATGTTTATCCAACACTTCAAGGAATTCAGAGCCATTGAAATGCATATTGATCGGGTATACCCTTATAGGCGTTAGGTTCGTAGAAAAAAATAATTTGATAAGAATCAAAGTGATCAAGAAGTCTTATTTTTAGCTCATGAGATTTATAAAGTTAATTAATTTTTATATATTGTTGATAAAGCTAGCGCTTTTCTTAAAACTAGATTTGAAGAGTACAAAGAGTATAAAAAAGTATTTAGTTTTTTGTTTCCTAAAAAATTGAAAGAATTTGATAACAAAGATCTTAAGTCATGTTGTAGTCGTCTTGTATCTTCACTTAAGTATAATGAACAATCAGATGCAAATAAACTTTATATGGAGTTGAAACTAGCTGGCGTATTTTTATCCACGGAAACTATACGGCCGTCTTAAATTACTTGAAAAAAGTTGATTGTTTTTCCAATGCAATAATTGCATATAGGTGACTATTTCAGTAACCGTTGCATTTTCAGAAAGAAGTTTCTTAGAACTTAAGTTGTTGAAATCTTACTTACAGTCCAAAATGTCACAAGAAAGGCTTAATGGATTGACAATGATAACTACTGAGAACGATACCTTGGAGAGTATTGATTACGAAGAGTTGATTCATAACTTTGTTTCCACTAATTCTAGAACTTCACGATTCATGTAACTATATAGAATAAACTATTTAACTATCTTTCTTTTGTTTTAGTTTTTGATATAATAAATATCATATTGTTAGTGAATTTTTGCTTTTATATATATATAGGAGAGTTCAAATGAGAACTATTTTTCGTATGAGAATTGCGAAAATCAATCTTAGCCCTAGATTAATGTTAATCAATGACTAAGATTTTTTAGCGGCTCATTAATGTTTCATTAGTGACGCATTAATGAGGGTTATTTCAGGAAAATCAAGCCTCAAAATTAATGATGGCTAACTCATACGCAATTTACGGTTGGGTAAATATATAAATTACCAAAATACCCCTGTTAATGAGTTATTAATACCGTTAAAAACAGTTTTCGTAGTTCTCGTACAAAAAACATTTCTCGTTTGAACTTTTACCTATATATACGTGTGTGTGTGTGTAAAAGACCCTTTTTTTTACTTCGTAAGGCCTCTAAAATTTACGAAACACTCCTGTTTACTGTGAGACACACCTTTTCAATTCACATGATATCATTAAGGTACGTTTCTTTTAATAATTAGAGTGTACTTTTGATATATGAATATTAGACTGGTACTATCATTAATTATGAGTTGAGTACTATTGTTAAATCATATGTCAAATCAAATATTTTACTTTTGAGATGAAATAAGTTACAAGTTAATTTATTATATAGCGGGACCATTAAAAATGGATGCTATATTTCTAGTAGGGTTATAAAAGAATCGAGCCAATCATGCTTGAGTTAAGAGAATTCGACTACTTTAAGCTAAGCTTAAGTAAATAAGTGTAACCCAGTAAAAGTAAATTAATAATAAAACTTTTAAATTTTATTTCATATAATACATCTCTATATGTATTACATAGAGTTTGAAAAATTTTATAATAGCTCGAATTGAGAAATAGAATTGACCCGTGACATAAAAACCATAGTCATATAGAGATGAAGTGTTTGTTGTTCACATACCTTAGTGGTCGGTGTCACAATTTACCATTATTATGTTAACTATAGAACCAGTTAATGAAAAACCTTTTGAGGTGAGTTACCTAAATAAGTTATAACATTAGTAGCACTATTAAACATAAGATCTCTATAATGTATTTTATATGTCTATAAACATAATTCTTTGTTTAATAAGCACTTTAAGAATCACATAAATCTTATCTCAGTATTGGTAAAAGCATAAAGTCATGATATCCGAAACATTTTAACTCATGTTTATTTCATATTTGGCACATGTTTGTTAGCATTGCATGGGTTAAGATCATCGATCTCATGTTTGGTCAAACATGATTCATTATGTTCTCTCATAAATATGAGAGTGAGACTTACAAAGGGCCCATTATTGACTTAAAATAAGAGACATACTCTCATGTATATAAGAGAATATGATGGATAATGTTTGACCACACTATAAAAGATCTTAACCCATGTTGCATACATGCATATGTAAGTATGTATAATACATTAAAATATAAGTTATAAAATAACCCTTTGATTAATTAATCATGCCTTAATATTTTATGAATTCGTTACTAAAGAGACTAATATGATTTTTTTTATCTTAATAAAATCTTACAAAACAATAGTCCAAAGTAAAATTTTAACCTTAAAGGATTTATTTTCATTTTAATATAATTTGTAAGGTTGCAATAAATGCATAAATAATATTCATAAGACAACATGATTGTAAACCATCAAATGGATGTGATGGATATGAGTAATTGATGTTATTTAATGTGAGGTATGGTTTCCATCATTCCATGTGCCAATAACTCATAACTCTTATAATACAATCCGCTATTAAAACTAGCAATACAGTTATTACTAATTGTTACGTTGGTATCACTAATCACTAATAATTATAAATGTTATCATTACCGTTACCAGGCCTACACATAAATATTTATCTTAATTCCTATTGATTAAAAAAATACATAACGAGCACATTGGCTCATTGCCATGAACACGAGCTGAAAGATGAGGAGGAGAAAACAAGCTTTCAACAATGGTGATAACGAACCATCAACTTGTGATATTGGAATGTTTCCCCGTTATTGCATTTCACAATGCACCCATAGCAGGTGTTTTAAGAGAGACGATTTGTACAAAATAAATTTTTGCTATGTACAATAATCATGATATTTTTGCCTTTATGAATTTATTCTCGTTCATATGTTTAAGAATATTATTGTACAAACAAATACTTTTGTTTTACATGACAAAAATTTATTACGTACAAATCTCTTTCGTTCATTAAATAATACTCCATATTTTCTTTTTGATATATATATAAATAGAACGATTATTCACATCATAGATGGTAAGTTATGGGCAAGTGTTTTTTTTTTTTGAAAGTTTATATTAAAAAATTAGGAAGATTTCGTTTATATTCTTCTAAACTTTTTATATTATATTTATATCCCTCTAATCTTAAAAACTACACCAATATTATTGTAAAGCTTTAAACTCTCACATATGTCCTTCCACCTATTTTAGAGTTTATTAAATCATTTAAATATTTATAAATTGTAACGCCCCGATTTCCAAAATTTACAATGAAGCTTGAAATAAAAGGTATTTGTCTAAAATCAGAATTTAATAAGCTGATGGAAACCAACTAAGTATTTTTGAACCCTCTGGTTCGTACAAAAAGGGATACCACCAGTTTCCAATAAGCTTACCGTCAGCGGAAGCCAACGAAACATTTCATTTAAACCCTCAGGTTTGTAATAAAAGAAGTATGCGCGCATTTACATCAAAAGTACTTTCTGTTACACAAATGAGAGCATTAATGTTTCAAATCACGTTTTAAGCAATCAACCACCACTAGTCAAACTGGAGCTTGGCCGCGGTACTAACACAACCTGCAAAACAGCAACAAGCAGTATCTGCTAAGCTACACGAGCTTAGTGAGAAATGCTAAACTGTAAATCATATAAGCATGCGCATACACATATACGAATGCCACAACAGGTCTTATGGATACAGTACTGCACCATCTTAGCATCCGCCAAGAAGGCTAAAATGCTGCCCGTAGCAACTACTGCACAAAGCAGCGTGCTACAACTCTCTCTGGTGATCCTCTGATCAATAATATATCACATTGCAATGTACCACACACATATCACATATATGAATCAGAGTTTAGAAAACTCACCTCAGCAATTAATACCACACAGAGTTATGCCAGATATACTCAGAATACTTCAAACAGTATTTCCTACATGTATACATAGTCATGGTATTAATCACATAAGCAAACTCAGCATCAAACCAACTGAACAGGGGCAAGACACGCCCGTACCCCCTGAGGGTATGCCTGTGCCCTTAGGCCCAAGGCCCAGAAACAGGCCCCAACAAACATACGCGTACCGAGTCAAACACACCCTATACTGGACCAAGGCACGCCCGTACCCTACCCAGGTACGCTCGGATCTCAAGAACAGAGGCGGTCACGGCCATGAGGCACGGCCGTACCCCTCAAAGGCACGCCCGTGCATTTCTGGGTTCAGCAACAGTTCGCCGATTGTCTTGCTGTATCTCCGGCTAACTCACCAAAACTCTCATTCTAAATTCATAAAAACATTACTAGGGTGTTTTCCTACACCCCAAACAACTTATAAACAGCAAACCACAATCAAAACATACTCAAATCCTTGATTTACCATAGAATCAATTAAAACCCACTAAAATACTCAAGAACATAGTTAGAATCCTTACCTTAAGCTTGAATCTAGGCTAGGCTCACTTGTAACACCTTGCTTCTACTGATCTTGCTTTAAAAACTCAAGGAACTCTGTTCTAGCTCTCTCTCTCGATGGAAGCAGATGAAGAAATGAAAGTTTGACTCTACCAAAGTCAAATTGGCTTATTTATATAAAAACTTTGGAAAATGGCACATTTAGTCCCTGTACTTCTCTAGTTTCAAAAATAACAATTTGAACCCCTCAAGTTTCTAAACACCTCCTAATCTCAATTAGGAAATCACTAAAACCGTAACACTGGTTTAATTTATTAAATCACAAAATTCGAATTTCGGGTGTTACAACTCTCTCCCACTTGAAATAGATTTCGTCCTCGAAATCAACTGTTGGTGTGTTCTGGATAACTACATGTTATCTCTTTCTCACGTTTCTCAAAACCACTCTTGAATTTCCACTAGACCTAAGTTGTCCAATTCATCACTGTCAATACTCATATTTCCAATAGTATAACATATATGCAGACTCGTCTGCTCATCACTCTTAGAGATATAACTCATGATAAATACTCTGGTGACTCTCACAGTCTACACGTGACCTTTCTCATAAGCAATAACTCTAAATGGTCCAATCAACATCGGACCTATTTTCCATCTCATTCTGAACCTATTATCGCTATTTTATAGTGATATATTAATATATCATAGTTTCTCAACTTGTCACTCGCCATCTGTATACGATTATTTGTATAGCTCTCTTTATAAATTTGGGTTATTAACAATATCCTTCTCATTAATAAATTGTTCTGTTATTCACTGTACCACCTCATTGTTACTCATTTCTTTCTGTTTCTGAGGTTTGACCTCTCTCACCACATAATATTGCGAACGGCGACAACCTGATACTAAAATAATAATTTGTATAATATATAAAAATTTGGCGAACACCAATTAAAATGCCAGTTTCTTTCAAATTCACAACATACGGACTCCACTTACTTTCAATTACCAGAACTGTTTTCTCACTTTACTCATAATATAGCACGTACTTCTCATCTCTTCATAAAATCCTTTTCAAAAATTTTGAACTAAATCGGTTTTCTGACATAACGAAAACAAAACAGAGACACGTAACCAAAAATAATTTCTTTATATAAATTTCAACGAACGTTTAGAGAAATAAAGTTTTCTTGATGGAACTAAAATGTACATTTTTTTCAAATCGTTTGTTTACAACCACTCGTCTCATTTTATAATCCAACCAGGTTGGAATTCCTCATACGTTTTGATATACATCTATATTTTCAAATTCCGCAACACGTTTGCCGCATACTTGGCTACCTCTGGCTTTATCTCTAGCCATTAGTATTTCACTGTTAACTCTTTATACCTCTTACTCATTTAAGATAAATCAGAAATTTAATTTTGTGTTCTCTGCTCAAGAAGCTTTATCTAGCTTTCCACCACTATATACTTGTACTCAATTATAACAATTTAATAATCCATAATCATTCCCATTGGGGTTAGTTCCTGTTACTCAATTCGCTTTTGTCGTGGTTTTCATCTTTACTGTTTCAATTGTGTATTTCATATTTTAATAGTTAATGATAAAATTTTGTTCATTCTCAAGGACTCATTTATTTAATTCAACTCTGTTGTGTAGAAACTTCATTTTCAAGAATAATTATTCTTCAACCGTTCCCGCTCTTCCTCGAGCAATAATTTTACTCTCATCATAATATTCGATAAAATAATTATCGTACTCAGTTATCTCTCTGGTCAACACCTGACCTTTTGTTCAAATTCATACTTTCCATCTCACAAATAGGCCAATGCCTATATATTTTAAAACTTTCACGTCACTTCCATAATGTTCTCTTGGTATTAAATACCGTTTAATTATTTCTGATAATCAACACGTATGTAACTCATTATTATATTTTACTTCGATTTGTATGATTAATTATCAACATATAATTCATTACTCCTCCAAATTTCCTCTTTAACCATATAAGTTATTGCCACCTCTTTAATTTAACCTGAGATAGTAATCTCTTTCATTTACTCCTTACTCATTTTACCAATTATTCACTATTACATATTGTGGCTTTAAATCTCTTTTTCAACTCAACGTTATGCAATTTCTTCGTTTGGTTCTGTAACTTTTATTAATACTCATTTCTACCACGATCACAGTGGTCTATACAAACTGCTTTAATATAGTTAATCGTTATAAATCTTTTCACACTACTCTCTCACTTGGAGTCAACTCATATATAATTATAAAATACTCATCAATTATACTTCAATCATTAACGTAAAATCTTTCTTAATTCTTACCTCTTTCAACATTTTATTATTTAAGGAAATCACATACCGATTTTACATAATTTACATACATTTTTTAAAAGAAACCTCACTCTGTATCTACTTATTTATTTAACATTTCGACTAACAACTATTAACTAGTTAGGACATTCTGAGGACTCATGCATGTACTGAGCACAATCATAACAAAACTTTCCTAAGGATAAACAATCCTTATAATTATGTCCTATTTCTCCACACGTATAACATCCTTTGGTCTTATATTTGCACTGACCTGTATGGTTCTTACCACAAGTTTCACATCCCGATCTTCTACGGGATCCCTCAGCTTTAACCTCTATCTTATCCTCTTTCATCTCGTTAACCATTTCATCCTTCAGTAAATGAAATTCTTCTCGAACTATGCTTCTTATCTCATTCTTCATTTCTGTCATAATAGACGGCATAACCGTCTTAATACATTTTCCAAACTCGTCGGCGATGACACCCCTAAGGTGTCTCGTAGGTATAGCTCCACGCCTTTCCCCATAAAGGGAAATATAGTCTTCAACCTCTCCTATGGTAGTCATGTCAGGGTTTTCTTCGTTCCTTACTTCATTTTCTATTCTAGGATTCGCACTAGAATCCATTACACTGAAACAAAACAATTCTGGATCAATCATAAGTCTGAATATCAATCATGTCTCACACTATCAATCTTGTCTTTGTTTCACCAACACTCTACTCTTTTACCGTCTTTGAATAATATTTAAAAATTTCTACCAATGTATATCTCATTTCACTTTCTGTTAGCTTGTTTCTCATAATAATCTCATGTACATGCCATATGTACATCTAGCTTTATCATCACTCTTACCAACAATGAACATATTACATCTCTTTTGAAACATAAAGTTTCAGAAATCATCTTCTGAGGGGGAGCAAAGGTTTCCAAAAAGGTTGAAAAGGATGGCAAACAGGCCAAAACCTAAAATAAAAGTTGCTGAGGGTTGCTCTCCACCAATAACCATAGAGTCTGATTCTGATGATGAGGATGATACTCCACTTTCTGACATCCTCAGAAGAAGAAGACAAAGCCCTACGCCATCTGCTCCACCAGTCCAATCTACCCTATCAGTCCAAAAGGCTTCAACCTCTGCTCCTAAGGATAAAGGCAAACAAAAGATGACAGATGAGCAAGTTGAAGCAGATGATCAAATGAAAAGGGAGCTTGCTCTTAAAGAAAAGGAAGAAAGGGAGAATGCTCAAATGGCTCAAGCATTGGGTGTTTCAGTTGAGGAAATCTACCAAGCCAAAGAGCTAGCATATCAGCAAGAGCAAGAACAAAGTCAAAATCAAGCTGCTGCTCAACACACATTGGCAAAGGAAAATTCTCAGGCTGAACTACTCAAAGCTAGATCCCATGCTGATGCCATCAAAACCCTCTTCAACCTTGATTTATCTGCTCCCATCAACCTAAGTCAACAAAGACTTCAAAGCTTCAGAGAAAGAATCAATATTTTGAGAAACAGGACAAAACCAACTCCAATAACAAGAGCCACTGTCCATAAAGGTGATGGTGAACCCTACCTCAAAGCAATAAGACAAAACAACTTCAACAGCTGTGAAGTTGTATCATATGAGAGGTGTCACATATATGGGTTCACAGAGTTAGTTGGGATCCTGTACCTTCTCTTCAAATCCAAGTCAAAGCTCAAAGTTAAATTCATTCAGAAAATTCAGAATTGGATAGCTCTAGCTGTGTCACAAAGGGCCTTCACTCCAGATGACTATTACAGGCATGTGCACACAGTTGATAATCTTCATAAGAAAGGCTCCAAGCCCTTCAAACCATTTGAGCTAAGAGAGGTACTACCCCAGCATGAATTCCTATCAGATTTTGAGGGTCTCAACACATCTCTTCCACTGAACATCACTCCTGAGTTGTACAAGTTTATAATTATGCCTATTGAAGGTATATTCTTTTTGGACAGAGCTGGCACATGGAGGTTCTTTAGACAGTCTGAAATCCTTAAAGCTAGCAAGAAGTTTCTATTTGGGCTAAGGATATCTACAAGAGGCAGAACTGGAAATGAAAACTTTGAAGCCCTTGTTCAAGCCCAATGTGAAGTCTTAGCTGAAGCTGATCCCCATGCCAAAGATTTTGAAGTTAAAGAAGAACCATGGTGGGATGATTGAAGTCTGATTCTAACTCTGAAGATTTTGTTGTTATTTAGTTGATTGTACATTATAGAATAGTTAGTTAGTAGTTAATCTATGTAATCACTTATGTACATTTCTTTATTCTGTTATTTCAAGTGATGTTTATGTATATCAGAAAATCAAAAGCATATAAAAAGGGAAAAATGAAAAGATACCACAAAAACAGACAAAATGGTACAACACAGAAAAAGATTCCACAAAAACAGAACAAAATGGAACATTAGAAAAGAAACCAAAAACAGAATAAGGTTTAAATAAAAAGAGCTACCAAAAACAGATAGCTAGGTAGCCATATGTACTTAAAAGTTTAAATCTTTTGTAATTCGAAGTCAAACTGATTCTTCAAAAAAGAAAAAGGTTTTATAATCATCAAATAGGGGGAGATTGTTGGGGAGATAATCACTTCACCCTAATAATCAACTCTGCCTATCCTAAAACATAGGATTTGATCATAACCAAACCCTACATTCAGTATGACTTAGAAAGAATTCAAACATGTGTTGTTTGAATCAGTTTATGTAAAAATATGCTAAGTATGGAACCATCAGCTGAGGAAAATAAGCCATTAGCTGAGCATCAGATCCTACTCAAGGTATCAGCCAAAGGATATCAGCCAAGGAGCATCAGATGAAGAAAAAAAGTAAAGAAGACCATCAGTTGAGGAAAACAGTTGTGACAACCGTCACCAAAAGCAAATGTATATATATATATATATATATATTTATTTATATTTATATAAAAAAATAATAAATAATAAATAATAAATAATATATAATAATAATAATAAATAAATAAATAAAATTATATACATTTATATATAAAAACATGTATATAATTATATATATATATATATTGTATATAATAAACAAAAAGAAAAAGAAAAAGAAAAAGAAAAAGAAAATAGAAATCAACCCAACACAACACAATCATTTATTTTACTTACACACTCAATCATCATCACCACCTCACCCCCCCTCACTCTCTTCTTTTTTTTTTCTATAAATACCAACCCTTTTCATTCATTTTTCACACTACCTTCAACCAACTTACTCTCTCTCTCATTTTCTTACACTCCATCTCTTCGCTTTTCTCTCTTCTTCTTTCACCAACAAAATCTCCCAAGAACATCAAACCCTTGTTCATCTTGTGAAGATCAAAGACAAATCAAAGAAAAAGAGTTGGTAAGATGATCATAAAACACTCATCTCTACTCTTCTACCTTTCTTCTTTTCTTCTTACTTCTTTTTTTATTTATTTTCTTTGATGTTCATCTTATTTATTTTATATATATCTATAATCATGTCAATATAAACATCCTACCAATGTTGTAAGGAGCATATGAAATGTGCATCATCCTACCATTGTTGTATGGAACTTAATCAACTAAAAATCAAGAAAATAAGACTTTGATCATGCATGTGTTTCATCTTAACAAATGTTGTAAGGAACACATAAAATGTGTATCATCCTACCATTGTTGTAAGAACACATGGATTATCAAAGCTTATACTCATACAAGATGATTAATCATGAATATAAACATGTTATATTAAAGTTATGAACCATAAGCAAAAAGAATAATAAATCTGGCGGATTCTGATGCTAGAACTCCCCACTTGTTTTTGTTATATCTGTAGTTCTAGGTATCAAAATCAGTTGAATCTTTTTGCTAATCTTAGTTTAAAGTGTTACCTTTCATTTAAACCTGGATTCACTAATTTTCATGAACGTTTGATCCTTCAAACATATTTAAAAAGACACATATATTGAATCTGGAAATTTGACAGATTTAGAAGGGTACACTTTAAACGCGTGTAACATACTCATTATTGGGTCAAAATACGTCTAATTTTTTTTAAAGTTTCCTCTTTGAGTCTTGGTTAATTCCCATTTTGACTCATGTAAAAAAGAGGTCGTATGAGCCCTAAACAGACGTTTTAGTAACAATATGTCATCCAGACACTGATCAGTGGACATCCTATACACTTTTAATTATTAAAAATATTAAGCATGGATTATAAATTCCTATATTTTTACTGGACATTCTAGAAACATTTATTAAGATTATATTAAAATATCAAGCCTTAGTATGACTCCTAAAACACAGTTTTTAATTTATAAAGTTCAACTTAAAGAACTAAAAATTCCAGTGAACACTTATGAATTTTGGAAAAATATAAACAACCTTTAACTATTTAATAAATAAGTTAACAACAAATAAATAATACAAAATAATAAATAAAATAAGTCTAATAGAGCTACATACCTCTTATATTAGGAAAGGAGCTTCGGTAGGAACAAGAAATCCTTACGAGTGAACACCTTTGCATATGGAGTGAGTATCATAGCCCCTTTTTACCGTATTTCATATTATTTTGGGGTGAAAGCATGTGTATACGTTTCATGAAAAGTTTATTGCCTATCTTCTTATTTATTTCAAATATTATTTTGAGCACTTATGGTATTATTCTTTGATGTGCTTGGGTGATCGTTGTAAGGCCCTTTCGTTGGACATTATTCCTTAACTCCGCTAGTGAGCCGATGGTATTAGTAAGTAGCGCTATTTGGAGATTCCGACGTCTCCCATTTATGGTTGACGAACTATAGATGTACTTTACCCCTACTAACGTCATATAATATAGGCGTTAGGTTTATTATGGGCAATTGGTTGTCGGCTAGGTTGGATAATGGCTCAAGCAACAAACCATCATAGTCTATTACTACCATGTGCAACGTATTGGGCAATATAATACATCTTCTATCATTATTTCATACTTGGATTTTATTCAAAAACTTCCATCAATTATTTAAACTTTTCTCATGCAAAAGATATTTTGTGCATATATTAAAAACCTATGAACTCACCAACTCTAGTAGTTGACCGTTTTCTTTCTTTTACCCGTGCTTTCAGGTGATCGTCGTTAGGTACCTTATGCTTACAAACATGATGTGTGGCATCTTCACCTTCATCGTCACGTTTATAAAAACAATATCTATTTTATTTTTGCATCGTACAAGACAATGTCATTTAATATTTATTCGATTATGTAACTTTTATTTATCTTTTACCCGAACTACTTATTTTTGTTAAGTCAATATAATGGTTATTGTCTATTTACCTTGTGCGATGATATCTTGTGCTGTGACACCTCGTGTTTCCGCTTTAGCGGGGTGTGACAACAGTCTATCAGCTGAGCAAAATTGTTGATCAGCTGATGAAAATATTTCATCAGCTGAGTAAACAGTTTGATCAGCTGAGTGAAGAATTTGATCAGCTGAGTGCCTACTCTATCATCTGAGTGAACAATTGAATCAGCTGAGGCCCAGAGCATCAGCTAAGTAAGTCTTTCTTTACACAAGTCATCTCCCCTTATAAACTTATGTATTTGATTGATCAGCTGAGCATTCTTGATCAACTGATCATACAAATACATGAGCATTATGTCCTCCTAAGCTTACTATTGATCAGCTGAGCATCTATATGATCAGCTGAGCAATATGTGTCAACTGAGTCCTAGCAAAAAGTGATCAACTGATATATTTTGTCAACTGAGTAGTGAATATCAGAGTTCCTTGTACAATCTGTTAGCTGAGTCGTGAAAAATGTCAAATCTACTCTATCTTTTCAGATTGTAAGTCATATGTAAAAGGCAGAACATGTGTTGTTCTATTATGCCTTAGATCTTTGTTTGTAAAAGTAAAATGCACTTTTTGGATCAAGTATGAGACAAAAAGGTTTGATCTTATCCTCTGGAAAAGGATAATGATACCTCAAACAGACGAAGATCTTGAAGATTTGTTTAAGCAACTAAGTATGGCTGGCAATCCCATACTTGGTAAAGTCAAATCAATCAGAAACATGGTATTGATTAAAGTACAATCATGGAAAGGGAAAGATACTTCTACACGACAGTAGATGTGGACTTTAATATTTTATATTGTGAATGGGTTGCACTTTTGCAGAAAAGTACAATTACTTTTATCATACATTTGATTAAAGTAACTTTACTTTTCACCCACTACCTTTACAATTAAAATATTATATTTCCACATCCTCTTGGTCTCTTACCTTCATGCAACCGGATCCACCAAGACTTCTATATATACTCATGCATGGTGGACATGCAAACAGAGAATACTACACAACACAATACAACATTGAAGTCTCTACTGCACTAAAAGAAAATCTCATCAGTTGAGAAATTTCGTAGAGTATAAGCATGGTGTAGAATCAAACTTGTTCATGTGTTGAACACTCTAAATACATTAGTTGTTTTAGAGTTAGCTTGTCTATGTGTTAGACAAATTGATTGCCACCTTTTATTGTACTTAGAATTTCCGCTTCTAGTACATGTAATTCTTGATTCATATCAATAAGAATTATATAAAAGTATATAAGTGTGTCTTTAATTTTTAAAAGCTAAAGTTTGTATTCAACCCCCCCTTCTACAAACATTTGTTGTTGCATACTCAATATGGGACTAACATATAGTAAATCTAGAAATAAAGATATTTTATGACAATGATTATTAATATTTAAATGATTTAATAAAATCTAAAATTGGTGGAAGTACATATACTAGAGTTTAAAGCTTTTGTAAGGATATTGGTGTAATTTAAAAATTTGGAATGATATAGATGTAATATAGAAGGTTTGAAAGGATATAGATGAAATTCTCTCATAAAATTAAGGTCACGAATTCGATTAAAATGAGATAATGAATGATTAAGAGTGATGAACAATGTTAATAAGTAATCCTTACAAAGAAAAAGAATGAAGTGTTACCAAGTGATAGTGTGGGCAGTGTTTTAAAATCCGAGTTGACCCATGAACAGGTCAGGATAGCGGTTTAACGATGATTGGGTTTAATGGTTTATGCCATTTTTGAACCGTATTGAACCTATCGGGTTCCCGGTCAAATGGGTTGACCTGGTCCTTTTAACCTGTACCCTGTTTTGGGATGTTTTTAAATCTTTTTTTGTTTTTAGTATGATAACTAAGTGAATAAGGACAAAAAGTGGATACGAGATATCAACATCAGACCAATAAAACTTACAGAAAACCTAACTTGGAAACTAACTTTTGGTGTACACACAAATGTATATATATTTGTAATATTCAAAAGAGTTTTTCCGGGTTAGGGCTCCTATTGGGGGCGCCGACCCTTTGGCTTAGATGTAGCGGTCTAATTTGTTTTACTCGTGACGGTTTTCTAAGCATTCTTCGGTCATTCCTAATTAAAACCTAGTGGGACTTAAACCCTTCACCTTCCCTATGGGTGCAAGTACACACACACACAAACACACATCTATACTATCTTATAATGTATTTAGGTATTTTTAATCTCTTAATTTTAAGTAATTTGAAATTATTATTTTATCCTTAATATTACAATTAATGGAAACTATTAAATAAAGCAATTATTTGATGAAGTTAATGACAATCTTATATACCACTTTAATAACTAAACCTTCCAAAATAAAGATTATTTAAAAAATCAAATCAATATAAATTAACTTAATAATTAAAAATATTAATAATTAAACTTTTATATTAAATATTCTATCGTATAATAAATATTTTAACTTAACTATTAAAAAGTATGTATAATTAGAAATATTAGATCTAAATAATATACAACCTTAATTTATTAATACAGTTAGATTTTTTTAAATGGGTAATATAATTAAAATAGAATAAAGTTATAAAGCTAACATTTTTGTTGGATTTTACCATCAATGTAAAATTTTATCGGCACATTATAATTTAGAAAAAAAAACAAATCACTATTGTTTTAAAAACGGACAAGTTATCAAGAAAAAAATATTCGTAACCGCTGCATTGCGCTGATAAAATGCTAGTATATATATGTGTGTATATATATATGTGTGTATATATATATGTGTATATATATATATATATATATATATATATATATATATATATATATATATATATATATATATATATATATGTAAATCGGGTTGATCTGACGATTCAACCGCTTGGACTAGTTGTCTCGTAACCCATTTGCTATATGAGGTAAACTAAAAACCTCAAATTTAAAACATTAAATGTGAGGGAGGCTGTAAGCACCACCACACCGCCCTCTCTTATTTGGACAAATTGCCAACGAATACAACATTAAATTCAAGCTTTGATAATTACGGCTATGAAAGTTATTTTCTTTTTTCTTTTAATTTTGCTAACAAATGATTATAACAAGTTTTTATAAAAATCAAATTAATTATATCAGATTATTGAAAATCAAATAACGCTATCTCCGTTGTGTTAAATAAAAGAGTTTACTTCTCTAAAATATATCAAACTATACGTCAATTGTTATTGTATGTATCTATTTTTAAAAGTGTTATTGTGTGTATCAAACTTTTAAAAGGTAGTATTCTGTGTATTAAACTTTCCATTGTATAAGTAATTTATAACATATAAGGTCTTTTGTTTTTTATGTAATCATAATACATACAATAACAAGAAATTAAAAGTTTAATTCACATAATAACACTTTTGAAAGCTAAATGCACATAATAACAATTGGGGTATAATTTAAAACATTTTGGATAAGTAAAACCTAAATAAAAACCCGAATTTATAGGCTAAGATATTGACCTCTTTTATGTATTTTATTGATAGGTATAGCGTAAACTGATTGTGTTTGGCACAACGGGAAGTCGGGAACTTAGTTCTCTAGGTTTTCCCTCAATACTCTATATATACATTTGATCGGTACGAAATTTACCTATAAGGTTTTTCAAACTTTAATAGTATAAGAGAGATGTTGGATTTTAACCTATACAAAATTTACCTATAAGGGTTTTCAAACTTTTATGGTATAAGAGAGATGTTGGATTTTAACCTAGTACCCTTTACATAAATGTTTTTAATTCCAACACCATAAAACTGTTTGACCCCGAGACAACCAATTTCGCTACAATTTCAATAGAGACCTCTGTAGACTAAACAACCTTGAGCTAGGGATAACAACAAAATCCGACCTAGACAAAGAAACTCAGAACCGAATTTACGTGGTGGGCAGAGATAGAGCTTGCCGGGTTACGAGGGCGTTATCAAGGTTTTTATCAGTATTGGGGCAGTGAACAAGATATATATGCCCGCTCCCTATATTATATTATATATTACGTATAATTATCCATTAAACAGTGTCGTTCATATAGGGTTTTGTGTCACTTGTGTCGGAGCGACTAGGCGAGAGTGCGAAAGCAGCATGCCTCTAGGCTTGAATGCGAGAGTGGCAGGTGACTAGGCAAGAATGCGAGACCGACATGCAACTAGGCAATATTGGGAGAGTATAGTTGATTCCGAAATCTCGTATCATGGCCTACCTTTGTGAGTTCGTAACATTTACTTAGAATCAAATGAATGGTACTTGCTTTAATTTGTCATTTTTTTGTCCTAATTGTGTTTGCACTTTATTTATGATTGTGTGACTCTAAAATCGGGTTTCTAGTCAAGTTTTTGAGGTTGTAAATGGGGGATATGCAAGGTTCATCCCTAATGGTGTGCCTCAATAAGTCGTTACGAGGAAGGAGGCGAGGACGGGGTGTGTTTTACTTTTCCGTTTCAAGGGCACGGATGGCATGCTCTGCCTCATACTCGCCTCATTGTCATTCCTACCTTTAACTCTCCCAAATAGAAGCGATCAAAACCCAACAACTTTGGTGCCGCTAACGGCGTCTCGTTTTCTTTTTGGCATTTTCAAATGAGTTTTTTTTTTGCTTTTTTGAGTTATTCCAACGAGCTAAGAAACTCCATCCGTACCATTTGATCCATCTTTGAATTAGATACTGACCTCTGTTAACCCAATCACTCCAGACCGGTTTTCACATGTCCCCATGCACCACCAGATTTGTGGTTGCAGTCTCCGAATTTTAGCTATAATCATTTTATGTTTGTATACTCATGATGATTCGTCTATGTGCGTTTAGATTTTTAATCTAAACTTGTTTGATTATTGTTGTTGCATTATTACATATATTTTTTACTTTGTCTTCTTGAATGACTTTAACCTCATCCTCATCTTTATTGTCATTGTTAGTTGTATATATATGTTTTTTTGCTTCAAAAGTCTTTGTAGCTATTTTTTAGAAAAGGGGAATCAACCTCTTTTTTTTTGTGGAAAATACGTTCTATCCTAAACCATAATAACCTTCTCCATTTGTTGATTCAACCTCACTTGCCGACATCTTCCTTCATCATATGCATTCCAAACATCTCCGTTCATTGCTTCAACCTCACTTGCAGACCTCTTTTTCATCAAATACATTCCATTGTCTTCTTTTGTTGCTTCGACACTGTTTGTTCGTCAGAGGGTTCTTCTACCGTCTTCTTGATGCTTTTGGTTGAAAGGTTGGTTCCACCATCATCTTTCGTCCTCCGTCCTAATTTTGTTTTAACATTTGATGACCAATCACAATTAGCTTCAACCAATGCTCTTTCTGCTTCAACAATTGACGACAACCAATCGCAATTAGGGTTCTACCATCGAAGATTCTTTTGGTTTGATTATTCTGCTTCACCATCATGTTTAGGGTTAACAAAACCATTATTTTCTTCGGTTCTTATGCTTTAATTCTTCTGCTATGATTCTTTTGTGCTTCAATCAGGATTTTATTTACGACTTGGGTTAAAACTTAGGTTAGAGAAAATTTCATGTCTTTCTTAAATCTTATAGTATCGTATTTGCCCAACATAATTTACAAATATCATATTTACCCTTTATAACAATATAAAATAACATATTGAAACAAATTCTTAGTTTTATAATTTTAAATATTTTATAATCATATTAAACTATAATTAATAAAGACTTGACCATATCGTATATAATTGTAACAATAATGATCGATTACCAGTACAAGAAATACAATCATGTCTTTCATATCATAATACCACGTATCGCAGTCACGTCCACCCTCCCCTCTCGTAGAAGCTTCCACCACTGGTTTGGGTGTTGTCGTATTTCACCATTCTTTAAAATTCTTATCTATTTCACGTTTAATAATTATTTAATATTTACCATTTTTTAAACTTACTCACGTATCACACTTGCATCTAATCTAGCAATATAATGTTATACTATAAACACAATGAGAACAATTTCACATCATTATTCTTGCTTATATACACAACTATATACAAACCCACCACTTTGGAAGTGGTGGCTACTCCGTACTACACAAGTTAAATTCGATCTGCAGTCGGTGGTGCAAGGAGTAATAAGGAACGCCCTGTTTTCGCTCCTCCATTTCAAGTTCTTTAAGTGGTATAGCCGCTAAAAACCTCTTGATAAACTCTTTGCAACACTCTTTCCCTTTGCAAATCACCTCCTCGGTCCGCCTTTCGCTCAAACACGACTCCTTATCGAACCTCAAGATGTACGCTTGTTCACACCCTTCGATGAGCCGTTCACCCAACGTATCGATAATGTAATAACAATCTTCCTCGGCTTTCAACACGAAAAAATGATCATTCCAACTCACAATGTAAACCCCTTG
Source organism: Dittrichia graveolens (assembly GCA_038502395.1). Lineage (NCBI taxonomy): Eukaryota > Viridiplantae > Streptophyta > Magnoliopsida > Asterales > Asteraceae > Dittrichia > Dittrichia graveolens. Next base: position 5,699,595 of record JARJIL010000002.1, on the reverse strand, counting down.
GGTTTTACTAATCTCGTGATCCCATATGTCGTCGAACGACATCACTCCTGTTAAGGACTCGAATTTCTCGGGGCTAAAAAACCCGACAAACGATTTCTCTCTGGAAATTGTTAACGGACGGATTCTGGCACGTAACACGGTTTCCAGGTCGAAATGTTTGTCGGGGAATTCGGCCACGTGGGTCCTGTTTTCGCAAAGGTTTCTCCATTCGGAGGAACCATCGATAATGAGAGTGTCAAATTGTTGGACCGTTGGCATGACGGTCGAACGATTTGACCCGAGCCAGTGGGCGATGACTGTGACCAACGTTGTGCAAGCACTTGGTCCCGCTGCTTTCTCGCTTCGTTGGTCGAATGAAGCGAAAAACGTTTGTGTATTGAGTTTTGATTCGCCGTCTCGGCTAACAAATTCTCTTGCTTCCCATGTATTTTGCAATGGATAACGAACCGGAGACCTGTACTCTTCACCGGCGGTGATTGAGCTGCCGGAGGAAAACGTGGCAGGTTGGAAATCTTCAACCTTTGTTTTCGCTGGTCTGAGGTTCAATCGCCGCCGTTTCCAATCAAACAATACACCCTTTTTCTCAAGTTCCGGCTGAACGGTAACAGGAGACGATGGTTGAGTCGCAACTTGTGAGTCGGAGTCAAATGTGACCGAGTGATCCGAGTCTGACAAATTCACTTCTTCCAGACTCAACTGTTTCTTCTTGGATCTTACAAGTTTAACATCCTCGAGCTGAGTAGACTCAGGAACGAGTTTATCCGTATCCCTAATTTCCACAAAACTCAGCAAAACCTGCACGGCCAAGAGATTGTCTATTTTAACATTTTTGCTTACAATTTTGTACGATTAGGTTTTCTCTATGAAAAAACTTACCGATATCGTTGCTTGTGTCGTTAATCCGGCCACCATGAGATCAACCGGAAGCTTCTTTTCGATCACTGGAGATTCAATCTTCGAAGCAATTTCAGCTAAATTCATTGACACTTTTCCGATCACCGCCGTTTTCCCCTTGTTGTATTCTCCCTAAATGCATTAATCGGATAAATTAGCAACGAATTAAGATCTACAATTAGTAACCTGATTAGTAATTCGTTTAGATATGTCACTTACATACGTGAATTTGAAGCTCAAAATCCATGGAACAAGCTTGTGGTGATTAATTTCACCACCATTTTCTGCCGCCATTGAAAACCAACAAATATTCTCTAAGTCATCATCCTCCTCCCACACAATAACCTCCCCTTTCCTAACGATCCTCTCCTTGCACCACCGCTCTCCCGGCCTACGGCGGTGAAACCCTACCGCCGCCAGTCCATGTTTCCGTTCACCTTTCCACCTCAATTCCAATCCCATAACCTTATCGCCGCCTCCGCCGCCGTGTTCAAATCCTTCTAGCTTTATCCGCTCCACCTTCACCTGGAACTTTATGGATGCGGTGATCGGCGGCTGATGCTGCCAGGGAGACCATTTTTTCATGTTAACAACCATTTGATTCGAGTTTGATGAATTTTTGTCAAAATTGGGATGATTTTTGGTGATTTATAAAGAGTAGCGACAGCGTGAAAACGATACAAACACGGAAAGTCACCCAGTTTTGTGGACTTTGGACGCGGCGTGGGGGAAAACATTTATTGAAGATTTCCTTTTGGATTGTTTACAGAATGACCCCTGATGTTTGGTGCAATTTGTATAACTAATGAGAATTTTTTTATTTTTGCAATTATACCCCATTTTCTAGATTCATTGGAAAAGTGTGATTGAAGAAGTTTAAGCTACCACACTTTATTATTTTGTACAGGGAAACATGTACAATGTACTAATATTAAAAAGTAAAGTACATAAAATGCTAATTTATTTTCTTACTTTAGGTTAGCGAACATATATTCATATATAAGAGTGTAATATACTCGCGTGTTTAAAATTGACAATCTTATATTGAACAGGTAATTTAGTTGATATCTGATGACGTCAGCTAAATCTCTTCACACTAAATTTTAAACTGTCAAGAAACTAGTTGAAAACAGTGAAAATATGGCAACTTGGAGATATAAAACATTTGTTATAATGAATAAATGAAACACCTAAATGTGGTTGCTTGGTCGAGCACTTGGGTTAGTAAGATAGGAGAAAAGGTATGTGGTATAGACGTATAGTTATGTTTTTTGGGTCAGGTGTTATGTTAGCTTAAGAATTTTTATTACTGATATCATATATCTGTAATTATGTACTGTATAGGTACATTAGTCTTTAAGTTATACTGTTCTGTCGTTTTAATCTATTTTGTTTGCCTGAGGTTCCGTCCATTTACTAAAAAAAATTACTTTTATTCTAATTTGATGATTTTTTATGACCGTTTGAAACACTAAAATGCAAGTTAGTAAATGATGCAAGTAGAACAAATAATCAAATTTTAATTATTGAAATTAAAAAAAAGTGGCATGTCATTAGGTTGCATTATAGTGTCAACTAGTTATTATATTAGTAAATTGTTTAAGTGAGACACAAAAATTTTAATGGTATAACTAATATGTTTATGAGTGTATTGATTAACACCAAAAAACTAAAAAAGCACATAGCTGTTTCTTTATGATGTACCAAATATATCATAGTAATGCTTTCTTTATTTTATTTCTGATTTTTTTCTTTATTATTATTATTATTATACAATTGTTATATTCTTTGTTTGTCTTTAAAAATAATTTTTAAGCGTGTTGTTAATGATACTCAAGATTTATCATAGAATGCAATTCGCATGACACATCAAGTTACGGTCATATATACACATAACATCGCACAATCTATTTCAACGTGTGAGCTATCAGGGTGAAATTACTCTCTCTTTCTAAAAGTGTTACTAATAAGCGGATGTTTAAAAAAAAGTTACAAGTTTTAAACGTAAGCTATCAAGTATCAAACAATGACGTTGATTATGATTAATATTCACTTATGGTTAGTTTCTTGACCTTAAATCACAAACCACCTAAAAGTGTTGGTAAAAAAAAGTTGTTAGCTAGAGCCTTTGAAGAATTAAATTCATTACAAAATTATTAAACTCAAATATAATATCCCATATTATTCTAATGTGTTAGTCATTCATGATCATGTCTTATAAAGTTTTTTTCTTGAATGTTTACAAATATAATGTTTCTTTCTTTGTAATGCAAAGTCATATACATATGTTTGAATAATCAATAACTCCATTGTATTGATGTTAAAAAACGATTTACCATACATTTTCTGCCTAATCATTCCTAAGATGTTTTATAATGACGGATCTTTAAATAATATCAGTAAAAAAAATATCTATACACAGTAGATAAAGAATATAATATCGTATTTAATTCTAAAACTTTGCTTAGACAATATTTGGTACTAAATATTTGTGTTGCCAGTATTTATAATCTTAGATTACTATTTGGGTTTTAAAGAAAATCCAAACTTTATTCTATAAAAATCCAGAAATATTAGTAACATGGCATTTTTGCAGGAGACCAATGTTTTTTATGAAGAATTTTCATTTGGTGTATTTTTTGTACTATTTATAAAGTTTAAGAACCTAGTTGCAATTCGGTCCAAAAATCCAGGGCTTTTTTGAACTTTTAAGTCACGTGTCGATTAGGAAATACTTGTGTGGGAGCATTGGAATTGCGTAAGAAACGCTGAACTTCTGGATGTCCAAATGTTGTCACTATTTACAAGAATGGTCCCTCGGCTATCTACAGTTACATTTATTGCTAACTAGTTCCTTTTTATTGACTTAATTAATCAATTTAGAATAAAAATAGTAGAATGTTATTTTAAAGTAAGACCGGGTCATTTTAAAGGGTTAATCTTTTTATTAGATAATATAATAATTGATCACGTTGGAGCTGGGTAGTGGGTCCAGTGGCTCCGTTATAGAGTTTGTTATGTGATTATAACTATAATCCCCTCGTCGTCTTATGACGAGAACAACAATGTATTTACAATAACCAAAATGGAGAATTTAAAAACTATGTTATCATAGTATCCTAGATTCTTTCATTATCAACAAATTAGTGAATCACACAAGTATTTGGCATTAACTAAGGTCTACTAAGTTTTTTTAAGGTCAGAAACACAATCCCACCTAAGATATGTTTATGACTGGACTTGAACCCTTAACCCTATAAAAGAAGGAGCACCTTAATCACATATTGATTCCGTTAAGGCTAAAAACCCTTTAATTAAGTTCTAGTAAGTGTTTTTTTTATAACAGGAAACATACAAGATTGTGTATAGACTCCATAGCTTCCTAATTTCATGCAACACAGTTGCACACCAACATGCCAGATTTAGTAAATTCTCATTTGAATTCTATAACCCTAGCTTCCCCCTGTTACACACTAAAAACACAAGAATAGTGGTGTGTGTATATATATATATATATACATATATATATTAGAGTTTATTTGAGAACCATTATTAGTGTGAGAATCATGAGAAACAAATCTTAGTCGTTCAATTGATAAGTGGAATTTATGGATAAAGAGCGTAGGGGGATTGAGTGTGGCAAGGCGCATGCAAAGAATTCATGGGTGGGCAACTCAATTGAAAGAGAGGAATTGGACGGCTAAGATTGGTTCTCGCAATAAAAACGGTTCTTAAATGAATTTTCTATATATATATAAGGAAAGGTTAACCGTTTTTATTGCGAGAACCAATCTTAGCCGTTCATTTTGGATAATGGAATTCATGGATGAAGAGCGTGGGGGATTGAGTGAGGCAAAGTGCATGTAAAGAATTCATAGACGAGCAATCCAATTGAAGAAGAAGGAATTGGACGGCTAAAATTGGTTCTCGCGATTCTCGTAATCAAAATGGTTCTCAAATGAACTTTTCAATATATATATATATATATATAGATATAGATATATAGTATCTTTCTGTAGGTCAAAGCCCGTATGCATGGCCAATAAAGGGAAAAAAGAAGTAAATACTAGTAAATAATGTAGAATAATGAAAACCCCATAGATATTTTGTATTATATTGGTAATTATTTATAGATTACAAAGGGTACAAGAGAAACCTTAATGGGCCCTAACTCATCTATACAATAGGGTTGGACAAACTATACTAAACCCTAATCTACATTCTCTAATACTCCTCCGCAGTGAGAGCGATAGAAAATCGAACGCTCACATTAGAGTGAAAATACAATGAAAGAGATAAATACATAAGAAAAAAAGATACATAGAAAATAACATAGATATATAGAAAAGAACACTATGTGACAGCAAGGCGGCGATTGGTTAGCGGCCAAAGAGAGTGGCAAGAAGAGCAGTAGCGGCGGTAAGAGCTACGACTGCAGCGCCAGGAGCTACAACCATGGCGGCGACGGCAAGAGGCTCAACGGCTACGGACGGCAACGGTAGGAGCTACGACTGTAGCGGCAGCGGCAAGAGGCGCAACGGCGACGGGCGGCAATGGTAGGAGCTACGACTACAATGGCAGGAGCTACAACTACGGTGGTAGCAAGAAGCGCAGCGGCGGCAAGGGAGAGAAAACTAATAAATTTTTATTTACAATGCGTCCCCGGGGCAGGATGAGAGGGTAAAGAAAAGAAAGAAAGTCGTCACTCAAGGGGGACTACGGGGAGAAGGAAAGCGGCGCCGGCCAACCATAATTAGGTGGCGGCGGCGGAAGAGAAAGAGAAGATATGGCCAGAACCCTAAGGCTCTGATACCATGTAGAATAATGAAAACCTGATAAGTTATAACACCCGCAAACCTGGGCTAGTAGATTAGCAGGTTTACGGTATGTGATTATTTGTGTTTTAATTACATTAATTTTATTATATGATTAATTAAGTGAATTAGTTTATTAATAAGTTGAATTTAGAATTTATAAATAGTATGTATCTATCTATATATATGGCCGTAGATATGCATGTATATATATAATTAGTGGAATACATGTAGAGGTGGGTTAGGAGAGCATGACACCTAACCTTGCATGTAATCTAGTGAGTGTCTTTCACTTATTCATTATTAGCAAAAACAAAAGAAAGTGTGTGTGTGCTATTTCTCTGCTAAGAAACCGAAAGGAGAAAAAGAAGGAAAAGAATCGGAATTTTAGAAGTGTTCTTAAAGGAATTAAGATTCAAGGTTAGTATGATTTAATTAACATGTTATTGTTCTTCTAGATATGTTATCTGATTTAAAAGAAATGAATTCTGTTTGGTTTGAAGATTGCATGTTAGTATAAAGAACATCATAACCGGTTTTGATAGAATATGATTTTGATGATTATATGTATTCATAAGATTTATATGTTCATATGATGTTCATTGCATATGTGTTTAAAAGAGTTTAAATTATATTTCTGGAATAATGTTTTGAATCTATGAAAATCTGGGTTTGAGTTATGATGATTTGAGGATGGCGGATTTGTTGAAATTATGATGTTATCGGATTTGGATGAAGAAGATAATAGAAATCCGATTCTTGCTTAAATCCGGAAGTCTTGAAAACCGACACTTGAGAAACCGAGACATTGAAATCCTTGACTAAATCCGATACTAGGAATATGAATACCTCAAATCCGATTGCTATGTTTTTATATATGAAATCTTATATTTGGAAGGTGAAAAGTCAGAATCCGATACATGAAACCGATACTTAAATCCGGAACTTGAAATCCGGAAATGATGAAAACCGATACTCTTTTAATCCAAGTGCTTGAAATCCGATAAGGCAAATCCTACAGTTGGAACCTATCGGATTCCTAAATCCGACAGTTGTGAAAGCCGACACAGAGTTGCGGATTCTTGAAATCCGATAATTTTGGGGAAATCCGATACCTTGTGTTATGATTTATATTTGTTATTGATTGTTTGATATCATGAATGAATTATAAATATATGATCAGATATACTTATGAGATTTGGACTGATTAGTTGTTATTGTGTTTTCAGACAATCCAAAGGCTCGGTAACATTAGATTTCTGAGTACTTCAACTGAGATTGAAAGGTGAGTGGATGTTGAACGTGAATGGTAAAGATTTGGTTGATGTTACTGATGTAATGCATGATTGTATTTGATGGTTTGATAGTGGAACTGTTGATTGTGGATTATTATTCATTGTTGACTGTTGTATGACTATTTGATCGATAAGCACTCTTAGTATGATTTTGAGTTGCGTTTGAGAAGTCAGCTACACGTGGAATTGGGCTGGGCTTGTTTACCGGTTGGTTGAACAGTGGTAGCCTTACTGTTGCATATGTTGCTTCAGAGTGGGATTTCACTGTGCCAATTCAGTAGAGGGCTATCGGTAAACCTTTGCTTTGGCCGGCATTGGTTGTAGGTTCAGCGCCGAACCGCCGGTCTTCTTAGAGTTGTGATTACATGTTTAGTATTGGCTTGATGTTTGCTTTTGGGGTTTGACTTCTACTCACTTAGCTTTGTGCTAATTCCCCACAGTTGTTGCTTTTTGCAGGTTTGTGCTTGTGAGTGTTCGATTGAAGGAGAAGTTGACCTAACTCTGATATCAAGATTTTAAATGAAACGAGTCAGTCTTTTGTAACATAGAGTTTATGTTTGTTGGATCTTAAAGAACAGATATTTTGTTATGTAAATGTTTGTGAATGAAATGAATGTTTAATTAATTAAAGCTTCCGCAGCGCAAATTAAAAAAAATGGCTTGGAATTTATGGTGTTACATAAGTATTTTGTATTACATTGATAACTATTTATAGATTACAAGGGGAAACTCTAATATTAAACCATAATGGGCCCTAGCCCATCGATACTATAGGGTTGGACCAACTATACTAAACCCTAATCTATATTCTCTAATATAGTTGGCCCAGCCCTACTGACCATGAGTAAGTTGCCTGGGTCTATTGATCGGATAAGGTAATTAGCTCATGCTAATTAGCAACTTAGCTAGGATGATTTGCTCATACTAATGAGCGACCCATAAGCTAATCTTCTAAGTTTATACTCCGTAGCATTTATGATGTGTTCTCGAATTGTGTTGAGAACTAAAATGAAAGGATTTGAAAGAATAATAAGAATTGGTACTCTCGGGTTTTACTAAGAAAGGAAAAGGAGGCTAGACGACATTTTTTGGGGAATAAGTTTGGTTTAAAAATATGATAAAAATAAAAACATTTAAAAAAACAAATAATTGTAAGAAAATGAAAGATATCTTATATTTTTACGTTTCTTTTTGGGCAAGAGTTCAGTTATTACAAAAACGCAATAAACTTTGTCTTACTTATAATTGTATACAACCAAATTTATTTTTTAAAAAACAATACAAACAATTCTTCATAATCCTCACAGTGTATGCAAATTGTTATATGTTATGAAAATTATGTCAAAGCTTATTGTACATAATGGTAACTAAATATCATACATATAAAAAGTTGTTTAACTTTTATCATTCTTTTAAATCAATGGCTAAGAATTATAATAATTCATTACTAATTCATTAATAGGCTCATTAATGAAAGGTATTTTAGAAATTTTAATTCAATCTGACAATGACTCATCCACCCGAACTCATTTCATGATTGGGAAAATATGTAAATGTTCAAAATACTCTTCCTAATGAGTCATTAATGGTTTACAAACACTTTTCGTATGAAAAATATTTTCCGTTTAAACTTTTTCCTATATAACTTTCCCCTCTTGTTTTTAAATTAAAATATAAGAGTTAATATTTTCAATAAATTAATAAAATAAATTATATTAAAACAAACTTTTTTCTCTTTAACTAAAAATCATATTTTATATATTTCAGATGCATTATTAAGCTGGTTTTTTAATTATCGTATCTAATTCACATGTAAAAGATTATGTAAAATTTACCTAGGTTTTTTTCAACTTTTGATCTGAGTTTTTTTTTTTAAATTTCATATGAATTTCACACGTGAAACGTAACCATTTCATATGTAAAAGGAAATCATTTCATATGTGAAATGGTACCATTTCAAATGTAAAATTACATACACCAAACACAAGTTTAGACATATATGTTACAAAACCCAATTTATAAAACGTTCGATGACAATTATATTTCATAATTGCGTATAACTTGCTTCACACAACACAAAACAAGTTATTACAAATGTTTGGTTTTATTAAAATATACCTATAAATTACATACATATCTATAATCCATTATAGAAGCATCTAACTAAAAACATATTCAATAAACCAGTTTATAATCCGAAATGATTTACAAACATGAACTAAAAATCAGGAAAAAAAATCCTAAATTATGAACTCTTAGAAGCATGTTAAAACCCAAATTACAACCTTGAACTATGAAATCAACATGGCTATAATTTATAAGGTATGAGGATTTAAATGTGTTTTCTTCCATATATGAACTCTAAAATGGTGACAATGCACATTTGAAGCATGACAGCGACAGGGTAGATCTGAAGCAGGGAGGTGACAACCAAGAAATTATCGACTCAGAGAGGACAGTGAAAAGGGCGACAACAAGGCATATTTGAAGCGGCGATATTAGATATGATCCAACGGTGAAGGTGTTGTACTGATCCGGTGATAGCAATGTTGGTTGAGCCAGCAACACTGTGTTGGACTCGGTGTGAGAGGGAAGTGGGTGAGAGGAAGATGGTGGTTGTGGTGAAGGAAGCCGTTGGCGATGTGAGTGGAGGTGGTGTTGAAGGAAAATGGTGTTGGAGGAGGCAGATGGTGGCGGTGTATGAGACAGTGATGTGATTGGAGGTTAAGAGAAGTAAAATGTAGAGAATGGACTATGGGGTGGGGGGGGGGGGGGAGGGAGAGAGTGAGAGATGCCTTTTCAATTTGTTTGAGGATGGTCGGGCACATTGCGAGACTTGATTTTCTCAAAATACTCATTAATGTATACACATTATATAAAGCTTAATAAAAGCTTGAGCCGGGAATCCTTGAGGTTGAGCTTGTCTCTATTGTATATTTCAAGATCATTATTTATATTAAACTTCATAAAAATCTACTTGAACAAAGCTTGAGCTCTAATTGTTAGATAAAAACTTGAATCATTGCTGATCCCATAGCATAATATATACACATACAAACACATATAATGTATAAGAGTATGGGTATATTTGTCCATATGCTTCAAACACTTCATATCACGTAAACGTCACCTAAGTCATACTTCAAAAATATCATGCTTCACATATACATTAACCTAAAAAGTATTCAACTACATTAGCGTCTCTCTCTTTCTTCCTTAAAGAAATACCGAGAACCATGGGTAAAACTCGGCACCACAACAATCGGAATGGTGGTGGCGTGCGGCACCGCATGCCATGTAAGCATGCCAAGAAGATACTGAAGACCATACCCAATGCTCTAAAACTTGATCGAGCACGAGCCGAACTCATCAAAATTTCCATTCTCAAACTTGAAAAAGTTTTGGCTTATGCAAGCAGAGCTCAAGTTTGATAAAAGCTCGACTGGTTTGAACCTCTACAACTCAAACCAACTAATGCACAAGCTAAAATCAATCAAAGAAGAAACCGAGTAGATTAACCAGGAGTCCACACGACAATAAGCATAGTAATATACGTTCGAAGAGTATCCACAAGAAAATGTAAATACCTTAAGGCTTTGTTTGGTTGGAAGGATTCTGTGAGAATTGGAATCTAATTACCAAAAATTCCAGTGTTTGGTTTATTTTGGAAATGGAATTACACGAAATTAGAATCCCTCATAGGAGGGAAAGTGAAATCCTTCAAATGGAGAGAATTTAGAATCAGTAGAGGAGGGAATCTGGTATTTTACCATTCTACCCTCTAGACATGCTCTTTAATCATTTCTCAAACCACAGCCGCCTCCTTCATAACCTTTGTTCGTCTCCCTGCTCACCTTCGATCGCCGACCTGCTCACCTTCGATCGTTGTCAACTTCGCCGACCTGCTCACATTCGTTCGTTCTTAGCCTTCCCGTTAGACTTCGCCATGGTAGACCTGCTCACCTTCGATCGTTATCGACTTCCCTTCGTAGCCTTCCCGTTCGCCGCCGCCTTCCTCGGTCCTCCGTCGCCGCCGCCGGTAAGTTCCCTTTCTCTTCTCTCTCCCTCACTCTCTCCCCCGTAATTATTTCTTCTTCTCTGTCTCCCTTTCTATCTCTCGATCTTGAAAAGCACAACCTTAAACTTGTTATCTCAACTGATGATTTTGTGGGTAACTGATTTGTTATTCTATCGAATGAGCAACTAGGATTAGGTTATGTAATTAAAAGCACAGCCTTAAAAAGCACAGCAATTAGGAATAGGTAAATGATTTGTTATTCTATCGAATGATTTTGTGGGTAACTGGTCTTGAAAAGCACAGCCTGTGATCAGATTACAACTCAAAATTCACACTTAACCCTGAAACAAATACTTCCTATTTACAGTGTGTACAAATTCGATTACAACTCAAAACTCAATGCAGCCACATGTGACATTACCTGTGATCTGATCCAAGGACTGTAACAATTCATAACCCTTTGAAAGATTCTTGTCCTCAAGAATACTTTTTGACTTTTTCTATGCAACTTGCTAGGAATATCTCCATTAAATTCAAGCCGGTTCTTTGATTCCATTCAACCATAGCAATAATATATGATCTTTTTTGATTCTCCAAACCTGATTGGCCTACTACCATGTTTAAGCACACTTGACATTCATATGATGACAACATGCCAACATGACATTGATAAAACAAACCAAAATTAGGTAAAAAAACAGAAAGGGTAATTCTGTCATTTTACAAAACTAAAATCAAATTCATCTACATTGTCTGCGAACCAAACAGGATATGGAATTGGATTCCAATTCCATTTTCTGTCAACCAAACAGATTACAGATTAAAATTTCAATTCCTGGCAGATTCCAATTTCTTCATAAACATTCTGCGAACCAAACGCCACCTAAGTGTACTATTTGTGCATTGTTTTTGTTATTCAAATACATTTGATTGTTCTTGTGTCAATCTCATCTAAAAGGTTGTTTACGCCCAGCCAACCCCGCCCTCGGCATCCTATGGATCCGAACCGACTCTTCCCTAAGGACCGACCTGCAGGCAATGATCACCTATCTTGGTTGCCCGAGTAAGGAGTAGGAATTAAACCCGAGACCATTTCATCAAAGTATTCCCTTACCGGACCCACCAAGCATTTGCGGTGAGGGAATATACCAACCCCCAAGGTGTTTACCTATGGTAAGGATCGAACCCATGACCTCAAGGAGGACAATGGGCCACCTTACCACTAGGCCACCTAATCACAACGGTCAAATGTTAAGAAAACAAACAGGAAACATGGTGTCGAAATCCACAGTGCAAAGATAAGAGAATAACACAAACATAACAAACAAACAAAATTCTCACAAAACACAAATATATATAAGTTCCCATCACAAAAGGTTACAATCATCAGCAGTTTACAACCAAGTGAGAAGCCTGAAAAAAACAGGATTTGGTATTAAAAAAACAACCCTCACCAGAGTTGTCATGGCAGACTTTCATAATTATCTACCATGCCCAAATCCCAGAAAACCACCAGGCCACCACTACTTGAACCGATGACAATTTGTAACCATAATAACCCACAAGACGGAAAACCAAAACTAGACATCACCAACATCACGATGCTGAAACGACCAACAGTAACAGACACGACTAATAAACGATGACTAGGACCTGTTGCAAAAGGTCGTCTTCAAGAACCAGAACCAAGCATCAGAATTCGCAAGGATTATATGGCTGACAAAGAATAAAAGACCTCATGTAAGAGGCCAAAAATTCTTGCAACAGTTTGATAAAACTGTAAAAAAAGATGTATCAGCCAAATCCCTTGGAAAAAAGAGAGCTTAGAGCTGGATTTCATGAAACCGCCAATCCCATGGACCTGTAAAAACTTGAACGATATAACTGACACTTAGAACTAACTTATTACCAACGAATCTTTGATACGGGTAGTTGTTTTGCTTAAACAAGGACATCACACTTCCAAATTTGCTCTTCCAGAAGACTGCTTGCAGCATTGCTGACCCCGCGACATTGCATCATGTTCAAACCCAGAAGTGTTTCACCCAATTTCTTTAAGAAAGGTAAGCACTTGTCTGACAACTGGCAGCCGGAAATCGAGAGAATTTGTAAATTCAATTGTTCTGCACAAGCCAAGGCTGCAATCGAGAAATCACTGATTGAAGATTTGGAAACATCGAGTTCCCTAAGCAATAAGCAGTGCTGCGCAACAGTAACCATGCTCGCATCAGTGACTAATCTACAACCATCAAGATTCAACACCTCAAGTTTCCCGCCATGAACCATTGAGATTTCTGAAACAATCTTGTCTGTCAGATTCACACAACCGCTTAGATCAATCTTGGTCAGACCAGTCTTAGAGTTCTGAATGAGTGAGGTCAACCCAGCATCTGTAATTCCTTGAAGCCTGGTCAACACAACTTCTTGAAGCTGGTGACAGAGCCGACCCATCAAAGCCAAACTAAAGTTTCCGAATCCAGGGCAGTTGCGAATGGATAAAGATTTCAGGGAATTGCAAGGAGACAAATCCGAAGGGATTACCATAGGTAAATCTTTAATCCCAAAGCATTTTGTCAAAGAAAGAGTTTTCATTTTACCACAATTCACAAGCAATCCAAAGATTCCAAGCTGTGAAACCGTGTGGCATTCTTCTAGCCTCAGGGTCTCAACGGACTGAGCGGCTTTACCAAATGACACAACACCTTTATCCGATAAGAGATCAGATTTGCTGACGGAAAACAGCTTCAGGTTTGGGCAACCTTTGCCCACCGCTTCAAGCCCTAGATCAGTGACGCCACTACAGGCGGTGATTACAAATGACATCAACTTCTGTAAGCCCTGACCGTTGCCCATAACCCAGAAGCCCTTTTCGGTTACATTATGTAGATCACTTAAACTCAAGTCAATCAATGCCAAACCATAGTGTCCAATAACGGCTAGAGACATATCACCGATGTTTAAACCTTGGAGCCTTAATTTCATCAATGAACAAGATGCTGATGACACCAAACTAGCAATCCCTTGATCTCCGACTAACGGGCAGTTTCTTATGGATATCGACTTCAACTTAGGACAGCCTTTCCCAATCGCTTGAAGGCCTTCATTCCCGATGTTTGAGCAAGATTCTAATGATAGTGATGTCAGATTAGGACAGTTGTTTGCAATGGCCATTAAAGACTTGTTGGAAATCATAGCGCATTGAGAAAGTTCAAGCTTTTCCAACAGGTGACACTCGCTAGCGATTTCAACAATCCCTGCATCTTTAACAGAAGATAGATTCCATAGGGTAAGGGATGTAAGAGAAGGACAACCATGAGCAACAGCTTTGAGCCCAAAATCAGTCACTTTACTAGCATTATTTCCAAGAATAGCAAGCTCACCCAACCCTCCACGACTACCAGACCCAACACCAATGGCTGCAAGTCTAGTGTCGGTAGCTTTCTTTCCTTTTAAGCATCGTTCGAGGGCCCCACCAGTTTTATCAAAATCTTCAGCCTCTTTCTGTTCATCCCTACAGATTGTGCTTAAAAGCATAAGCCAACGCTTTGAAACAGACGCACATGCACTTTTCTCTTGACCACCAGACACGCGTCTGAGAATCTCAAAGAGGCACTCATCAGGAAGGACATCAATGGTGGTTTGCTGCTTTTTAAACATTTGTTCACAGAACACAAAGGGAGCACTGACTCTAGACCTCTTGCAAGGTGGGAAGTACACATCGACATGACGACCAAGGGGCAAGAAGAAACTTGAGTCTTCAGGATTTTGGTATTTTGGCATGGCATGGTAAAGAAAATCCTCCCCTGAAAACAAAACATAGAGGAACACCAGGTCAATCAAAACTTTCATCTTTTAACTTTTTCAAGAAAGAAGCAAACCCTGACTACCAAAGACTTTGATGCACATATGATCATTTTCAGTCGTACATACATCTATAATTTTATCTTGATGAACAAACAGTCTCAGATTAAATTTCCAAATAACCCCGTGTTTTTTTCCCTAATCACTGTTTCTATCAAATCAGTCACCATAAATCAGGCAAAACTGACACCAAACATAACCCATCTTGTCAGAAGTCAAACATATACATAACAAAAGATCTCTTTTAAAAAGGAGAGAAAAACCCAAGTAATCAATCATGTTCTTGAGCAGGACACTCCTGATTAATTGCAGTTCAAGGAAAGATTTCATTTTTTAGTCTTGATTGACCATAAGTAAACTAAAGTATGATTACTATGCAAGTGATTTTAATGATTATTACCAACATAAAATGATCGATCAATTGCAAGACTAGATCCTTCAGAAAACAGTCACATAAACTACTAATCTCCAAAACGAATAAAATTGAACATGAAATAAGCAAGTTAGCCAAATATAAATAACATAAAATCGAAATTAAACAGCGATCGAAGATCCTTACCGATGAGATTCTGCATGAGTACAGTCGAAGGAAACGCGAAAGAAATTCAAGAGTTGAAACCCCAGAAAACCCTCGATCGAGAGCAAAAAAGAGCAGATCCAGCAAGAAGAAGAAGAGAAGGAAGAGATGATTAAGCATCAAATTCTTGGAGAAATCATATCATAGAAGAAAGAGGAAACCCAGATGCGGAATTAGGGCAAAAACGTAAGATGGGTAGTTTGATTGTGTGAATAAATTTATACAAACGAGGAAAGAGAGAGAAAACAGGTTCAATGAATCCCACCCAAAAAGGTTTTGTGTTCAATGTTTCTTCCTTCTCCATTCATTTCCCAATCACATACCCCACTGCCACCCATCTCTCAACTAGTCAAGTGGTTCAAAAAATATACCTAAAACAATCAACTTTACTAATATATTAATTAATTAATTATAATAATAATAATTAATTAATTAATTAAACTTAATTGATGTGGTTTTGACCGGCATAAATAAGGAATTTGATACTTAAATAAGAATTAAGTACAAAAGTATTTTTGATGTCATTAAGTTTTTAGATATTTTACAGTAATTAAATTTGATTAACTAAATAATTTTGTATACAATGAGATTTGAATTTATAAGCATATTATATGTATATATATGTATATATATATATATATATATATTTTTGTTGCTTACTGGATTTAATTTGTTATATTTTGGTATTATGTATTTATATTAAAAGTTTCTATTATGTGTATCATACTATTAAATTGTTGTTATTGTATGCATTTTTGTTACATAAAAATGGGAAAAAACATATAAGTTTAGTACATATAATAAAAAGTTTAATACACATAATAACGATATATTAAATGTTTGATACATACAATAGAAAATTTTAACGTGCGATAAACACAATAGCAAAACATGATAAGTTAGATACGTTTTGGCTAACTAAACTATTTTCTAAATGTTTACATTATTTTGGCTTATTGATTTATTTCAAGTTTAATGTTAAATTAACATTTTAAAGGAGTATATTGATATCTACTTATTTCAAGATATTTATAAATATAGTGTCTACCCTGTAAACATAGATAGGAAAATAATGGATATGGTTATTAAACATCTTTTTAACAAAAAATATATATTTTTTGTTACTAAAACTATTACGGTTTTACTTAGGAAACATTTGAAAGGGGTATTTATGTGATTTCATCTCATCAACTTGTTGTTCTTAATTGAAAATACATCATTATTAACTAATAAATAAACAAAAAGTTCATGATTAAGGCAAATTTAATACTTCGGCGTAATCCTTTTAAATAATAATTCAGACATTAATTCACTTAATTCTAAAACCATAATTAACAAAAATAGGATTACTCAAATCTGACATAATATTATGGGAGATGATGACCGATGAAGAGATACTGCAACGGAGGGTCCGGAGGTGGCGGCGGAGGAAGGATGTGGCATAGGGTCGGGGGGCTGCGATGAAGGAAGGCTGCGGCGGAGGGTCCGGAGACTGCGATGGAAGAAGGTTGCGACGGAGGGTCTGGAGGCGGCGAAGGAGGAAGGCTACAACGGAGGGTCCATAGGCGACGGCGGAGGAAGGCGGCAATGGAGGAAGGCTACGGCGGTGGGTCGGGAGGTGGCGATGGAGGAAGGCGGCGACGGAGGAAGGCTGTTGCGAAGGATTTGGAGGCGCCGATGGAGGAAGGCTGCGGTGAAAGGTCTCGAGGTGGCGACGGGGGAAGGCTGCGGTGGAGGGTCTAGAGGCGGAGGCAAAAGCCGTCGGTGTTTGGAGGGTAGAGTCGGCTCACGTGTTATGTCGATGGAAGGAGATAGATATATTAGAGTTATAGAGATGTTTAAAGGTAACAAGGTAATATTCCACATTCCTTCATTCAAAGGATTTTAAAATCACTCCATCTAGTGATGGAATTCACTTTCCCTCATTTGATGGATTCCAATTCCTTCAGATTTCCTCATTAAAGTGAACCAAACACAGGAATCCTTAGGAATTTGATTCCAATTCCTTCATAATCTTAAGAATTCCTGCCAACCAAACGGTACCTTTAAGTTAATGAAATACATGTCTAAAAACATATCTAACTCATTTGAGGTTTACAGTGTGACGCAGATATTTTTTTTGTTTCTTTATCTTAACATTTGATTTAACCAAATAGTTTAATAAAGATTTAGTTAATGAGTAAATTTTTTTCTTTTTATTTATCTTAATATTTGAAATTTGATTTTAAGTAATAGTATACATTTTTCATTTATTCATGGGTGTTGAATAAAATATAGATTGTATTTATATCATGGATGTTGATTTTCTGTCCTGTTTTCTTTCTTTAATAATTCTTTTAGTGAAAGCTTAACTTTTGATTTTATTCATTTTTCTTCGGTTAATCATATATTTTTCATCGTGTAGTTCGGTGATAATTGTTGGTCCCTTCCAACCTGATTCTCTTGCATCATTGGTTTTTTTTTAACTGGAATCACTAAGCTACACTTGTTTTTATATTTATTCATTTTCTTTTAATTTTAATATAACTTTAAATAACAATTAATAGTTAAATAATAAACTAAATTTATAATTAATGGATTAAATATGTTTTATCCTCTTTTCACCCAAACCATCGTCTACGGTCACCACCACCAACTCCGGTGCACAACCTCCGCTTGCCTTCATGAACATGACCGTGAACCACCACCCTAACCATCATGAATCTTGAACTTGTGACTCAAATTTGTAGTTGAAGTTAAAAACATAAAACACACTTGAATCTAACCCCAAAAACACTCCAACACAACCTGATTTCAAGCACAAAACAAATTTGAGATAAAACCTCAAAATCAAATGTGAATCAAACCATCGCAAACCCATAATCGAACACCATAAAATCAACAGTCAACCACCCACAAATTAACCATTGCAAACCTATAATCCAAATCGGTCCGAAGTTGAAGCCCTAGATAAATCTAATCAAACACAAATACAGAACATATTTAAAACAACCACACACACTACAGATAAAGGGTCAAGATCTAAAAGCGAAAAAAGAGAGAGAGAATGAGTAATATGCAACATTAGGGCTTTGAACACTTGTAGATCTAAAAACCACTAAGATTCGTAATGGAGAGAGAGTGGTGGTGTTTGCTTTCATCGGCAAGGCGATGTTGTCTAGTTCCGACGGGAGCTCGAGAAACAAAGCAAGGGGATGGTGGCGGTGGTGTTGAGTAGGTCATACGAGAACTAGAGAAGCAAAGCGAGGGTGGTCGTGGCGGTGTTGTGGCGATGGTGTTGTGTGGGTTCAACAGGAACTCAAGAAGCATAGTGAGGATGGTGGTGGTGGGTAATGGCGAGGTGGCGATAGTGTTGGTTGAATTTAACGGGTAGTGAGATGAAAGATCCCTTTTCCTTTTTTTTAAGTACATCACAAGCTTAATATATACACAAAAGGATTCCTTTGTTTTGTTTCAAACTTTTTACATATATCATATCAAAGTTTATAATCTCACAAAAGATCAACACATTTAATCTTAGCAGCTATCTATTTCAAGGTTTTCCCTTAGCAGTATTCGATCCTCCTGTAAAATAATAACTTATGTAAGCTTTTTCTTAATGAGCATACTAGCAATCATTCACTATAGAAAGTAATAAAAGAACAATGATAAACTGTATCAATAGGCTATAGACTATAAAGCTATATCATTATAAAATAGTGTAACTATACTACTGTAACGCTGTAAGTTATTTCACTGCAAAGCAATGTAATTGTAATAATGTAAAGTTGTAAGCTATACCACTACAATGTAGTGTTGCTGTAATACTGTATCGTAATTATGTTGTAAGGTTCTACACATTACACACATACATTAAAAGAAGAATTAGTATACTTGTGATATAATTCTAGTAGCTTAGACAATGATCTTCAGTTTAGTAAATCCCGTTTGTGTGTCCTTCCTAATCAATAATAATTTCAGTATAAATATGCTGCATTATGTATGTATATAATACTACACGGTCGTGTACTACTTTACACGGGGCGTGTAGCCGTAGCCCTACACAACCAGGGCCCGTAATTCCTAAACAGAGCGTGTACAACAAACATAACCAGTAGTGTTCACCCAAACAGACTTCTATTTTGACCCGTTTGATCTCCATACACCGATTTTTGACTAATCTGAGTGTTCCTTACACTTAAACAACCTATTTGGTTGTTTCTAAACATCAACAACACATCGAACACTCAAATTACATCATAAACTATGAACACTCCTTAATTTTAGAGTTAGACACATAAAAGTCATCAACCAACATGCCTTCACTAATCTTTACTTCAATCCAAGGTATACTTAAATTTTGTAGTTATGAATTCAAAAGAGAAAGGAATATATATATATACATATATATATATATATATAAGCTAAATTCTGAAGCAACAACACCTAATGCATCAAGGATACAGAAATTAGGAAAACAAGAGAAAGATTTAAATAGAATGATTAGACCACCACATCCCACCATATTCATATTGTCACGTCAACATCATATTCTTTTCACACAAAACGTGGTTTTGTCAAAACCCAAAACCAAACACAACCCCCTCCCCCAGGAAACAAACATACATACACACACAATTTTTTGGACCACCAACTTTACAATAAATAAATAAATTTATATAAGTAAAAGTAAAATTTGAATACTTGTAAACTACATTCAAAATATTATCACGTTAAAACATAGAAAATCACTCATAATTTTTTTTTAAGTCTCCAAATGTACGCTATGAGATGTTGTGGAAGTCTCAATAAGCGTATCCGTTCCCATGAGTTGGAAAAAGATGATGATGGTGTATCCTTAGAATAAGGATGAGGTTAAATCTCATGAAATTTAAAGAGTTTACGAGTAAGTTCGTGAAATGAAAAGAAGAATTACGGGAATGACTTATGTAGAAGAGTATTGTACTTCTACTGTCTTTAGGGCGGAGTTAAAAAAGAGTAACCGGTATCAAACGGTCGTAAAAGTAAAAACAGAAAATTAGCTACAATTTTTACCACACCCCCGGGGCCCAGCCCCAATTGCATGTGGTCTTTTTCACATCACACCTCCGCCCTGTTGTGATGGTGTGGCTAGATCTCTCACCACAAGTGCCCTCAACCACACCTCCACCACTATCCACTTCATTCGCTCTTGAGGTTTAACTCGGGTTACTTATCTTTTTTTAAATATAGCGATCTAAACAGAATCTTCGTATCTCACTTTTCTTTTTACCTTGTGAACTTTCTTAGAACATAATGAATGATTCAGAAATAAAAGAAGAGGTAAATAATTTTAATTTAAAAAAATAGAAGGAAATTTCATTATGTGTGTAGTATTTTACTATTTTATGTGTGGCTTTTTAACAATTTTAATTTTAAAAAATGAAAAAAAGAATGAAGGGATTGAAGAATGGACATTATAAAGCACACATAATAGTATGCATAATGGCTCTGTCATGACTAAGTCATTACCAGGCCATAGTGACTAGTTGACTACCATTATGTCCACCCTCATGAGTCATGACAAGATGGTTACAGTTTATTTTCCTTTTTCACAAATTAAGTTTACTTTCAAAAAAATCCTTTACTTTTCTAAAATAATTTTTTTTTAAAAACTAAAATTTATAAAACATGTTTACTTACATATTTTTTAAGAAAACAGAAAATCTTATCACTTTCACATTTTTTCAAACTCCTTAATTTTTTTCAAACTCTCATACTTTTTCAAACAACTTTCCCAATAAAATACTTAACCAAACATGTTTTACAAACACTAAGGTTGCGTTCACTTCCAGAAAAGTTCTACACTTTTCTAAAAAAATTATTTTAAGAAAACTAAAAATTAGAAAATATGTTCACTTATACATTCTTTAAAAAAAACAGAAAACTTCATCACTTTTCACATTTTTTCAAACTCCTTAATTTTTTCAAACAACTTTTTCAAGAAAACACTTAACTAAACATGTTTTCTATCTTTTTCTAAAAAAGAAAAACTACACCCCTTCATCTAAAAGAAAATGAAAACTTCACAATTTTTCACAGAAAATGTTTACCCTGCTAAATACAACATAAGTTTCTTTTTTTTTTAAGAAATTGCAATAAGGCATAAGCCATAAGATAGTTATGTTGATGTAGTCGGTAACTCGGTAATAACAATTATTACTACGGACAATCATACCACATCTCAAAAGATGACCGGGTGATGTAACGTTAACGTTGTCAAATAAAGAAAAAGAAGTGGAAGAGGAGATAACTCTCTTCACACTTACAATGACGGCAGGTTGTCAACTAGTTCCCTTAATCACTGTTATATACAGATAGATTAAGATCATGTGAGCAAAATAAACTTGCTGTGAGAAAATTGTGGAAAACGCCTTCGGCTACGCGGTTCAGTGGTTGTGAGTTCAAGTCAAAAGAAGAAAAGGGTTATAATTTTGTTGTTCAAAGGCAAAGAATTCAAAAATTCTAAACATAAAAATCACCAAGTGAAATGGTTGTTCAGATTATTTTTAAACCAGGCGCAGGGGAAAACCACTTCTAAAAAATTTCCAAATGAACAGAGCATTATAAACCAAACAATGCAGACTTTGGGCAACACTTGACTACATTTTGTCTGGTAGGATGAGTTGTTTTTAAAAAACCGCAAATAGCCTGAAAGGATCCAAGGTTGGTTGAACCCTGGTTCACAGGTTCAAACCACCCGAACATACACAAACTCTGAACAACTGTATGAACTAAATAATCTTCTTGTGGTTGACCTGAAAACATTGATCCGTAATCTTGCGGCGACTTAGTCATACAACCCCTCTTCTTCCCACACATCCACCAGAAAATTCACCATTTCCTGCAAGATATCGGGGTCAGGGAGAGTAACACAACAAGCAAGATAAACGGCCTTGCTTATCTTCAATATTGGTCCTTTATCCCCGGAGAAAGAAGCTACATTTGGACTCCTTGATGTCCGAGTTAGTATGGACTTTGCTGCCAATTTAGTATGGGCAAATAACATATAAACATTTATTTTTGGTTACTCTTTGTTCCGCTTAAGTCTTTTAAAGATGGTCTTTTGTTCCATTTTGGTCCCTAAAATAAAAGATGGGGTTTTTTCGTGTTACTTGGATCATTCATTAAACCGACATATTGGTGTCTCAACCAGTAATCAGGTTACTGAAACAAAAAGCTATCTTATAATGACCCAAGTGGTATTCTTCTGAGTGCAATTGGTATTTAATGTAATTTGCCCTTTAGTATTTCACCTTTTTTTTTTTGTAAAAACACAAGACAAACTGAAGATATTGGATAAGTCTTCATATCACGCTTTTTACATGAATTTCTTTTTGCATTTTCGAAAAAAGGTTCGTCTAGAGCAAAAATGTTCATTTTGAATTTGTAATTCTTCTTGTGAAGTAGTTCACAATCGAGTTTGGGTCAAAAGCTTGTCGCTCTTTCCCGGAGAGTGAGTATTATACACAACACAAGAGGAAGACATACCGGTAGAGGGATTGACTGTGGAAAAGGCTTATTGCTCCCAAGCAAATTATCATATGTTGCATTCCAACTACACAAAAATAAATTGAAGAACAATTTCAGTACCAAATTTTTTAATCAAAGAAGTTTCTTACTGTGGTTGACAGGTTAATAACCACAAAAAAAACTTATCAAAGGGGAAAATGAGATTAGGATATCCAAAGTTAGCAAGTTGGCATTAATCAGTGTTGTAAAAAACGGCCTTGGCGGCCGATATATCGCCGCCTAGGCAGATATCGGCGCCCGGCCGACCACCAAAACAGCTTATCGGTCACAAAAACCAGTAGGGTCAACAGCGGTCAAAATCGGTCATTTGGCGGTCCAAATCGGTCAACAATAAGGTTTGACCTTTAAAAAAAATTAGCCATTTCTAGAGTTCTTTCTTTACTTCTTTCTTTTAGAGTTCTTTCTTTTCTCCTTTACTTCTTTCAATTTATTCTTTCAGTAATGGTGTTAGTAATCTTTGATTTCAGTAAATTGACTATATGTTTTGATTAATAAAGTTGTTGGATGAATGTTGTTAACTGTTAATTATACTTTGATTTCAGTAAATTGACCTTCACAATACTATTCGGTACTAAACTAATTATGAACTTATGGTTTCAACTTTCAAGCTTGTTAAACATTTTAGTTTTTTATGGTTATTGACTTATTTTGTTAGGATATTGCTAATATTTATTTTTTTAAATAAATTCCTTAATAATTTATCGTTTCCACCAAGAAACCGATTAATCGCCGCCAAGACCGATTAATCGCTTGGCGGTGGTCAACCGCCGACCGATTTCTACAACATTGGCATTAATATTAAGAAAGGCAATACTTTATTAGGTTAATTGATTTCATAATTAGATCATATACTACATCATGAATTCAGGATAGTTTCACTATTAGACTTGCTGCTTAGCGCATATGCAATCATTGATTAAACAAGGATATATCTTTATTTTCACAGTTATTATGGAATCAACATAGAAGTTGAGAAATTGATTAAGTTCTCACCTTATAGCAGGGTCTCGAGCTTTCTTGCGGTGACTAGATCCCTTATCTGCAATCCATTGTTGCCTTGTTTGATTCCAAAGAGAGAGACCTGCAAAACAACAACAAAAAAGAAAAAAATCAGATTCAAATTACTTTAGTATTTGATTTCAAAACCTAAACTGGTCATGAATAAAAGATTACTTACCACGATTCACAAATTCAGGAGGATTGCTTCCAGAACTACAATGGCCATCAAGGTTTGGGTTTGACATGCTAATTGATGAGGCGCTTAACTGTGACTGACCAGCACTATTATCCTTATCCATCTCATGTGTGCTGCTACTCCAGAAGTCTTGTACCACGCTAGCTTTATTTGTGACCGAGTCCTTTCTAAGACCTCCAGTTGGTTTTTTATCATTTGATGTCATAAATGGAACCTTAGGGCATCCAACACAACCTCTGCTCTGTTGCAAATAAGGTTTACAACCATAAAAATGATTAGGATAAACTATAAAGTCTCTCAGCATTATAACCAAGATGTTATAGAAGATAATCACACTTTCAAGAACGTAATACTCTCTGGTTTGTTCACAAAAGACTATAAAAATCGGATGTTTAGAGAATTGAATGAGTAGCAAACAGGCACTTTCAGGTGTAATTATGTACTTTAATACAATTTTATGGAACTTGATGCTAAAAGGATCGAATCTGAAAGCGAAATATATTTTTTAAAATTTTAACAGGGTGGCTGGACGGTTAGATAATTGGGACTTCCAAAGGAGGTCCCAAGTTCAAATCCACAGCTTCAACTCCTTAGGTGCCACTCACTAGAGTCCAAATCCAAATCCAAATTATGGAAGGTTGTGATGTACCAGATTCATGGGTCTTGTGGGAGATTTGTGAGTTCAGGGTTTACCTGCCAGCTCACTAATATAGCTTAGCTGTGGTTCCCTCGTTACTCAGATTATTGTTTTATTCTAATAATTATTGATAATGTAGATATAACAGTCATTGGAGGCTGAATGCTTAGGGGGTGTTTGGTTCAAGTATTGTTTTTGGTGGGATTTGCATTTTATAATGGGATTTGCATTTGGTGGGATTTGCATTTGGTGGGATTTGTATTTGGTGGGAATTAAAATCCCATGTGGTGTTTGGATGAGATTCCTTAGGTGGGATTTCCACCACCACTAAACCCCATCAACACCACCTGCAACCTCCATTGCCACCACCAACCACCACATCCTTTGCCACGGCGAATGGTGACGGAAACGAAGACAGCAAACGGCAAGGAAAACGAAGCAAACAGAAACGGCGATGGAAACGAAACGGAAACAGAAGCGACGACAAACGCGAAGGGCGACGGAAACGGAAACGCAAATGGAAACGATGACGAACGCAAACGGCGACGGTGATGGTTCGCCGGAATTTTTGTCGGAGGGTCGCCGGAGAAAATGCCTCATCCATGGGTTTTCAAAATACCAGGGGGGTTCAAGGGATTTGAAAATGCTTCATTTATGGGAATTTTAAGGATTCCTTGGATTTGAAATCCCACATGATTATGTAAACCAAACACAGTATTTGGGGGGATTTGAAATGCCAATCCCATGAAATCCCACCAAATACTGCCAACCAAACAGCCCCTTAGGGTTTTGATACATGATATTAACATTAACCATCATTACGTTGGAAGATGGTTGAATCATAAAAGAGCATGTGTCATCTGGTGGTTTAAGTGGCTTGCAACTCCAATTAGCATACAAATATATCGAGGCCAACTAACTAAGCAAATCTGGTTTAGGACATTCATCGAGCACCTTGTGTGCACACCCCACCCAGCTCTCTAAATAAATCACGATTAAATGAGCCTTTGAATTTAACAATTGGGGCATCACTTCATTAGAAAAGTTTCTTATGTGTAGATTTGAAGGCAATTTGGGTGTGATTATTGGTTGAGGACTCAAATAATTGAGTTGGCAATTTGAAGGCAATTTTGTCTATCTCCGACAAACATGCCTACCAAGTCTTCAACTCTCCAGCATGGTTATCACCACCAAGACGTCGGCTCACCATAACATCTGAGTTTGATTCTCGCTCTTGCTATTTCACGTAAACAACCATCATCTTCCCCATCGATTCAACAACATCATCCAAAGTTTCTTTCGGGGAATAGATTGATTGAGTTACATCTCGCACCTGGGAAGTCAGACGATCGAGTTTTTGTTCTTGCAAATCAATACGTGACTCTAGTATACTCTCCTCATCCATCTCTATGGTTTCCCGGCAATGGAACCAATTGATAGGAATCCATTCAATACATAGATGAAATAGAGCAGATATTAAGAACAGGGAATCGATCATTGTATTAGATACTATAATAGGCTGGATTACAAGAAAAGAAATGGAGATTCAGGATGAAAAACAAGTAAAATCAGAAGGACATCAATAAGATGATTCTCCCCTGCCCTAAATCAGCGAAGCACCACCGGAGCAGGAGCTACAAAAGGCAGGGGAAGCCCGTTCGTGCTCCTCGGAGGAGCACTCTCTCCACTGAGTTTGATACTCTATATAGCTACAGCGCTGGTAAGATCACTAATCCGGCATGCCCTTCTCTCTCCCCTCAAATAGCTATATATATGTATATTATTTATATTTTGGACCTGATAGGCCCAAGGCCCATTAGGCCTTTCTTTCCCAGACTACTAGGTAGCATTGTCCTTATCGTCTTCTATATTTGAGATTAAGAATTCGAATTCAAATTCAAATTTTTGGGTCGAAGTCAAATTTGAATTCAGTTTGACCTGGAAAATGTCGATCCAAAGACCTGACCCAATGAACACCCCCAAGTCTTTGCTCCTGTAAGGGAAATTTTTCTTGCTCCACCACTTGTGTGTGCAGTGTAATGTGCCACAATGAAGCAACTCTCCTATTCACCAAAACTTATGCCTTTGGTAGTCAATGCAACTAAAAAATACAAATTGACAGAACAAAAAACTAGAAATTTCAGACAAAGACAGCTTATGAACTGATCATATATTGGACAGGGAACTTCCTAAGGGCCATCTCCTAATAGTGATCGTGCAATAAGCCAATAAACAGAGTTACATGATATTAAATATAGCACAGCATAAGATAGTTTTATTACAATAAAGCAACAAACAAAAGGAAAAAGAATATGTTACAGAAGGATAT
Organism: Dittrichia graveolens; assembly: GCA_038502395.1. Classification (NCBI taxonomy): domain Eukaryota; kingdom Viridiplantae; phylum Streptophyta; class Magnoliopsida; order Asterales; family Asteraceae; genus Dittrichia; species Dittrichia graveolens. The sequence goes on along the minus strand of JARJIL010000002.1, from coordinate 5,672,424 downwards.
GACTGACAGCCGTGGTTCAGAACTCAGACACTGACATACTTCACATTTTATCTGGTGTCATAATGTAATTAGTTATCTTACCTCAACCAAAATGGATAGTTCTTTATCGATCTTACCTTCAAACATGATAAGTACTAACAGTAGTAATTGACTGTTAGAGTAGAAATGAAAAACTTACACAGAAAAGAGACCAAAGTTTATCCTTCAAGTTTTCCATCACCAAACGCATAAAAACACAGAAATTTTCAGAAACCAAACAAAAACAACCCTTTCCTAAGAGTCCACGAAACCAAAAGAATGAAGAACACTTCATATACATGCTTTCTTGCATAATTTCTCACTATAAACAAAACAATTACGTACACGGTATACAAAAACGAGCTACTTAGCTCATCATAACAAGCAAAGCATGAAAAAAATGAAACCCCCAAAACCACATTTTCTTAGTTTTTTATTTTTTTGCCTTACAAAAGAAGCAGCCATCATATTCTAAAAGACAATCAAAAGTTAAGCTTAAACAGGATCTCTTCTCCTTAACAAGTAAAGCATAAAAGAAAATGTGAATCCCCCATATTTTGTTTGTTCAAATGTTTTTTTGCTTACATAAGAAGCAAACCTTCAGATTCCAAAAAACAATCAAAAGTTAAGCTTAAGGCAAACAACTTAAATAAAGCTGTTTAGTTGTTAAACTAACCATAGGTAAAGAATGTAAGAGACCAAGTGACCAACCTCCTCTTTCAACTAGCGTTAATAGAAATCATAACTACTTTGAAATCAACCAAATATTAACATTCCCCAATTTTCTAGTCCATCCTCTAAAATCAAAATCCATCAAATGTGCTTATTAAAAAGATGAGACCTATTAGTATTCTACAGTTTATTGAACACTTAATTTGGTTATCTTATTCAAGTATCCCATATATAATTTTATTGACTATTCATGTAGCTGTTGCTTCAGGAGAAGTAAGGTTTTCTAAATTTGATTGACTACAATCTTCCTTACATTCTACAATTTCACAGGAAAGGTTAAAAGAACTAACAGTACTATCCATTGGAAAATGATATTTTCAATGAAGTTAAGGACAAATATTGTGGAAGCTCAAATTGACACATTGTATTATCTAGAATCATAAAAATATTTTTAATTAGTATTTATTTCGCATAGGGCGTCAACACCGTATCGTAACGCGAAAACCCTAAATTGGCACGCCCTTAAAACATCGGGAGAGAAAAAGACTGACCCCATAACTGCGATGATTAGAAAGATGAAATAGCTTATTGATCGGAAACTTTGCATCAAAAGTTCAACAAAAACGAGCATCAAAGAAACGCAACCGATCGCAGAACAATGAATGGAGTAAGGAGTGAACAGAATGACCTGCAAGATTACCACAAACGAGAATCAGAGCAGTAATTGGATAATTGTTCACTGATTGTCGAGATTTGCGCATTCAATTGGCGAAATTAGTAATCGAATCGAATCAAGCGAGAGATTCAGACCTCATGGCAAGTATTAATGGTTATCTCAGCTGACAGCTGCTGTTAAACAATCATGTCTTCTTACTTAAGAAAATTCAGTGAATTACGTAAATCATCCCTCAACTATCTGATAATGACCAAATTTACCCCTCTCCTAGGCTCAATGTCCATTATTGACCCGAGAGTGCGTATGAGTCGGTTATAAGCTAAATTAAACCCCAAAAAAATAACAAATTTTCAAAAAATAAAATAAAATAAAATTTTCAATCAAATATCAAATTTAAGCCTGGGTCGATATTAGCAAACAACAATAAATAAATAAAGACATAGACATATATATGAGTCTGAGACATAGAAATACACGAGTTATAAATATATCCGCGTGTTCCGACATGATTCAAAATTTTATATGATACGCAGAAAAAGTCTAACTTTCAACTTATACAAGTAAGGTGATTCCACATATACACAATGTCTTTGCTATCCGTGTTTTGCTATGAAATTTAGAAGTATCCACTTTGTAAGGATATGAGTAACTAAGATAAACACCGAAAAACTAATTTAATAATTGTAATTTTTTTCATCAAAAAGCATAAAAATAAAAATTTAAAATTAAATAGGTTTAAAAGAATATTTATTACAATAGAAAACAAAGGAAAAACTCTCAACAGTTGTAACTTTTTCCATCCAAAATCACAAAAACTAGAATTTAAAGAGAAAAATATTTGCAAAAATACTTTAAACCAAAAAACAAAGAGAGAAATAAAATAAAGGAAACAAAAGGAATAGGATAGTTAAAAATCTAAATAGGAAAAAAGATATAACATAAAATATAATACGTTAAATGTTATAAGATAAAAAAAAACAAAATATATAAAATTATTTAATGAAAATAATAGAACAAAAAAAGGAAAATACTATCATAGAATCATTTTAATTCCTTCATTAAAAAAACATAAAGAAAATTAAACTTTAAACAAAGATATACATAAAAGTTAAAAAAATGACATCTATAATAAAATTAATTAGACTACTTTACAAGACAAAGAAAAATATACAAATCTTCATTTACAAGGTTTACAAGTTATGATGGATAATTTTGATACATATAGAAAATGAGTAAAAGGCAATTAAATATATATTTATAAACGATTCATTTTTATCTATGTTTTTATACAAAAATTTAATATAATATTTTTTAATATTATGATTTTGAAAAATAGATTTTTAGATAAAGTTGTATTTTAATGAAAATGTATATCAAAACATCGATAAAAAAAAGTAAATAAAATTAATTAAGTTCGTATAAAAATTATATAACCAAGAAAAAGTTAATCATGCAAGAAAAAAAAAAGCAAAACTCCAGCGTTGATGTCTTTATTTGTCGTGGGAAAAAAAACAAAATGTGAATTTTGTGGGTTCGAACTCACTCCAAGTCAAACTTTGTCGATACCACTCCGTCAAAATCAAAGTTAGCTAGTTTTACCGGCCTCAAATTATTCAATATTATGATAAAAATTTACAAAAAATTAATTAAGTTTGAAAAATATTCTACTAAATTTGCTTATAGGATATTTCATAATATGAAAAACTTTGTTAATATTCTGTAAAATAACCCCTTGATGGATCCAACCAAGGTTATCAAGATCGAGATCTTACCTATGATCGTTTTTGTCTTTGCAAGATCGGATCGTAAGATCGAGATCGGGATCTTAAGATCCTACCATAAGTCATAAAGGTTTTTTATATGCTATAATTTTTATCAAAAACCAAGTATATAATATTTTTACGAGAGAATAAAATATTAAATTTTAAAATAACAAAACATCATATCGTCCAAATTTAAATTTTTTTAAAAATAGATAACAACTCATCATAATTCATTGGTTTACATATCATAATAAAATTTAAAATGTGACTTTTAAACACAATCAAAAAATCTAGAGCACATTGTGCACAACATTAATTCTTTAAAATAATCTTATTCTCGTAAACCTCTCTCTTATAATAAAAGAAAAATGAAAAATGTAACGTGTATAAAGTAGAAAACTGTAAACAATTGTTTATAACACAAGGTTGATCACTTAGAAAATTAAAATTAATAAAACAAAATCTTAGTAATAACCAAAAAATGTAAAAAATAAAAATGTAAAATAATAGTAATAATTAAAAAATGTAAAAAAGCAAAAAAAAAATTAGGATCGTAGGATCGTAAGATCGCTATACGATCCTACGATCTTGCTACGATCTTACGATCCTGAGTACGATCCTACCTGTTTACGATCCTAAATACGATCCGGCGCGTTTTTGGTTGGTGGGATCGTAGGATCGTACGATCCTACGATCAAGATCGCGATTTTGATAACTATGGATCCAACACTTTTCAAACTTAATATTAGGAGAAAATTTATAGAATTATATAAACCATAATACATCAAATTAGTAAATCACACTAAATAAAGGCCCATTTTTTATAACCTATGTATGTGTGTGTATATTAGTATATATTTCGTGATAAAATAAGCTTTGTAATAGTGCAATCGTTGGGGAAAAGAGAGATGAAAAATAAACAAAAAAATGCATTGAAAATAACAAAGCAACATTTAAAATGCATATGCCCATTAACCCTCATTGTTCAACCTTCTTGCTCGTTGTAGCTATCGGCCCTCCTAAAACGCAATCAAACTTTCATTTAAGCTTCTTCTATAAATCAAGAAGTTCAATTTATCTTACAACAATTAAACACAAATACTATTATTAAATTGGAGGTTGAATGCAACGTGTTATTATTGGATAATTCTATTTAGCAAAATATAAAATGAGGTATTGTTGAAAAAATTGCAACTAAAAAAAAGTTTATATTACTACATATTCATTTTACGTTTTTTAAACAAAGATATATTATAAATACATATTAAAAGCAATAGGATCAAAAGTGTGTCCAATTTATATTTTACTTATTATTTTATTATAACTTAATACTTTTAGGCAAGGCATTTTCTTTTATTTTTTCCCAAGGCATCCTATATGTTTCGACCGGCTCGGGAGACTATTATGAAAATTAATTGTATTATTTTTAAAATTTTAAAATTAGTTGTATATAATGATAACTAAGACAAATTTAATTACATTTTCATGCAATTTGTCCAAAATGAAAAGATAAAAATTATTATTTACATCAAACATTTTATATTAAAAGTTATAAGAAAAAAAATAAGGCATACAATTAATTTTTTTTACAATTATCACTAAATATAAATAAAAGATTAACTTAGATTATCGTTATTAGAAAATCCTATCCGTTTGTTTAGGTAAAATAAAACCGCAACCAGAAATTCAATTTGATTTTGACATTTACGAGTGAAAGTTCTTTAATTTAAATCAAAATTGTTAAATATAATTCATATATGCCTAATGTGCTTTCTTAAATCATAAAATATCATATTTGTCTACTCTAATTTATAAAATATCATATTTGTCTACTCAAATTAAATAAATGATTAAGATTTAATTTTATCAAATATATGATTTTCTAATACGAGATTATTCAAGTTAGTTTTTTATTCATATTTAAAGATAATAATAATATATAAACATTATAATGAAATAACGAGCGTTCGTACATTTAGATTCATCTTTGCCACTCGGCCAAATCAGTTTCCATTACATCAATCTAAGAGGGTGTTTAGTTGGAGGGAATTGGAAGGAATTTGAGGGAATTGGAATCTAATTCCAACCAATTCACTTGTTTGGTTCAATTTTTGGTATGGAAAAGGATTCCAAAATGAGGCCCAAATTCCATTATATGGAGGATTTCAGATTCCATCTAACTTTGGATGGAATTCACTTTCCATCAAATAGGGATTGTCTTCTCCCTTCACCTCCGCCTGCATCCTCCTCCGATGACCTCCATTCTATCTCCGACGAGGCGACGACTACAAGTCATCGTTCTATCTCTGACGACTTCGTTCCATTCTATCTCCGTCATTCTATCTTTACCCATCTGCTCACAATCGACCATGCGATTAGGGCTTCAACCGGTCGGAATCTCGAGTTAGATGACACGGATTAGGGCTTGGACGGTGAGAAATTCGAAGAGGCACTTCGATTAGGGCTTCGACTATCACAGACGAAGAGAATCTTCGAAGGGCGATTAGGGCTTCGACCGGTGGTTGTGGTGACTGTGGGGGTGGTGGTGTTGGGTGGTTGTGGACCTTCTGCTGATTGTGGGTTTCGACCGATGCTTAGAATTCGACCGGTGGTTGTGGTGACCGTGTGGTGGTGGTGTTAGGTGGTTGCGGTGATTGTGGGTTTTGACCGATGCTTCCAAGATACAAATTCCAAGTTCTTTACCAAACACACTTCTAAGGAATTGGAATTCAAATTCCAAATCCTTTAGGATTTCAATTCTAAAGGATTTCAATTCCAATTCTTAGCATTCCAACGAACCAAACACATCCTAAGAAAGTTAATAACTCTTCCTGATAATTGTTAGATTATATAATTTACAAGAATGTGTTCGACATAATTTGAAGACTAACAACTAAAATATCGATTAACTCAATAAAATGGGCGATCACTTTGCTTACCAAACAGCCCTCGGCCATACGTACATGATATTAGTTCTACAAGAAGCGGAAACTGTAAGGTTACAAAACAAGTAATCGGTAAACACGACAATGCAGCAATCGGGATCAGAATCCAGTCTTTCCCTTGGCCAAACAGAAGATACAACGACGCACCAAAAGCGATCATCATCGAGGTTGTTGACAAAAACAATGCCGCGAGACCCAGTATGAGCCTTGAGGGCAATGTGAATAGAAAATCTTGTTCTGCATAACGGGCGGTGAGGATTGATAAGAATAATAATAATGATGTTGTGGATGTGAAGAGGGAGATTGCATCCGCAACAGCAAATATGAGGAAAGATAGTTCTTTTGCGTAAATCGGGTGGCCTGTGTCACCATTGTTGCCACCCGGGACTGTAATAGCTGCTGCAAACACTATTGTTGTAATGAGTCCTGCTGTTACCGTGTATGAATCGGCGGTCTTTTTCATCCATTCTTCACCGTCTCTCACGAGTTTTTTGTGTTCTTTGCTGAATAGCATTTCAGGTGTCTGCTCAAAGGAGTTCTTTTCGGTTTTGTACTTTGGATGCACAAAAGTCTCTACTTCCTGCAGCAATAAATTTAATTCAATACCGGTAATGTTAAGTATGATTTTTGTAGGTAGCAAAGTGGTTGGGTTAGGCGGGGTTGGGTGAAGGCCAAAATTAGGCAAATTTATGTACCGGGTGGGTACTTGTGTTGATAAGAAAACACTTTTTCATCATTTTTTTAAAAAATGATAATAATTCATGTGTTAAATTAAGCATCGCCTTATGGCATATCGAGCAAGGCAGTAACTCCTCATAGGAGAGGTTCCAGTTTCTAGTCTCATGGAGGTTTCAATCTGCAGGGGTGGTAAGGAAACGGCCACGGCCAAGGTTAGGCCGTGTACATCTGAGCTAATGCTCAACCCCCAGGGAGGAGCCCTAACTGGAAAAAAATCCTTTTTAAAATTATTAATTCATTAATATAAAAACAGAAAATAAATTATGGATGGAGAATAGAGTGCTTGGTCCCCACTAGTCATATATTTTATAAAGAAAGTTTTGTTACCTTAAACCATTGCAATTCGCGCTGCATTTGTAATGCTGCTCCTGAAACAAGATTGAGTTTCTGTGGAGGTGCTAATTTTCCCGCCAAATGCAAGATATTATTGTTGTAAGAATCCTTGAGAGTCTTGTGAAAATGCTTGTGGTCGCTCATTTGATATATTAAATTGTAAACCTTTTCAGATCGATGAAGTATGGCCAATTGGATCATGAAATGGCCACTTGTATCACTATACCAAATCGCTTGCGGAAATGTATCAGCAATCTCCTGAACAACCTCATAAGCACCATTGCTTGCCGCCTCAATAATGGGTTTAGAATAATGGATGCTATTTGATGCAAGATTTAGTGCACTGATTTCCTGACACAGACATTTCACGAGTGCGAGAGCTTGATGATGGACCAGCTTTATCTTCTGAATGTGTGTAATATGTGGCACTAAATTCAAATGACAATTCAAGAATTAGCTTCTTTCATGTTCAAAAGTAGAGCTTAGTTTACCCAGATGTAACAATCGTTCATCACACTACATGTTATTGCATATAATGAACTTTCAATTGTGCCATTTAATGTAACAACCCTGCATTTTCATGATTAAATGGTAAAAATTTCAAAAAAAACATCTTTGCATTTTGATGTGATTATTTAACATACAATGCCGGTGAAATAAAAGTTTGTTACATCAAATGGTAAAAATGGACCACGTTTTGGTGCAATAAGCCCTCTTAATTTGTTTATTATTCAAGAGGTCTAAGATACTCACCTATCCTGCCCAAAACTTTCCAGACAACATAACCAATCACTTGAAGAACTATACAACAATGAAATCTTTCTGTTAGAAAATGCCGGCAAAATAAAAGTTTGTTAAATCAAAAGGTAAAGTCGGATGTTCATTACACTTTGGTGCAATAAGCCCTCTTTAGTTGTTAATTGTTTAAGAAGAAATCTAAGATATTCATGGATCCTGCCCAAAACTTTCCAGAGAACAAAACCAATCTCTTGAAGGACTATAGTAAAATGAAATTCTTTTGTTAAAGAAGTATATTAATTGATTCCTTATTTTGTAGATCCTTCCTCGATGATGTAAGATAAAATCGGACTCACAAACCAGATATGATAACAGACAATTTCCACTATTGAAAAGTTCGTAGCAAACCTGAACTGAAGAAGTCTCCCTTCTTGTTTGAGTTGAGGTTCTCCAACTTCAAAGGAACGTCTGTGATACCAAACATACAATTGTCATTTTCTGGGTTTTGTACATGGCCGGTGTGAAAGGAAATGAAAGAATACATTTGGAATTCATTAAATGGAGTTTAGAGAAATGCTGAAATATATAAATTATTTGTAGTCAGATGACAGTCTTTGAGGAAATGGGAATTCTGTTGTGAACATAGTAGAATAAGGTGTAGTGTGTAAACAACTTAGATGCTAGAGGTGGCAAGATGCACAGGTTTGATAGAAGATCAAAGCTGGTTTAGGTTGAAACATTTCACTTAGTGTTGTTCAGAAAGGGCGAGGATAATAGCCTTTTCTGCCAAAATTTTAAAGTACAAATATTTAATGTGTCAACATGATTACTAGAAGAATAATTTTATATTAATGATCCTAATCTTTAAATATTAACAATAAGAAGATATGCATTAAAAAAGCTTTTAACCTAGTCAACCCCTTTAACAATAGAAACTTACATTTATAGATTAAGCTATCGAAGAAATTGAGGCGACATCCACTCTCAAAGGCATCTGCTTTTCTTGCTATAGCCATCAAAGGTGCATCCACATTATCAGAAGGTATCGTCGTAGCCAATTCAGGATAGCGGGCGACTAAATCAAGTGCTATATCTGTCACAAACATATACATATATACAAAATTTCTTTTAACAGTTCAGTCATATCAGTTGGCTACTAGTACTTGTAACTATAACAGGAAATTGTCACTCACCAAAATATCCTGCAAAAATAACATTAGACAAAAGTGTCACGCCCATGTTTCCAGTGAAAGTGCAAGGATACTGGTTGTCTTTTGTGACACCTAATAGATATAAAAACGTATCTTTATGAGAATTAATAAGAGCTCGATGAATGGGCAATAGGCCGTCCACATCCTCAGCATACAACAATTTTCTGTTCTTATTCACCAAAATCTTTACAGCTGTGGTGTTGCCAACAACAGCCGCAATATGAAGTGGTGTATATTTTTCTGAAGAAGTTAGCATTTTTTGGAGTGCTTTGGGAGGTATCTTTTCCACCAATTTCTCAACAAAAGTAATGCCTTGCTTTCCCGTCCCAACGGCAATATGCAGAGCTGTGAAGCCATATTTGTTAATATTGGCAGTGACTGCTTCTTCATCTTGATCTATAAAATCTTGTGCATCATCCCAGTCGCCTCTTAGAGCAGCTTTATATAGTGGCAGGTAAGCACTTACATTTGTAGTTGGTTCTGTCAAAAATTGTTTGAAAAAGTAATATAATCGATTAATCATAGATACAAGAATTAACTAGGATAATTTTGAGATTCATTGGACATAATGATTTAGTGAGAACCATTTATATGGTGAGAGAAAAATGATGATGTGATGTGAACCACATTTCCTTAATGACTATGATACCCATAGAATGAAAAATGAGGTATGGAAGAAATTCTCCAAGTGAATGAAAGCACAATAAGCAGATCAGTAGTTTTAACTTTTAATAAGCACATCCCAAACAGCCTCTAACCCTAGGTTCTTTCCCACAAGTGGATAAAAGAGGTCAACCTCGTTGCAACCATTTGTTCTGGTCTTGCAACAGCCAACAATATCAGCAAACTGAGGATAGAAGATGGAGAAAATTGGTATAAACAAGTAGAACCCTAATCTTTATGAATGGGTTCATGTTCTCGATACAATCCATTTATAGAAAAGAATTTCTTTTGCAGCAGGGATAAGAATATACATATACTAGTAACCAAAGAAACAGATACGAAAAATACAATTAAGGCCACATGGAACACAATAAAACCAACACTTTTTGCTTAGTCCTGCACATGCCAGTATGTCACTAAATATTCTAAGTCTGTGATGGTTAAGTTGAATACTACCAAATCAGGAAATTCCATGCACCAAAGTGGACCCATCTATAATTTAGGAGTAGATAGTCTGATTATCGCATTTGAAAAACATAAACCCAGAATAGAGTGTTTGGTTGACTATCTAATTTTGAAAAGAAGGTTGGAATCTGCTTTTTGGAAAAGTTGTTTTACAAACTCAAAATCCGTTTGCAAGATCAATTTCAAATGGCGAAGTTAAGTAAGCCAAAATAGATAGTATCGGTGCTGACTTCAAGTCCATAAATTATGGATCCATGTGCAATCGGATCAGAAACACCTCGATTCAGTTTATCAGAATACGTCGATTTAGAACAATCGATGAAATTGATTTTACTGTGATCGGTTTATCAATGTTGTGTAACAATAGCGTGAACTTGTTGCAATAAGAACTTGTTTGGATTACCATGTAAGAAATCAGTCATCTCATCTAAATCCAACGAAAGAAGTGTCGGCGAAGTGCCAGTCCAACTCTCCTCCGGGAACACCGTGCTTTCTAATCCCCTTGATTTCCCAGACCGGGTGTTGATTCTGCTATCGGTGGCCGGCGTCGCCGAATCCCCTTTCAGATCGATCTGTTGCGACATACCACGAAGTGGAGCCGGGAGAGACCTCGAATGCGGGGTAGATCTCATCGAAACTCTGTTGAATTTCCATTCTCCGGCGTCAATTTCTTCTTTCGCAGCTGAAATTGAACCAGATTGAGGTGTCAAAGAGCCATAAGAAGCTTCTAGATGTACCCATACATCTTTAGCGGTTTTATGGGCGATAATGGTGGTAAGCACATCTTCAGTCAACGAACCTAAAATCCATCCCCGGAGAAGCGCGTCAGACCTCCGCCACCACTGAGATTTATCCGACTTTGTCTCCGGCGGTGGTTCGAGCGTACCGTCAATGAAACCAAGCATGTCATGACCTTCGATTAGACAAATCATCTGCATTCGCCATAAAGGGTACTTGTCGTGGCCGGAGAGCTTGACGGTAACAAAATTGGCAACATTGACGGTGAAGGGATACGGATATGCTGACGTCGCCGCTGATGCTTCGTCTAGAGTAGCAATGGATGGTGATTTGGTGGAAGCCATAGCTTTCAAGGTTTTCGAGACTAACCTGGTACGCCAACTTTATGCCCTACCATGTTAAACGTTTCTTTACATTTTTCAAATTATTTTTATGGTCAAAGGATGCATGAATCGTACTAAAGGTAATTTTATTATTTTAATATTTATTAATTAAAAGGATGTATAAATGTAATAATTTCTGACGTAGATACTACTATCAACATGTATTATTTATCCTTTTGAATATTTAATGATTCGTACGTAATAAAATTGTCAATATTACAATATACAACTACTCTATGTGATATTAACATGTATCGTGTGTTGTTTAATGTTTGTATCTTATATATGCCTAAATTTTGTTAGGTATAAATCAGCTCGGTTTTTATATACGGGTTTTACTCGAGATTGATCTACGTTGCTTAGTCACAGGTGTGAATGTGATATAAAAAAAGTTGAAGTGAATTTTGACCAAACAATGAAACAAACGTGATCAAAAATAAAATAAGATTTTGTTTTGTCTTTTTACTTGCTAAGCGAGTATTAAAATACGTAATAATAAATTAATATTATTTGATTTTTAGATAAAATACTAGAAGAATGTTTCATATAGTTGATACTTAATTTATAGGTTTAAGGGAGTAAAATATGTTTAATATAGTTCATACTTAATTCATAGTCCTAAAAAACTAATTTTAGTCTTTGAATCAATGACATCAATGGTCCATATTGTATTTTAAAATTTTGGGTGAAGTAACATTTTCGTAATTCACCTGTGATTGAATATTAAAATTTTAGAACTATATTTTTTACATTAATTTTATAGAACACAACTCAAAAACATTATTTTACATAAAAGAAAATTGTTAGATATACTTCTTAATTCTAAATTACACGATTTACTTTCTATATATTAATTTTGAGTCTTCAAGAAATTTCTAAGTCGTTACAATATATATTCAAATGTCTTGAAATTAAGAGATTAAAATATTAAACTAAATATTTTCGATATATTTTAGACATGATTTAATTTTGTTTAATGTTTTTAATAAATTTATTAAGCATTTAATCACATTCACTATAATAAATTTGATGATGAACTAAATAATTGAAAGAGAAATATTTTTTTCTAAAAAGCAAATTTATTAAATCAACCAAAGCCAACAGCCAATAATTAATAAATTTCGCTAAAAAAAACAGCCAATAATTTAATAAATTTCAGTGAATTTGACCAAACATATTAACGTGATCTAGAATAAAATAAGAATTTGTTTTGTCTTTTTCTTTGTGAAGCGATCACTAGAACACGCAATGATTAATTAATATTAATTTGAAATCACTTATAATAAAAATAATTTGTTTTAGAAAATTGCGATTACAATGCATATATTTTATGAATTTAGTTTTTAAAAGTGTATCGAAGTTATCAATTTTGCTATTGTATATACTTGATTTTAAAAACTATCATTTAATGTACAGAACTTTCTACAATTACCATTTAATATATCTGATTACCTATATAACATGTAACCGGTCATCCTTTTTATTTTTTTTATTTTTAACACTAAATTAGTTGCCACATCAATAATTTGCCAAGAACAAAAATTTTAAATCCAAAATTGAAGAACTTGAAGAACATACGAGTGTTTGTTCATCTTCATCTTTGACAAAACCATAAGGTAGCGTTTGGTTGGCAGGAATCCTTGGAATTCTATAGGAATTGAAATCTAATTCCTAAGGATTCCTGTGCTTGGTTCACTTTAATGAGGGAATATGAAAGGAATTGAAATCCATCAAATGAGAGAAAGTGAATTTCATCACTAGATTGAGAGATTTTAAAATCCTTTGAATAAGGGAATGTGGAATATTACCTTGTTATCTTTAAACATTTCTATAGCCCTAATATATCTATCTAATTCCATCGACATAACACGTGAGTCGACTCTACCCTCCAAAAACCGATGCTTTTGCCTCCGCCTCCGGACCCTCCACCGCACCCTTCCTCCATCGCCGCCTCCGGACCCTCTGCCGCAGCCTTCCTCCTTCGCCGCCTCCAGACCCTCTGTCGCAACCTTCCTCCCCCGTCGCCTTCCTCCGCCGCCGCCTCCGGACCCTCCGTCTGAACATCTTCTTCATCAGTTCGTAGTCACCAGATTTCACCATTCCATCGTCGGCTTCTGCCTTAGCTTCATATGAGTATCCCTTCTCTATCTCTCTCGCTGCTTTCCTCCACAATGTTGAATCTTTTTGACTTACTATGTCAAACAGATGATTTAAGACCGATAATACTTGAATTTATACAGATGTGTATTGTAATAATATTAACTTATGATGTTTATTAGCGTGAGTTTCATAATTTATTGATATGAATGTTCAATCAATCAAATGAAATTTTAATATTTTTATAATTTATATAATATATTTTTATATAAAAGTTATAAAACAAACTAAAATAAGTTAAAGAACAAGAAAGACAATTCTGTTATTTTACATTACTGAAACTAAATTTCAATTCCATTTTCTGCCAACTAAACAAATCACAGATTCAAATTCCAATTCTTGACAAATTCCAATTCCTTCACAGATTCCAATTCCCTCAGAAACATTCTACGAACCAAACGGCACCTAATTGTTGAAGACAAAATCCTAAATCACAATACCTATTAACATCCCATGAACAATAGATGATGAAACATTCAAATCTAAGCACAACAAATCGTTCTAACATCACAAAATAGATGTCTAGATCTAGGAAAACTTGAAGATAGAACAAATTCAAAACAAAACACCCCAAATTGTTCTTAATGGAAACCATAAATCAAAGTATTAAGAAACCTCAAATCGTTCTTAAGATGTTCAATGAACTCAAAACAGATGTAAAGAAACCCTAAATTTACCCCTCTTCGAACCCTAAGCCAATGAACTAGAAGCACAAACCTTGAAAATCGCAACTTTATTTAATTGGTGGTGGCGGTGGTGGTGTCGTAAGTCCACGGTGATGATGGTGGTGGTGCGGGTTACCGGTGAAACCCATCTGAAATTGAAAGTTGAACAAGGCGAAACCCCCAACTTTTAAAAGCAAGAACCGTAAATCACTGATGGTGGTTGTGCCGCAGGAACAAACACGGACTCCTTCATCTAGATTTGAACAAGACGAAAAGTATGAACCCCAAATTACCGTTGGTTGTGGTAATGTATAGATTTGAAGCCAGTGATTATAAACACAAGATGAGCATAGATTTATAGATGGTGGTGGTCGTGGTGGTGATGTATAGATCTTCGGATCTGAAGAAGAACTCAATCGAAGGTTGAAGAAGATATGTAGATATGAAGAACTAAATGTTAAAGGTTGAATAAGATAATAATAATAATAATAATAATAATAATAATAATAATAATAGTAATTATAGTAATAATAATAATAATTAAATACGAATTTTTAATTAAAATAATACTTAAAAGATGATGACCTGCTATCAAAGATAACAATATATCAAATGGTAAATTTTGAAACTTCAGTGCATTAAACGGTAGTTTTCAAAGTTTGATACATACAATAGCAAAAAGTGACAAATTCGAAACACTTTTAGAAACTAAATCCATATTTTATTACAGGGGAAACGATATTAAAATATAATGCGTTATGGTTAAATTATTATTCTATACAATCAACTTTAATCAGTTAAACAAAATACAACAAACATATAAAAATATTACATTGTAAGCAATTTTAGTTTTTAGCCGGTAAACGTTAGGCAAACAACTGGTTAAATATTTTATTTTTTATTATATTGATTTATTTATTTCTTGAAGCTTCTTGACTTCAACTAACACATTTTCCACATCTACCACTTCCACTCGTGTTCAAATCTACGATTCCGAGATTATGGTTCCAGATCAGAGGTCGATACTTGTTCCAAATTCTAGGGTGACGTTTTTATTGTGCGATTACATACTTTTTTGTTTATTTACGTGTTCTTCTTAACCATCGTAGATTTTCACCACACACTCCATATCTGATTAGTGATTTTCAAGATGAATGTTCGGTATTGGCTAGCAGATTTAATGATATAGCCGATTCGAGATGGTCAATCTCCCAAAATGAAGGCTAATTCGAGATGGCTTCATTCTTAAATACAGTAAAACGATTAGTCTAGACTTTCAGTGTGAATGTTTCAGTCAAAAGTTGTGACCGTGGCTGTATCAGTCAGGGAGATAAGGACTATATGATTATCAGTGGAGACTTCACGTGAAAAAAATAAAGGAAAATGACTATTATTCCCCAACTTTTATATTTTTCACAAAGTAATTACTAAACTTTTTTACTCATATATTTTAAATATTATAGTATTGGGAAAATAACTCTATTAGTTCTTAATTTTTATATTTTATTCAAAGTAAGTACTCTACTTTTTATATAATACATTAGGCATCATACTTCTTATAACTTTATAATATCTTCCTTAAACTTTTATATTGTTTTAAAACAAAAAAAAATATGACAATGATAAATTTGATAGATAATTACGTGACCAGTGACCCCAAATTGACATGTAGCCCTGAAGTATTTGTTTTTTGCCACCTTAATACTTCTAATTCTTTCACCTAGAGAAGTTTGTTTATATTGTATTAAAAACTGAGTTGACTCGGTAGGTTGTACCGGCAACCGGTTTGAAAAAAAAAGTTGATAAACCACTCTAAAGAATGGGTTTGATCCGGCAACTTGGAATCATTACCAAACCTTTGATAAACTTAAGAAAACGCTAAATTATTGTACCATTGTTATTTGATGTTTGAAACCTTTTTTAATAAACTTAAGAAGAAACTAAATTACCGTGACAATTGTTATTAATATACTAATATTTGTCAAAAATATTTTCAATTAAAAGTTAGTGTTCAATGAACATTAACCTTTCTACATGTTAGTTATAACGTTATATACTAAAAAGCTAGAATAAGTAACAAATGTCTCCTTGATGGAGTGGTAAATGCTACCGCAAATGAAGGTATCTTATTTTCTATTATTGGCACTAGCACGAGCTTGCTTTTTATTTCTTTTGCATTTTACATTTTTTTTAGGTTAATATCATATATATAAATATATATACCCTTATTAAATAATAAAATATTTTATTTATCCAGTTTAACTTTTAATATCATATATACCATTCTTAAGCGTTTATAATATCTTATTTATCCAGCTTAACTTATAAATATCATATATACCCTTCTTAAACTCTTATAATATCTTATTTACCCAAATCATCATTTTTATCCATTTCAATCATCTTAAATATACTATAATATAAAATATTATCAAATGACTATTATACCCCTCTTTTAAATCTATTTATTAAATTTCACATATATACCCTTACTAAACTTTTTAAATATCACATTTATCCTAGTTATATATATATAATATACGATTCTATTAATTAATTTGGATGATAGAGTACGGTTCATACGTGTGTGTGAATGTGATATATATATATATAAGGAATAATATTTTAAAAACATTCCAGTTCTTTCAAACAAAAGCATTACGCCGAAAACAATATTTTTTTAAAAGAACATTTTTAAACACAAACTTACTAACACGTATGAAAGATATGAAAATCGCCGGAAGTAAATTGCCTACAAACAAATGAATTACGTTGAAATGCAAATATAAAAAACCATTCAATAGTAATTATTCGTACTAGCTGGAAATATTGCCTATCAAATTTATGCAGATGGGATGATTAAGCGACATTTTTTTGACTCATTACACAAATAGATTTATAAAGTTTAGTAAAATTATAGATGAAATATTATAAATAGAATTAAAAGAGGGATATAATAGTCATTTGATTATATTTATAATTATAGTTTATTTAAAATGATTGAAAATGGATAAAAATGGTGATTTGGGCAAATAAGATATTATGAAAGCTTAAGAACGGTATATATGATATTTATAAGTTAAGCTGGACAAATAAGATATTATGAAAGCTTAAGAAGGGTATATGTGATATTTATAAGTTAAACTGGGCAAATAAGATATTTTGATGTTTAATAAGGGTATATATGAAATTAACCATTTTTATTTTTATTATTATTAAATTAACACAACAAATTTTATATGTTATTAATATAGAAGAATGTTCAATATTGTTCATATTTAGTTCATAGTCTTAAAGGACTAATTTTCGCCTTTGAATCAATGACATCAATGGTCCATATTGCATTTTAAAATTTTGGACGGAGTGTCGTTTTCGTAATTCACATGTGATGCTTTTACAAATCACATGTGATAGTATACTGAATCACCTGTGATTGAATATTAAATTTTTAGGACTATATGTTTTATATGGACTTTATTGAACACAACTTTGGTGTAAATATAAATATATATTTATAATCGTCTTATTTTTATCTATATTTTCACATAAAACTGATCGTAATATGATATTGTTAGAAAAGTAGTTTTTGAAAATCGTAACACTAAATTTTATCACAATACTAACTTTTCTAAATCACAACACCAATTTATCATAACAAATTTATCATTTTTTGAAATTTGTAATACTTAAAAATACATTTTGTTCTATAAACATTATATTATAAATAAGCCATAAATAATATTTAGATTTATAGAGAAGAGAAGATTACATATAAAAACAATTATGAGAAACATAAATAATAAGCAAAATTAATTTACTTAATTGCGTTTACAAAGTGGTAAAACATTATATATCTATACACTTATCAGGAAAACAAATACTTTCCTAATAAATAATATAAAGTCCAAATTTTCACACTAAATTGCTCAGCTAGAGTGATAAAGACGTCTCCTTCTTAAGTATTGATCACAGGTTCAAACCTTAGGAGTTGTATTCCATCATTTTTTTTCAATTATGTGACCCTTCCATTTTGTTTTTATTTATTTATATATTTTTTAATTCCAACCTCCTTTTTATTTCTCTTTTCTTCTCTTTAAGTTAAATTTTTTATTTTATTTTTATTTTTATTCATATAAATCATATTATATCTTTGTTTTGTCTTTGCGATTTTTTCTGCTTTCAATTTGAAGGTTTATATTTCTTTTTTGGTTTAGTTATAAACAGATTTCATCTTTTTTTTTCTTATTTAGACACATATTAAAAATTATTTTTTATTTAGACTATTATTTATGCATCTCAAAATTATTTCAAGTGATAGTTAAATAACAATATATAGTAAATATGGAGATAACTGAAGGAGTTTTACATGGTGTTTTCCTCTTTTATTATTTACTACACGGGTAACACGGCAATTAGGTTAAATTACAATAAAGTTTTAATTACATGTAAGTGAGTTTAAATAATAGATGACAACTTATAAAAGACTTCTTCATAAAAAACAAATTGATACATTAGAATCAATCTAAATAAAATTTTTAATATTTTTATAAAAAATAAATAATAGAATAGTAATAATTAAAAGTTAGGCAAAATGCATGAAAATAGAATTAACTTTGTCTTAATTGTTATTGTATACAACTAACTTTAAATTTTTAAAAATAATACAACTAACTTTCAAAAAAATTTCATTATATGCAAACAACTTTTTTCTGTCTCTAGTCTTTAGCTACCATTGTATACAATAAACTTTTTCATAATTTTCATTGTATACAACAATTTGCATATAATGGGAGGATTATAAAAGTTGATTGTATTGTTTTTAAAAAGATAAAATTGGTTGTATACAATGATAACTAAGACAAAGTTCATTGTATTTTCATGCAATTTACCCTTAAAAGTTTGATCCCGCCGCAACGCGCGGGCTTTAAGTTGCTCGTTATTTACAATCTTCTAAAATCAAAAGTTCAATTCTTGTTATTTATTTTTACAGAAAAAAATCATAGAATAGTAATCAAGTTTGAAAACTATTTCACTAAGTTCACTCTCCTCCTTATTTCATAATTGAGTGACCTTAGTGAAACAGTTTTCAAACTTAGCAACTATTATATGAAATAAACCCTTATTTTTATGGATAAATTGCATGAAAATACAATGAACTTTGTCTTAATTATCATTGTATACGACCAACTTTATTTTTTTTAAAATAATACAATCAACTTTTATAATCCTCCCCTTGTATGCAAGTTGTTGTATACTATGAAAATTATGGAAAAGTTTATTGTATACAATGGTAGCTAAAGACTAGACACAAAAAAAAGTTGTTTGCATACAATGAAATTTTTCTAAAAGTTAGTCGTATACAATGACAATTTAGACAAAGTTAATTATATTTTCATGCATTTTACCCTATTTTTATTGTAAAGTTTGATTTTATGTTTTTGGGTGTAAATTATAAAATGTTCAAAGTTTTACTTTTCTCTTTCTCATTAATAAATATTATTTGAATATATTAATTCTAAATCTAATTATTATGTCGTTCTAACAGAGTTTTCTCCTATTTTTCTTTGTGATTTTTTTAATTATAAAGATTTATAATGCTAAATATTATGCTATACGAAATACAAAATATATAAAATTTGAATCGATTTAAATCTAAATTAAATGGCGTGAATTCATAAAAGTTCTCTCTAATAAAATTCCACTACACTTACAATCCCGAATGTTTAATTTTTTTACTTTACTTTTAAATATTTGAGTTTGAATGTTAGTCTTTATATTTTATTCATGGATTGGGATCCTCTCATGTTGTAGTTAAATATAACTCATTATGTTTTCACATAAGCATGAGAGTTAGTTCCTTATTTTAAATCAAGAATATTTTATTTTATTTTCCGTCACAACACACGAGTTACGATTACCTCGTTAAGACCCTAAAAGTTGTGAATGTATGTGTGTATTTATAATATTTACGAGAAAAATAATATATCTTTCTATTTTTTATTTCTACTTCACCCCGCTACTCATTATAAGATTACATATAAAATCCATCAATTCGTTTTCTTTACCTCCTTCATTAATTTGACACTTATGTTAATTTTAAAAGTAGAAAGATAAATAAAAGAATAAAGTAAAATGATATATCATTTCTTACCAGGGACTAATCATGAGCCACATCACCGTGGACTTTTCTCCTATTGCTTTTTCTTGATAAGTTAATTTTTTTTTACTTATTTTTTAACTTTTAATTTTATTATAACTTAAAAGAAGAATAAGTCATACTTATAGAATATAAGTTAAAAAAGCAAATTTATAAAAAATGAACCATTGATAAACTAAAACAAACACCCCCTTGCTTTTTTAATCTTTTATTTGCTCCATTGTTTCCCCCTCATAGCAAGAATTAAACAATACTCCCATATAATGTTTTTATTTTTTGTAACCAAATACGTCGGATGGTTATAATTTTCTTTTAAAACTTTCATATGTTTTTTTATAATTATGTTCTTCCTCTTCTTCCTTACATTTTTAAATATTTTATCTAGCATTTAAGCAAATTGTTTTGAGTATTTAATATTATTTTATTTACTAGTTTATCATTGATACTATTTTATTGTAACGCCCCAATTTTTAAAATTCGAGTGAAAACTGTAAACAGAAGTCATTTGACCCAAAATAGAAATTAATAAGCTAAGGGAAGCAAATAAAACATATTTGAACCCTCAGGTTCGCGTAAAAAGTGATACTGACGTATTTACAACAAAATAGTTTCTAGCAAGTCTGCTATCAGCAGAAGTAGTAAATCATGTAAGCCCTCGGGTTTGAATAAAAGAGGTATGCGAGCGTTGATAGTAAAAGTAATTCTGTAGCATAAATAGGAGCGTTATTGTTACAAAATGCGTTTTAAACAGCCAACAACAACTGTCAAACTGGGGTCTTGTCTTGGTGCTAACACAACCTGCAAAAACAACAACAAGCAGTATCTGATAAGCTACGAGAGCTTAGTGAGAAGACTAAACTGTAAATCATATAAGCATACACATACACGTATACGAATGCCACAACAGTTCTTATGGATACAGTACTGCATCATCTTAGCATCCGCCAAGAAGGCTAATATACTGCTTGTAGCCCCTACTGCACGAAGCAACATGCTACCCTCACAAGATCCGCAGATCGATATTACATATTGCAATGCATCACACATATCACATATATGACTTAGAGTTTAGAAAACTCACCTCAATAATCAGTTAATAACATAGTGCTATGCCAGTTATAACTCAGAATATTCACCAACGATAAAATCCTACAGTAATATACCATTAAGTTATTAAACACATAACAATCATACATCTTGTATAAATATAAAACTAAACTTATACTCTGATGGAGGCCTACATGGCCTCTGACATGGGCTGTGTTGGACCTACATGACCTGTGACAACCTACATGGGCTATTAGACCTACACGGCCTATGTCAATCTACACGGCCCGTGTTCAGCCCACATGGCTTCCTACACGGCCTCCCTCAACCTACACGGCCCGTGTTCAGACATACACGGCCTGTGTTCAGCCAACACGGCCTACCTTCCTCTACACGGCCCATGTTCTGTAATTTTTAGCAACAAATCGCTGGAAACTCGCTGTTTTCCGGCCAGAACTCATTTAATTGATTCTAAAACATTCTAAAAGTTGTTTAATCATCAAGCAACGTTTACCAACTTTAAAATACATCATTAAAACACCATTTAAACTCAAATCAATGATTCAATTACTCCAAACCTTCAAGAACACAAACAATAAAAACACTTACAATCTTCAAGCTTGGTTTCCTCAATCCATAGATGTTAACCTCCTTTTGTTAATCACAAATCTCAGCTTAAGATCTCTTATCCACATTAAAGTAGATGTATATGTGTGTTTGTGTCTAGCTGAAAATGAACAAGAAAGAACAAATAAGAAGGAAAAAGAAGCAAAGAAAAGAAAAATAAAGGAGGTAAGGGAGATGGGCTGCCGACTATTAGTCGGTTGGCTCACTTTTTAGCGAGTATCCCGCTCCTCTTTCCAACTTACAACTCATCCATACGCTACCCAAGAATCTCAACGGGGATATATTTGGAATTATTACTTTGAACCATTTAATAATTTATAACTTATACTCATTTTCCTTAACTTTTATTCGACAACTTATTTTAAATACCTTTTATAAATTTGGGGTGTTACATTTATATACTACAAAAAAACTTATAGCTTAGCGGTACCCGGTGTATTAGGTGTTTACTAAGATCATACGTTCAAGTTTTGTAGTGAACATAACGTATAATTTAAGAGTAGGATTAGTGTGAGTGTGTGTTTTCCACCTTTTTGAAAAAATTACAAATTTCTTATTATATGCTTAATAATAAGTTATGTAAACACATAAAAGTATTAGCAGTTAAAATTTGTAGTATCGATCATTACACACTATTAGTAGACAAAATAACTAGCTATTAGGTTAAACGAATAATACAATACAAACCCGTAGCAAGACGAGGATGAGCTACACTCGGTTTATTCCATGATTGAATGTTATAAATTATAATGACATCTTAGACCATATAAATAAATAAATTCCAGTTATTAGTTTACAATTAGTGACTTCAAGTAGTCAAAATAGGAGGAAGATGCACGGATCTCGTCCCTAGAATACGTGCCTTGGTGTCCGGGAAGAACTCAAACTCCGGCAAAGCCATGACGGTTCCGTCGTCGGAAATATCTACTGGATACCGGAGCAAATGGCTTTGAAGATCTTCAATAAATGTGGGGCTCGAATACATATCCCAGTTGTCATTTGCAATTTTATTAACTATCCTAATGCAATTTAGGCTTTCTGGATGATTAAACGACGCATCGTTGACATTGAGATGTTCTAACCACAACGCCATCCGAAACCCAAATATGGTACCCCTAGCCGGCCATTGAGTCGTTATGTGATTCGGTTGGTAGCCACCGATTGCAATCTCAGTGTCCCTCGCCCCGTCCATTGATCTTTGATTGATGTTAGCCGACCCGATAATTATGTATTCATCATCAACTATAAAAAAAAGTTTTAAAATGGTTAAAAGCGCAAGTTCATATTGTTATTCATGTAAAAAAAGGTTTGTTTGCACTTACCGATCATCATTTTTGCATGAACATATATCATAAAACGACGTGATTGTTGAGCTCTACTGTAATCAGAATCTGGGACCGGTTTCTCTAGTGGTTCATACTCGCCGGGTTTTTTGATCTCACGGTTTCCGAGACAAAAGAATGACAGGTAGTCTCTAGGGTCTGCTGTAATCCCTTTGGCACGAATCTCAGAAGCTATGTCTTTATACATCATTTCCATTGTTCTTCTTTGCCAATCTAAAATGGCCTGAACGGATCCGCTTTCGGGGATCCCTTCAGGCCACATTGGGATTACTATGTACACCGCAAATCTCTCGTTTGCTCTTATTTTACTCACGATTTTAAGCGAGAGTTCCTTTGGTATAAGATTTAAAGCCCCGATGTCCTCGATTTTGAATTCATTGCTTGTTTTCCAATCATATGAGCTCCCTATAAAGTACTGGTTTTCGATGTAAATGAAATTTTTTGCACGTCTTATGGCATTAATGTACGCATCTTGAATGCTACGATCAATTACGTTGTCTTTTCCGGTAACTAGGCCTGTCATAGATGCTTCCTCTGGGGTTTTAGGGAATCCTATCACTGCTCCAGCGTCTATTGACCGAAATAACTGGACATTCCATGTATCACGGTCTTTAGGTGGAGCGATTGTGGCAGGATGAATTATAAACTTATAAAGATCGGGTAATGTAAAAAGATATTGATTTCCGACTTGTTTAGTCCACCTTTGTTCAAAATTATACAAAACATCCCATGCAATCGGACCTTCGAGTTTGCAATGTATGTCATGCCATGGTTCTCTCGGGCCGCCTTTTGTGATCGAGGCTCCTGGGAAATTCGGTTGGTGAAAATCATCATGATGAACATCTTTTAAAGTCCGAAACAACGAGTGATGACGAGAATCATATCGACCATCGCAAAGATCAATACCACCAACAAACCCGACGATGCGCCTCATTCCCGACTCTTCTCCTAGAATCTCACTATCAACCACAATAGTCTTTTGATGATGAGTAAACATTGTAGCGATTTGAATCCCTTGAACATAACTATTCTTATCCTCGGGATTACGAGGGCATAAAACACAACGAACCATCGTGTTGCGAAAATAATCTCCCGTTTCTTGATCGTGTGTCGCCATCAATCCATCCTTTTTTAGCGCCTCAACTGAAGTTCTGTCATCCCAAACAAGCATCAACACATTCACACCTTCTTCGGCTTTTCTCTTCAATAACTCCCCTAACGTCACATCTCCTCCCGGTTTTGGCCTCCTCGGGTCTCGAATCAACACGATCTTCGTATAAACAGACCACCCCGTTATATAAATTAAACGTTTGGCATTGCTAATCGCATCGAATATGTCCTCCCAACATCTTTGAGGCTCGTAATACCCTTGATCAAGCAAGTAGGAAGTAACACTATCATCAAGTATATGTGCATCCGGATACAATGTGACTTCACAACCCTCTCTTTGCCTAAAAAATGTATAGGGTATGCCTCCGAATCCAACACTTTTGATCCCTTGCGACCAATGGCTATCTCTTGTCACACTAACAAACTTAACCTTCACATGAATCCTTGATCGCCCTGGTATTGGGTTTCGATCTTCATCTAAGATTTCAAGCCATCGTTCGACTTCTTGCTCGTTGACGACTTCCTCAACCGGGAGGTAAGCTCGACCGATTAGAATAGCACCCACAGGATTGTCATCTTTGATGGTAAATATGATGTTTGAGATATTGTGTGCACAATATATGTGAAATGACTCGTACCAACGAGGGTTGGTTGACGCGTTTTCGATCATTCTGGTTCGTGCAACTCTCGCCTTCTCCAAGTCAACCGTTGCGTAAAGTTTCGAACCCACTACCTAATTTGATTTTATTTTGACATGAACTTAAAAATATATAGTGACGCCTTTGTAATTTAGTATTCAAGTATTGATCGAATAATGTACGTACCTCGGGGCTACAAAGTATCATTCTCTTCACTTGAGCTAAAAACTTTTTCCTGTTTCCTTGACTTGTTGGCTCCAAGAAATTAAATTAAAAACAAACAAAACATAAATATAACTTCAATTTAGGTTTTTAAGTGTTTTTTAATTTATAAACAATGTAGTAATTTTAATTTTTATGAGTTGCAATTGTTAGACGAAGAACAACGCTTAATTAAGATTATAATAATCTCATTCAATAACCATATCGAGATAATAGAAGAATATTCAATATAGTTAATACTTAATTCATAGTTTTAAGGGACTTATTTTAGCTTTTGGATTAATGACATCAATAGTTTAGATTATATTTTAAAATTTTGAGCAGAGTGACATTTTCGTAATTCACATGTGCTGTTTTTACAAATCACATGTGATTGTATACCGAATCACTTGTGATTGAATATTAAAATTTTAGAACTATATTTTTTATATGAACTTTATTGAACACAACTCTGCGATTATAATTATCTAATTTTTTGCTTAAATAAATAAACTCATAGCAATCGGGCTAAACGCATGGCTCCGACTACTAATAGCTCTACTCATAGTTATCAAAATCGCAATCTTGATCGTAGGATCGTACGATCCCACCTACCAAAAACGCGTCGGATCGTACTTAGGATCGTAAATAGATAGGATCGTACTCGGGATCATAAGATTGTAGGATCGTTATGTGATCCTACGATCCCACATCTTTTTTTGTTTTTTACATTTTTTAATTATTACTATTATTTTACATTTTTATATTTTACATTTTTTGATTACTACTATGATTTTTTATTATTTTAAAATTTTTTAAGCGGTCAACCTTGTGTTAAAAATAATTGTTTACAGTTTTCTACTTTATACACGTCACAATTTTTTATTTTTATTTTGTTATAAGAGATAGGTGTTCATGAAAATAAGATTTTTTGTGAAATAAAGAATTAATATTGTGCATAATATGCTCTAGATTTATCGATTGTATTTAAGAAGCACATATTAAATGTTATTATGATATGTAAACCAATAAATTGTGATGAGTTGTTATCTATGCACTTAATATTTAAAATTTAGACGATTTAATGTATGTTATTTTAAAATTTTATGTTTCATTCTCTCGTAAAAACATTATATAATTGGTTTATATAGCATATAAAAAAATTAAAAAAACTTTAGTGACTTGTGATAGGATCTTAAAATCCCAATCTTACTATCCGATCTTGCAAAAACGAAAACGATCATAGGTAAGATCCTGATCTTAATAACATTGGCTCTACCTTAATTAATTTAAACCTAAATAATATTCACATTTGCTTAATAAATAAATCCATTAATCATAAGTAATTAAGTATATAATTTTGTCTTATTATCCATTACTATATTAAATGCACCGTGTGATACACAAGTTGGTTTAAAAAATAATAAATATTTAACATTAGTAATAGGATATTAAATAATTAAAACTCAAAAAAATAATAACTAAAAAAAGCGTAAAAAAATAAGAATTTTAAAAATAGACATGGTTGTATTTCTTGTACAAACTATTTGATCGTTATTGTTATAACTAGGACAATAAGGTCAAGTATTTGTTGATTATAATTAAAAAAATTAAAGTGCTAATAAAATATTTTAATATAATAAAACTAAGAATTTGATTAAATTTGATATTTTGTAATGTTAGAATGGGTATATATGATATTTGTAAATTAAAAACGATATTATAAGGTTTAACAAGGTTATATACTAAATAGTTTCACATAATTTTGTTTCAAATTAAAGTCAAAATTCAATCTAATTTTGATCAAGAAAAATCAAAATTGTATTTTAATTTTTATCAAAATGAATAGTTCAAAATTAATTTTTATTTATATTAATGTCTAAGATTATATGATAGACTTTATTATGTTAGTCTTTTATTTATATTAGACGATTACATGACGTATTCTTTACAACATAACTCACATAATCCTAAACCTCCCCATAACATAATCCTAAACCTCCTCATAACTCTACACCTTAGCATGAAATAGTGAGTTAAAAGCTATTGAACACAAAGAATGTTTCTAAAATATTCCATTATACACATAAAGATTTTTTTGTTCAAATATATACATCAAATTTAGAAACATTCATTATGCCAACAAATGTTCACAAATTATGTCATTAATTATACCCTTTAATGTTTATAAAAATGTTTCATTATACCCATTTTTTATTCCAAAAGTTTCCACACATGCAAACCTCTTTTGTAAACACTAATGTATATATGTTACACAACAAAACTCCAAATACTATAATGGAAGATTAGAGAAACGATTTTTAAATTTAACAACTTTAATTCTACTAAATTAGATAAATCATCACTAAGACTATTAAGAAATATATTAGTATTAATCTGGAGATAATATTATATTTTACTTTGTAACTTTAATAAATATGTTATTTAGGATTTTAATATAAAAATGATGTGTATTGAAATTAAGTTATGTTAAAAAAACGCTACCATATGTAAGAATTGACGTTATATAAATATAGAAATATAAGTATATAACCATTTTCGTCTACCTATTTTATTTTATATATCAAAATTTCATAAAATGGACCTCTTAAATTTTTGAATATTCATAATGTTCAAAAGATTGATGTAATTTTTAGTCGGTTTTATATCCATTTATAACGAATTACAACTTCTTTGGTGAACGAGTCTACTTTTTATTAATCGTATCGATCAGCTTCTTCAGAACAAAAAAAATTTCTCTGTTTCAAATATATATTTAACTTTTGATTTTTTAAAGTATTTATTTTCAACTTTGATCTTAAGGCTGCGTTTAGCAGCATAAAATTTTTCTGCTTTTCTGTGAAAAATGATGAGTTTTCATTTTCTAAAAAAAAAGAAAACGCGTTTAGTTGAAGTGTTTTCTTGAAAAAATATGAGAGTTTGAAAAAATTAAGAAGTTTAGGAAAATGTGAAAATATGAGAGAGTTTTTTTGTTTTTTTAGAAAAATTTGCAAATGAACATTTTTTTTAATTTTAGTTTTGTTAGAATTTTTTTTTAAAAAATAAATGATTTTTCTGAAAGTAAATGCAACTTAAATATTTTGGTTTGTATTATATACTACTTAATACAAAATATATGAATGAATTATCTTTTAAATATATTTTTATTTCTATAATTTTTATCAAGTATTATATAATACAAACACAATTATTTAAAGTTAATATTGAAAAAAAAACCTTTAAACAAATAAAAAATGGACGGTATTTTAGGAAGGAGGAAGTTCGTTTAAACAAAACTATTCTATTTTAGTATAAATAGTAGTAACCGACTAGAAATAGGAAAAAACGATTAAATTTAAAACTTTAATCATAATAATTGAGTTTTGATAACAAAACACAAGAGTAAATTGAAAAAAAAATCATAATCATAAATACGCAAATATACTTACCTATAAAATAAACCAAGATGATTATTTCACTTATAAAATTAATTAATTCACGGAATATATATCTTTGAAGCTATATTATAAATTAACAAAAACATGTTTTTTTATGAATCAAGTTTATAAGTAGAAATATCATCTTCCCATAGAACAAACAAGAAACGTACCTTGAAACAAACTTTAAAATCCCAATGGTTGTGTAACTTATCGACCTCGAAAATGGTTGCATGAATCGTCCCATGTAGCAGATGTGGAGCCATTTATCACCTGTGAAACCTAGTAAACCGAAAATACCGAAATTATATATGATGCAAATTAATTGTGCATATATATACATATATATATATATATATTATGGTAAACAGATAATTACATGAAATTACAAACCTTAGAAAACGATATTAGAAATGATGAAATGGATCAAGTATTTATGTAGATGCTAATGAATGATTCTTTTTGGTCAATAGGAAGGAAGAGATATCTTTTTGTGAAAGTGTTTCATTACTTAAAACTCTACAAATCTTCAAGTATGGATGTACTTGGATGCAAGTTTTTGTCTTTACAAATCTTTTCATACATACCCGTATACTTTATATATATATATACACACATAATTGTTGATTCCCTTTTCAAAATGGTGGCTTAAAGATTAAAAAAAACAATAAAAAAGGGAAAAAAATATGAATTGATAAAAGAAATTATGAATTTTTTTAAAAAACTTATACGTAACACCTTAAAGATACATAATCATGAATTTAACGAAATTGTGTATACATATGATCTAATTTCGTAATTTTTACGACTCCCGTCGACGTTGGAATTAATTAATTCTTTTAGTGTGTGTGTGTGTTTGGGTAACTGGCGCACATAAATGGCATTTAAGAACATAAGTCACAAGGTCATATTTTGATAGAAATATTAATGAAGCATAAGGGACACAAGTGTTGATGAGGTCCTAAATGGTCTAGATAGGTCATTTACTCATGGTGGTTATGAAGGCCAAATAAATATTCAAATCATACACTTAATGTAGGTGAACTTTTATTGCAATTGCTTTCATAAACACCCATTTTCCTTTTTCTATTTTTCTTTAAACAAAATTCCACAACTTGTAGGGGGAAGGAGACCTACCATACAAGGGTACCTCTCTCTAGGTCTTTCTTTCTTTCTTTTGTTTAGGTTCACATGTTATTTTAACTCCCAAAAAAAATTATTATACAAGTTGCAATTTGCATAATTGAATGGTTGAAAATTTAAAACAAAATATTTTCATGAAATTAAAGTGGTAATTCAGAAATACGTTTAATGTTTAGTTAGAACATAATTCATGTAAATATAAGTATACATGTTATTATTGGTTAAAATATCTAAAAAAGTAAAATCCCTATAAAACACATAATTCTTATCAAATAAAAGTATTATTGCTAAGATTTTTAAATGGACATGAGGGGCAAAAACAACATAACAATTACCATAGAAATTGTGAGTGAAATTTGCATCTTAATTCAAACTTTATTTTTCAGGCCTTCGGTTCCAAATGAAGATAAAATGTATATACCAAATATAGCAACAACTAAAAAAGATGATGATGAAAATGAATGTAAAATTAAGTCATCGATGTTGACTTCAATCAAGTCTCCATGACTCCATATGCCACGTATCAATCCATCCGGGCATACCACCTAGTCCCGACTATCTTAAGCACTTGTCTTTATTATTTCTAATTTTTACCATGTTAAAGTTTTAGTACCGGCTAACTGTATATAGTTTTGTTGTTAGGTTGGGCTCTAGGTCAATTGACCCATCGGAGGATACCCATGGATCGAGCCGGAACACTGCCACACCCCGAACCCACTTCTCTTCTTTCCCTTTCGGCTTTCCATATGCCGTTCTCTTTCTCGATCTCTATCTCTATCTTTCTTTTCCCACTCTCTCTACTTCTCTTTCTCTCAATCTCAATAAAATGTTTAATTTAAGGGATAGAAAAATGGGTATAAAGAGATTATAGAAAGATTGAAGGGAGAGTGATGTACGGTATCAGGTGTATAAAACATTTTCTAAGATTGTGAATTTAAGTCCCGCTATGAATAAAAATGTAGATTTAGGAGTAGGATAAGAGAGTATGTGTGTTCTGCTGTTCAAAAAAAAGATTTGGGGCCGTAGTGACAAAAAAAATGTAAGGATAGAAAGATAGTTATAGACGTATATGTGTGAATGAGAGTGTAAATCAAGGTATGTGGTTTTCAACTTTTGAGACCAGACGACCACTTATCAAATTGTTTTAATAGAATTTAGAGACCAGTTGTTTTTTCTTCCGGACCAGTTTATATTCTTATAAACATTTTAACATGCTTCTTTGTATAGGGGCTAGTTTGCATTAAAACATGTTTCTTTATAAGGTTGTTTTTTTTTTTTTTTTTAAATGACTAGTATTAACTATCAAGATCTACCAAAAGGCTTGTAACCCAGTAATATAGTGAAATGTGTCATTTCTTAAGAGGTGGAGGTTCAAAAACCTGTGATGAACATTAGAGTAGATTTAAAAGTAATTTTGTAGATTTATGTGTTTGCCGTTACATTACAAAAACTATCAAGATCCAAATTCACAACCAGAAAATCGTCGGCATATAAAAGTCAAAAACCCCATATCTTCAATAGCAAAAAAAGAAAATTACATGATAACCATATAATAGAAAGGGCAAATTGCAAGAAAATGCAATAAACACTGTCTTAGTAAATATTGTATACAACAAACTTTAAATTTTTTAAAATAATACAATTAACTTTTATAATTGAGTCATTGTATGCATACAACTTTTTTATGTGTCTGTTTTTTAGTTATCATTGTATATAAAGAACTTTGCCATAACTTTCATAGTATACAACAAGTTACATTCAATGTGAGGATTATGAAAGTTGGTTGTATTATTTTTAAGAAATAAAGTTGATTGTATATAATGGTAACTAAGACAAAGTTCATTGTGTTTTAATGCAATTTACCCTAATAGAAACTAGGCCGTTATAAATGTAAGAGTTTAGTTCACAAAAATACATGAAACTTGTCATAATTTGTTATTGTGTGCATCGAACTTTAACATTTTATATTGTATGTATCGAACAATTAATTTTTCGCTATTGTGTGTATTACACTTTCTACTGTATGTACTAAACTTATACATTTTTTCCTTTTTATGTAACCAAAATACATACAATTACAATAAATTAAAAGTTTATAACACACCATAGAAACTTTTAAGAATCGATAGACACAATAATAAAACGTAACAAATTTAATATATTTTAGTAAACTAAACCCTAAAAATAAATACTTATAAAAACCAAAAGATTTTAACGAGGACCATATAATAAAACTTCTCCATTAAATTCTAATCATTCATTACATGCTAATCAAGACAAATTTCTCCAACTTAAATAGAGGCAACATGATCCTTTTAGCCAAGCCAAGATCACAAAGTAAACTCTAAAATGAAATATGTAAAAAGTTTGCACTTTAAAACTTCCACATTGCTATATGATACATTTTTTTACACAAGGAATCAAATAAGAGAGCATTTGGCTTAGCTTATAAAAAGCTTATTTTACCGTATACCAAATATTATCAAATATTATATACTGTATTTTTAATTAAGTAAACTTATATTTATTATTAAATATTATATACCGTATTTTTAAGTAAACTTATATTATCAAATATAGTATATACCGTATGCCAAATATTAAGAACCTCATTTAATTCTTCTTTCTCTAAAGCTTTCATACTCGTCTAAATGTTCTAATAAGAAAAAATCTTTACTTTAATTATATCATATTTTTCTAATATAAAATTTCAAAATGCATAAAGAATATTACTTAAATTAGCAAGGAAGTTATACATGTACTTTTTTTATAATCACTAACAAGGTACATGCGCAATATTGTAGCGGCAAGTAGTTTCTATTTTACATTATCTTGCTTTTAAAAATGTAATAATATGTTATTCACTTAATTCAATGTTACGAAAAAGTATCGTACAATATCAGTTTTTTTGTTTTTTTATTTGCATCAACTATTTTATTAATTTTAAAAATAAATTCTAAAAGACATTAAAATAAGAAAAAGAATTATAGTTATGAAATAAGGAGAGAGAAGTTAATAAGATTTTGAAAATTATGTTAATGTGGGTGAATAATTGTGTTTGTGTGAGAGCGTGTTTTAGTGTTACAGAGATATTTTAAATAGATAAAAAGTTAAAGTAAATTAGTAAAGAGAATGAAATGGTTAAAAAGGGGTATTTTAACTAGATAAAAAATTAAAATAAATTATGAGAGAATGAAATGGTTAAAAAGAGGTATTTTAGTATATTCAAGTTACTTAAAATTATGAGTTTTTAAGGTTATAAATGCATTATAAAGGAGTAAAATAAATAAACTTCATCTTCTAATATAAATAAACTAGTTTAAATGTCTGTGTAAATACACGGGTAATTATAAATTGTTAATTTATATTTGTTTTTTTAAATATATAATTATTTTGTACCGACGAAAGAAAAACTTAATATGAGACTTTGAAAAGTAAAAAAGTTTTATATTAAAGTTAGTTGACATATAAAAGTAATTGATGATAAGTTCAAAAATAATGTAAAATTTAATTACGGTAAGATTTGTATCATATAATAACCGTAGATGATGATAAAGAACTTGAATATTTATTCATAAATTAATGATGTGGATTAAAAGTTTAAATTAGATAATAATTCTAACACAAATTAAATTTATTTTAAATTAAAATGGAATTTAAAAACAAAACTAAGTTGGAAAATTGATTTGGATGAACTCTGGGTTTTAAATATCATATATGGTACTCTAAATAATATTATTATATTAAATTAGTATATATGTTTTTCAAATTTTATTATATGATTCACAAATATTTTGATTTATAATAATGTAAATAATATTTGTAATAATATGACTATATTAAAGTTTAAATAATATTTTTTTACTAACTATCTTATCTCCTATTAAAATTAAATTTTAAAAATTGGGTTTTCAACTTTGACTACTAAAAGTTAAAATTAGACATTCGATTTTAATAAAATGAATGAATAGGATTTAATTTTGATTAAATGAAAGGTCAAGATCCTCTAATTAAATTGATGAATGTTATTCTTTTATTTATATTAGAAGATAACTAACATGGATTAAATTTATTAAACGATCCCAACCAGCTTTCAATTAATGATTAAAATTTAATTATTTAATCTTAACCATTCCTTTAATCAAAAATAAATTTCAATTTTGACTTTTCTTGATAAAAATTATTACAGAAATTTCATATATATCATTCTTAATAATATTATATTTGTCCACCCTAAATTACAAATATAATAATTACCCTTTATAATATTTTAAAATATCGCTGTAACCAAATTCTTCATTTTATCATTTTTAAATATTTTATAATTATTTTAAATTCTTTTTAATTACAACCAATAAATACCCGATATCTTATTATTCTAATCATAACAATAATTGTCGATGACTTGTACAAGAAATGCAATCATGTCTCTTCGTATCATAATACCACATATCTACTATCACGTCTACCCTCAACCTCGCATCGACACTTTCCACTGTCTGTCGTCATTTTTAAAATTCTCAATTTTTTGTGTTTTATAATTATTTAATATATTTTTATTAATATTTAATATTTATTATTAATCTAAACTAACCGGTGTATCACAAATATATCTAATCTAGTTGTGTAATATTTGTATCCCACCCTACAATTTGTTTATAGCACGGGCTAATGAAACAAAGAAATACATATAAAACATATATCTAAATCAATGTGATTGTATATAATACTAAATTACCTTAAGTAATTTCCCTTTCAAACCACCACCAAATACCCTAGGGGGTGTTTGTTTCATGGTATTTGGTGGGATTTGAAGGGATTTGCATTTCAAATCCCACCAAATACCATGTTTGGTTGGCAAAGTAAGGAAGCATTTCAAATCCATGGATTTCATTGAAATCTCATGAATGAGGGATTTTGAAATACTAGCCCCCCCTGTTATTTTGAAATCCCGTAGATGGGGATTTCCACCGGCGACTCTCTGGCGACCGTCTCCGGCAATCTTTCGATTTTTCGACTACGTCTTCCGTCCCTCCGCCGTCGCCGTTTGCCTTCCCTGTTGCCTTCCCTGTCGACGTCGCCGTCCGCCTTCCCTGTCGACGTCGCCTTCAGTCTTCGTCGTCCCTTCCCTTCCGTTCCGTTGTCATCCCCCCGCTTCCGTTCCTTCGCCTCCATCATCGTCCCTTCGCAGTCGCCGTTCGCTGTTGTCCTTTAGCTATGATCGCCGTCATCGTCATCGTCCCTTCGCCTTCGCCGTCATCGTCCCTTCGCCTTCGCTTCCTTTCCTTCGCCATCGCTTCCGTCCCTTCGACAGAAACCCTAGGTGGGCGCCTCCGTCACTTCCGTCCCTTCGTCGTTCGTCCGCCTTCCCTCTCGACTTCGTCCCTCTGTCGCCGTCGCTTCAATGGTGGTTGTGGAGGTGGTGGTTGGTGGTGGCAGTAGAGGTGGTGTTAATGGTGGTTGGTGGCAGTGGAAATCCCTCCTAATGAATCTCATCCAAACACTACTTGGGATTTTAAATCCCACCAAATGTAAATCCTACCAAATATCAATCCCATTATAAATGCAAATCCCTTCAAAAACAATACTTGAACCAAACACCCCCTAAAAATAAGTAGAACTAGTGAAACTTCTAAGTTAAAATATATTAGAAGCTATAGAAAATGCTTAATTAATTAAACGGGTAAATTGAGCGAAAATACAAAAAACTTTGTCAATATTGTCATTATATGCAATTAACTTTATTTTGTATCTAAAAATAAATACAACTAACAAATTTGGTTCATTGTATACAACTGGTAACTTGATTACCAGGTTACCGGTTATCAATTGTATACAATGAACCAAATTTGTAAATTGTTTGTATTTTTAGGTACAAAATACCGGTTATTTCTTTTATTTTCGGCCAGGTTATTGGTAAGTTACTTATTGTCATAGGCAACTTGCATATAATGAACCAAATTTGTAAATTATGTGTATTTTTAGGTACAAAATAAAGTTGGTTGCATACAATGACAATATTGACAAAGTTTGTTGTATTTTTACGTAATTTGCCCTTAATTAAACTGTCTGTGATGTTAAGAAAGGCAGAAGTATACATTGTTCTTTGTTTTTAGGTGTATTATATATATATATATATATATATATATATATATATATAAACCCAATGTTGACTATAATTGGTACAATAAATTAGTAATTACATTAATGTTTCATAAAATAAAAAAGCAGAATCATTAAAAAGATATACTCAAAAAAATGTTAGCATTCTTATTATCATATAGGACATTCCTCGAATAAGTTGACACGTTTTCTTTATCAATCTTGATTTCTCGTTCACAAATTGTATCTGACATCAAGATAAACAACCTCTCCTTAACTACAGAGTTCCAATTTTGATAAAGTACCCTAAAACCATGACAATGTATACATTAAAACGTTTCTAAGTAAAACAACTTTCAACATCCACTTGAACCAAGCTACTACTTCACCAACAATCTAGTACAATCTATCTGTATTTTTAAAATATCCAAGTTTAATATAATGCACGTATAAATAAGTATGAATGTGGTTGAGGATTACTATCCTAACCTACTTTTAAATACTTTGTCTCAACATTGGCTTTGAATCCATTCACATGCATTAGATCATACATTAATGGTTTTAATAATAAAACTAAGTTCCACATAATTTTGTGTACATATTAACATATTACCATTAGCTTCTATAACATGTAAGCAAATATAGGCTTCAAATGCTAAAAGTAACTTGTTTGACAAAAAATATTATGAAATGTCTAAAAACACAAGGAATGGTGATTTTTGTAAAAGTACCAAAAATCAGAGAGCATATATTTAGAAGATAATATTTGTAAATTGTGTCAGTGTGTGTGAGCTATGAGTTGAGGATTTGAAAAGCGCAATGTTCTTTAAAGTACACTTAATTCTACACGTTTTACTATTATGTGTATTGAACTTTAAAAGTTTATATTGTATGTATCAAAATTTTAGTTTATTACTATTATATATATTTTAGTTACATAAAAAAAGATCGAGTTAAATACATATATCAGGAAGTTTGATACACAAAATATCAACCAATTAAAAACTTATCACATATAATAGAAAATTATGTAAAGTTAATACATTTAGAAGAAATAGGAAAAAGGAGTGATGGGTGGTGGTTTTAAATGTACTCATTTTATCTTTTTGATTTCACATAAAATAAAAAACACAAGAAAATAAATAATTGGTTCGTTGCAGTCTCAAAGTAAAATTAGGTATGTATTGAACTAGTTGTGCTTTATATATATATATATATATATATATATATATATATATATATATTACATTTATTGATCTATATATATATATCTATATATATGTTGATCTCATAGTATACGATCTCTGACGACGTTGTACTTGTTTTTATCTTCACCTATATATAAATCCTTGTGCCGGTGAAGCCACAAACACATTCATATTAATTAATCATGGTACAATCAAAGAAGTTCAGAGGTGTCAGGCAAAGACAATGGGGCTCTTGGGTATCTGAGATCAGACACCCCCTCTTGTAACTTTTCTTCCTTCCTTCCTCTTCATTTCACCATTCATTTCTTTCTTATATATTTGTGCTGATATATATATATATATATATATATATATATATATATGTATATGTATATATATTCCAAGCTTGCTTTTTATGGATCAAATGTTTATTTGGTATATATATGCTCAAAAGATTCATTCTCACTGACATCAAATTTGGTTGCTTGAAAAATTAACCAGATAACATGATAACAATTAAGAATGTTGTTGATATGTATACATTTTTATTCTTTTTGTAATTTAGGATTGCATAAGTTTAGATATTAGTGTAATAATTGATGTATAAGGTACAGGTTTTAATGCATGTTGTACAACAGAAAGAGAAGGATTTGGCTTGGAACATTTGAGACAGCAGAGGCAGCAGCCAGAGCATATGACCAAGCAGCGATCTTGATGAATGGCCAAAGTGCAAAAACAAATTTTCCCAAGAACATTAATGCTGGCAGCGGCCACCTATCTCCTTCATCAGATACAGAGATTCCGGCCGCCACGCTGGCGGCCAAGCTAAGGAAATGCTGCAAAGATCCATCGCCTTCTCTTACATGTTTACGACTCGACAGCGATAATTCTCACTTTGGAGTGTGGCAGAAACGTCCTGGAAAAGGGTCGGGATCGAGTTGGGTGATGAAGGTGGAGCTTGGTGGCAAGAGAAAAGAGGGGACCGCGGCCAGGGAGGAAACCACGTCTCCTGCGGTGGAAGACGGTGGTTCTGGTGATCAAGTAATAGATGAAGAAAATAGGGTGGTGATGCAAATGATAGAAGAGTTGCTTAACTGGAACTCAACCCCACCTTCACTGTGTATAGTCAACCGTAATTAGGGACGGCCTAATCCGTCACTAATTAACAATGGTTTTATGGCATTAATCACAAGGAAATGACATTTTCCAGAATAAAAAAAATCCCATAGGTGGCTAACCCTTTACGGGCCTCCACCGACCAGACCCGTAGTTAATATGAAGAAGATAAACCATGTAATCAAGAGTTATACAGTAATCGATATGTATGAGGGTTTGAAACTTAAACCTTCATTACAGATTCGATGTTTCGTACCGCTAGTCTACCATCACGAGTGAAGTATTCCTTGATTGTATGCATGGAATGATGATAGAAAATTATGAATGTATGTATGTATGTTAAAAAGGATGTACCTTGAATTGTAAAGCATGTTGTTATTGTTTCACAAAATAAGCCTAAATGCTTTTATCATAAAGAAGAAAAGGATACTATGATTATTACCACATTACATGATATGATTTTGACTTGTCAAATGTTTCCCCTTTTCAACTACAAAAGTGGAAATATGAGGGATTTGATGTTAGAATGATATAAATTTTGGTATAAAAAAGGTAAGGTATAATTATGAAAATGGGAAAGGATGATGGATCTATTTGGGTTGAGACAATGAATGAAAACTTCAAGTGTAGGTACGTACTAATCATTGAAATAGATAGAATCTTGAAACCAAAGTATAATTAGAAGACAGTTATAGTGCAATTTATAGCACTTTTAAAGGACTTGGCTAGCCCACATGCATGATTACGACCTTATTCAACCCAAATCTTCCTTTAATACATATGAAACGTGTGGGTTTGGTTGTGTTGCACCTAAAGGGAATAGGTCTTTTAATTAGAATATGTGAGTGATCACTCGTCAACGATACGTCACTAAGAGCACTTGTAATGGGTGAGTGCTCTAGTGGTGTATAGCTCGTTTAAGAGCTTCCTCGTTAATATTAACCATTGCTATCTACTCGTGAATAGCTTGTTAAGAGCTTCCTCATCATGGTTGTGACGAGCAACCATATTTTGTTATTCATTTTTTTCTTTTAGGATTTGATATAAATAATTGTATATGGGTTCAGTGATGGGTGTTATATATCATCGGGGGTGGTTAGTTAGTGATGTGTTACTGATATGGGTGTTAATTAAAGGTTTATTTATTTGTTAAAGAATGACCATATTATGTGAATTTAATTATTTTAGATATGGTTATGATTTAGCGGTGACAATTTGTATCATAAGAAAAAGGTTACTCTTAATTAACATAGATATGCAAATTGTATTGTTAAGTATTCTTGTGTAGGAATTGGTAACATTCTATACATATTGTTTGTAACCCATATTTTTCTTTTTCATAAATGACATAAAGACACTTCTTGACTACCAACTTCACACGAATCTTTCATTAAATCACATCAACCGAGTACGATCAACAAAGAAAAGAGTAAAACTAATTAAGGTAGATGATTTTTACATAACATTATTTTATTATACATAACAATCATAACTTTTATATCCTTATAAATCTATTAATTATTTTTTCCAGTCACATATATAGGAGTATTATGATATAAACATACATTTTCTATTTTGTATGACAAATAATAAGCTTTGTGCACAAATGATCATCTGATCTCAAAACCTAAGGAGGTGATTTGTACATAATTCTAGCTATTTTGGTATACACAACAATCATGACTTTTATGCTTTATACACTAACTATTTTTCTTACATGTTCAAAGGTATTATATATGGTTGAAATATACACCTTTTTGTTATGTATAACAAGCAAATGTTGTGCACAAATCATTTTTTAAAAACTTATGATTAGTCTACATTGGTTAATATATATATATATATATATAAAGATAAGTGTGCTAAACACTAGGCCGAAAGAAATTTATGGTAATTAAGACGCTACTTTTTTCTTATAAATTGAGTATCCTAGCTCGTCTACGGGTTCAAATTGTTGAGGTCATATGATTACGGTATACTGATATGATTGCTAACAATATAAAATTATATATATAGGGTAGAAGCAAATGGTTATTATTGGTCAATTAGTGAGTATATACCCTGAAAATGTATAGGGTTCCCAAGTTTCTCAGTTGCATGTGGAAAAAGGGTACATGCATAAATATTGTAGGTCATGTTATTTCTAACAAGAAAATGATAGGTAGAGAGACACACCTACTATATATAATGTCTATTTCATATATATCATCTTATGGTGGTTTCCTACTTCTTAATTTAGTGAGTATATATATATATATATATATATATATATATATATATATATATATATTATCTTTTGTAGAAAAGTCTTTTAACATTTAATCCAATTAACTGGCATATATATATATAGTAGAGAAATTTTAGTATCCTTTAATTAATTAGCACAAAAATTTAATGATACCGACAAAGTAAGGTCATGAGTCCTTGTGTTTGTTGTATTACAATAGAGATCCAGTTAATATATATATATATAGAGAGAGAGAGATTTAAAATATATATACTCTCTCACTATATATATATATATAGTTTTTATTGCGAGAACCAATCTTAATCATTCATTTTGGATAATAGAATTCATGGATGAAGAGCGTGGGGGGATTGAGTGTGGCAGGGTGCATGTAAGGAATTCATGGGTGGACAATCCAATTGAAGGAGAGGGAATTGAACGGCTAAGATTGGTTCTCGCAATAAAAACGGTTCTCAAATGAACCTTTCACTATATATACATACACTACTATATAAATCATTTAAAATTCTCTCTCAATCTTAATTTTAAGAGTTCTTAAAATTCAATCAAGACAAAATCTTGACTTTTCATATTATCTAAATTAATCTCAATCACTTAATCTTTAACTATTTCACTCTCTGTACTAATTTACTTTAACTTTTTATTTATTTAAAATATACTCTCTCACAGACACTTCTCTCACACAAAGACAACTATCTACCCACATCAATATAAATTGATGAATGTAAGCCAATTCACGTGAAGGGACACTCAAGAGCAGTGTTTGTAAGTATGTCAATAAATAAAGGCGACTAATTGAAATGGTTCATGTCATTGTTAGAACCTATAATATCAAGATAGGGGT
Source organism: Dittrichia graveolens (assembly GCA_038502395.1). NCBI lineage: Eukaryota > Viridiplantae > Streptophyta > Magnoliopsida > Asterales > Asteraceae > Dittrichia > Dittrichia graveolens. The sequence goes on along the minus strand of JARJIL010000002.1, from coordinate 5,631,059 downwards.
GCTAACTTCTTGGGACGCAACGGCTTCAAGCATTATCATTGACACTCTTTAATTAGATCTTGTGCACTAACTTCTTCACACTTTAGGACGGTTTCTTCATTGGTCTAAACCCTTGTTTAAAAAAGTGAAAATTGAGCCAATGCATAAAATTGATGGTTCCAAGCATACTAGGGAGTCTATGCACATTCTCATGTGCTTGATATAACCATTAGATGTCATGAAAAGTAGGCTTTCCCAAGTATTCATTGGCATAAATCTGAATTATACAGCTTAAAATTTTATGTAAACAACTAGCAAATCTTTTAAGCATTTGCAAATATTCATGAAAAGAATCAACAAAAGTGTAAAATGTTAGTTGATGTATAGTAGACGTATATTTTGTAAAACGACATATCCAAGTATTTGTATAACGTTGTGTCTTTGAGTAAAATACTTAAAGTGATCGGATATATGACTACCAAAAACATTAGAAAATAACTTCAACTATATAGAGAAACAACTCTATGCTCATCTAGAATCATTGTCTAAATACATCAAGGGGATAACAAGTGTTATTTCTAAAGTAATCATAAAAAAGAAGTTGTTCGGCACATTCACAATCTCTCCTATAAGATCGAGACATAGACTTTCTACCTTGTGTCAAAGAAGAAGCAATTGCATCTGTTTCAATTGATTTAACCTCATCTATGTAAAATTGGGAAAATTCTGAATTTGAATATGAAGATGATGAAGTGTTTATATTTTTAATTGAGAATATTTTTATGAAGATGATGAAGTGTTTATAGTTTTAATTGAGAATATTTATAGAGTGTGATACATAGATGATAGAATATTTAAATATAGAATAAAATAGTTGTTTCTTGTGTGTATGTGTATATGAATGACAGCTTAAGATTTTTTATTTTTTAAAAAGTAGCCAGTGGGGGTGGGGGAAGGCGTAGCCATTTGGAAAGGAAAAAAATGCAATAAATGGCGTGAGAGGCATCACCTTGGGAGTGTCACGCCAGTGACCATGTAAAGATCTTCCTCGCATCACACAATGCATACTCCTCGTGTCGACATCACACTTTAAGTACGCCCCCGCTTACAAAGTTACATGTGACTTTAAAATATTTTAGGTTGAACATTCTAGTAATCTTTGAATAAACACGCAGATATAATGTGAAGAAAACCAATGTTAGATAACGTAAAATCCTATTTAACATTCCACTTTTCTTTTGGGAAAAATAATTTTGTTTCTTGCATAGTTTGTAGACTTATGAATAGAACAGAATAAAAAAAACTTTTATTACAGGAAGAACGTAGATAAAACATTCGAATCCTAGAAAATTTAATCTAACAGTTATAAAAACAAAATGCATATATTATATTTAACTAGTTTTTATATCCGTTTGTTAATATAATTAGAAAATTTATTGTTTTTATATGATTTTAAATTAAAAAAAAGAGTAATTTTATTAATTTTTTGTTTTCCTTAATTTGATGTACTTCATAGAATATTACCCTGTATGAATATGTGTAAACATTTTATAGAACTCTTATAAACTTATGGCTTATATAAGAGAGGTAAAACATTTGAACTACAAAGAATACACATGTGGTAGCACTTTAACCTCCAATCCTCCATTTTGTCTTTTGTTTAAATATCTTTGGAAAGAATAAAATAAAATCAACTAGAAAAAATCTATGTATGTTCAAATGGTACAACTAGTGTTGTAAAATCTATGTTGTTAATATATCAAAGGATCAATATTTTTTATCTGGATAAGATGATCATAACACTTTATAATAGGTGATAGTCGTACAAAACAAAATTATCCATACACCATTACTTTATGTTTATCGACTTCTATGTATTAATGTGTTGTTTATTGTACGTCTATACCTGTTGTGTATTGATAAAATGTTGTATACGAATCAGCTTTATTTTACGATTGTTTAGATATTTAGCAGAGTAAATGAAAAACAATTTAAAAAAGTACACGTGGTGCTTGGTGACTGGGATACTTCTTGTTGATGCTTTGCCAACTACATCAATAAAAACCAAGAAAATGACAACACAACCTCTTCACTGTTCTAAGTATTTATATATATATATATCACATTTGTCTCAAAGGAGGAATATAGCTTGTTTCTTGTTTTTGCTACACCAATAATTCATGTAAAAGGTGTCTCATTGTATCGTATATCCAATTATTTGCTTAATTATTTCCTCATTAAAATAAATTAATTTTAGATTAAAAGTTTAATATTTCTTACTCTGAAATTATTATTATTATTATTATTATTATTATTATTATTATTATAAAAATAAATAAAAAGATAAATATTAAAAGTTAATAAACACAAATTAAAACACCTTGTTTATACGACATTTATTATTGTAGTTGGTTGCCTGCCAATTGGGTCATCTTGCTTAGCCATCGATAGAAGGGCAGCAAGGCCTAAAAGACCAAAAAACAAGTCGGATGAGTAAAGACTAAAGACACCAATTTTGATCCTTTTATATATCTTTTTATGAGTTGTCTTTAATAAAGTTCATGTAAAAACATAGTTATAAAATTTTAACATTCAATCATAGATGATTCAGTATACAATCAAATGAATTAAGTATGAACTATATCGAACATTCTTCATCATTTTATTAATTATTCTTATTCTTATTTTATCTTTCTACTCCTTAGGTAATGACATGTGAAATCTACTAATTTTTATTTTTCATTTCCTCTATTGTAGAAAGATAAATACAAATACAAAAAGTAAAATCTCTTGATTTAATCTTACTCCTAATCAAGAAAATCTTGGAATGTAACTCTGTTTACCATGTTTTACATAAATAGAAAATGTCAATATATTTGAGCCAATAGGTTACTCGATACCGGGCTAAGTTGACTCGGTTGGTTTCAATCTAACTTAACCATGGTTAAGTAGCGCTTAATGCTTTTTTACTCGTGAATGATTTGTTTAAGAAATTGGAATTCTCTAATGTTGTGATCATGTTTGACCATAAAATAAGAGAATCCCTGTCTGTCTAAAAATGTGTCTAGTAGGGCCGGATTTGAGTAGATGCAGGCTGCTCAATCGTACAGGGTTTTTATTTTTTGTGGCTAACAAAAGTATAGACATGAATATCAAGTTGTTTTATATGCTACCAGGCTACCAGTCAAGTTTATGGAGTGAAAAATTTAATATTTTTAGCAATTGTTATCAATCAATTTTTTTAGCGCTATTATTTAAAAAATTTAATATTTTTTAAAACCTATCAGATAGTAACAATTACATAAACAACAAACACCAAAACTTCCAAGTGAAAAGCTAGGAACTTAATGCTTATTTGGTGCAGAGGGTAAACACTCACAGTTATAAAAATGTGTTCAAAGAAAAGTACCAAGTGTGTCATACCAATGTTTCACTTACAAACCATGAATAATAAGAGAGGCTGCATAGTTGCAATGTGTTAACTAGGAACGATACAGTTGAATGCATAGAGAAACTAAAAATGGCAGAGTGGCCGTGCAGCCAAAGATGATTCAAAACCAGTTACATGCGATCAGCCAGGTACCGACCAAGCGAATCAATGGGCTTACAGGAATTCCCATCTCCGCCTCCCCTACGCTTGATCTTGATTCGAGCAAGATAATCAGCTGCAATCCACGCGAAGCTCAAATTTATCATTTCACCCTCCTGGTCAGGTTCTTGCAAATACAATGATTTCTTTACCCAAATAGGGTGATAAGTAACCTGGTACCAAGCTGACGCCTTTCTCTCATAAATTACGTTTCTCTCCTCTTCAGAAATCTGGTCAAAATCAGGACCAAGATGGTCAAACACCTTCCTGAACTCCCTCCTCAATGCACTGTAAGCATGCTTGATTCTTTCTTTCATCTCACCTTGCTTCTTGCTACTGTGTTTGGGCATTGACCAAATATGACCAGTGACAATTTCTTCTTCTCGGGCCACTTTATACTGTCCAAGAAGCCCGTTTAATTGCCGGTCATACGACAATTTACATCCCCATGCATCATTTAAAAAACTCGCAGCCTCGTGAACCTCGAGATCTTTATCATAAGGTATGTCAGACGGGAGGATTTGAAGCTCGGAAGACGGTGTCTTTGATTCGTCAAAGTTTTTAATCTGGCGATACAGTTGCCCGAGTATCTTTTCAGATTTGTAGCTTTGGAAATCCTCTTTGCCCATGAAATCTGGGTAGAGCTTTGGTTTAAGCTGAGGTGGCATGCTCACAATCTTGCCAGTTTTCGGGAAATCAACTGCTGTAGCTGCTAATTCTGCTAGTTTAATGCACTTTTCATCTAGGGCTCCATATTCGCTCATATCAGCATGGACAACATGTGCGTTGCAAATTGTCCCAAGGCTGTCGTTGACCATATTCTTTGTGAAAAATTCAATGATGTCCTGTTGGAATAAAAAGTAACAATGTTAAATTACAATTCATAAGGTCAAAAGGCCGTAAATTTTCAACTTCAAAACTAATAACTTCCATCATAATCTTGAAAGTGCATTACATTTCAGAAAAGACCAAAAAGAAGATGCATTTTCCACGAAATTCATAATGGTTCCAAAGACCACTTTGTTTGGCACTCAAAGGTCAAAATGTAAACTTGCATCAAAAAGACCGCGAAAGAATGAAGGATGAACAAACTTAAAATCAATCAAGAAAGAAGTTCACCATGAAATCTCACTTAAAAGATTATTGACCATTTTACCCTCAAAAGATGTCAACAAACAGACAGGAGCCAGCTGATAAATGAGAGTTATGCTACAGGCTAGAGCTAATCAAATATCATAACACATCAAAAAGTCAAATGTAAGAAGTAGAGAAAGCAGTTTAGGCCATTTTTTATCTCTAACATGTCAAGTGGGTGAATAAAAAAGCTATAAAAGCGAACACACCAAACGGATTAAAAAGTTAAAAGTGTCCTAAAGTGTTTTTTCAATTGCAAACCAGCTCCTAAATTACTATATTAAACAAATATGATAAGAATATATTAGTTGTAATAATCTTAAATGCATTAATGATTTATAAAACGGTTGCAAAAAGCGTTTCCGGTCAACCTGACCCGACACATACTAAAATGACAATATTTTACCTAGACCCGTTTTGACTTTTGACATGTTACATGGGCACATGGCCCACCCATCTTGATAACTCTAGAAAGAAGATTAAAACAAGAGTTTCACAATAGTATAAAACTCTTGAGAGATTAGGAAAAATAACCGAGTGTTTCACTTCACGTGGCAATTGTTTAGCTTCAGCAGGAGCATACTCCATAGGTGGCCAACTCTGTTTACTAGGCGGTATGAGATTTTTATCCCATGTAACAAAATATAAATCTCCATCAAGATCGCTTCCAGAAGCTTCATCTGTGTGGGGACGGTCTCCCTTCTGAGGAAATATCAAACAATCAAATAGATGTTCAAGGCCCGGTACATCTACAGCCTTTAAAACCCGAACATCACCAGGATGAAGACACGGGTTCTTTGCAATTACCACGTCACCTTTGATCACAGTCAAATTCCTCTTTGTTTCACTAAACCTCGACCCGTGTTTTGCAAAACAATTCTCAACAGACGGGTTGGACACTTGAATAAAACACTGCCCTTGTTCAAGAACACCAAGCTCATCAAAACACCCCATTAGCCACCTTCCATCTTGCACAAATATCCTTGTTTTCTCGCGTAAATCTTGAAGCTGTGTGACCCGTATACTGCTTAACATCCCCCGAAGGTGTGGCTCGGTTTGAGGCTTAAAACCCGCACCCAACATTATCGAAACCGTGTTCCCACTCTCGGCACATGAAGCAATTATTATATCAAAAGCCACATCAGTGTCTTCTAACATTTGATTCAATTTTGTCACCATTTTCATCTGCATATCCCAAAAAATGTTATCTCTAACATTCAAAGCTGAGAGTAAAGTTATAATCTGTCTGTTTAAAAACCCTGGTTGTAACCGTGTCCAAGAACATATTTCAAGAACTGTATGATCAGACTCGAATTTATTCATACTCGGCCTTAACCAAAGCCTAATACCATCATTATTATTATTGGGCCAGCATGCAACAACACCCTTACAACCCGCGTATCTAATCTGATATGCACATGGTTGATTTTCTTTCAGCTGTAGTTTTTCAGCAACCTCAAGTGCCAGCTCGGGTGATATTTTCCCAATACCATCTGAAAAAACATACCCGTTTCTCTCAACATCTTCAAGTTTCGGATCAACTTCACGTCTCGGGACCTCAACTGTTGCATATGTAGATGAAAAGCACTGCCCCATTCTAGCAGCACATTTTGCAACATTTTTATTATTGAATTTGCCCATCCAAGAAATGATATCTTTACAAGAAATCTTTCCGTTTTCAGCAAAAAACCAAGCGGATCGATCCCTAAGTTGGTTTGCTGAGAACGCCAAGAAACTGTACCGGCGCCCGGATAGATGAAATCCGTTAATCAAAATGTTTTTTACCCGCCTAAACATTGTAGTTTTCTGAGGTATAAAGCTGGATGTGATCTCTTTAACAATTGGGGCAGGATAAAAATTAAGAACATTATTGTTTAATGTTCTCATTCCTTCATCCATAAACGTAACCCGCAAAAACCGATCGGACACCTCTCGATAATGGCGAAGGACGCGGTTTGATAACTCAACTTCAGGGGGTAAACAGTAGGCTTTTGTTGGTGTAATGATTAGTCTCCTTACTTCGACTAAATCATTCTGCTCTATCTGTTTCTCCATAAGTTTCGGATTTTTTAACAACCAGTCTTGAACGAGTTTCAGTCTTGTAAATCCATCATATAAAGGGCGCCGGTAGGAGCATATGTGCTTCAAGGCAGCCATGTTAACCTCATCATTTTGACTTCTCAACAGATCAAAAACATGCTCTGTGAATTGATGCTGGTTGATAATGCATCTGTGCAAAACCGAGTTCACCAAAAACAAGACTTTAAAAGATATGCCTTCTTGGTAATGAATGGAGAAAACTGTGTCTTGCATTGGAAATCCAAATTCAGGCTCATCTTGTATTCTGAGTGATGTTTTGCGATGCTCGATATGCACCCGTTGTTCTTTAAGAAAGTCTAAAGCTTTCTCAACCTTCCCACGATCCCGAATACGAATCAAAATGCGATACGTATTGCATCTCCCGATTGCGCCACTTGGTGTGAAATCAGTGGTGCGGATCCAAGGATCATCATCATCCAGCATTTCAAATGGATATGTATTTATAATGTCATCATCAGCAGTTCTATAAAATATAGAAGGAGAGGATGCCAGCTGAAAAACCAAAACCAAAACTGACTGAGTGTAGTCAACATACTCTTTAATATCATTCACATCCCTCACCAAAAACTCAACCTTAAAATTGCATCTTATCACAGCATGGCTTTTTGTCCCTTTGAAAGAGAAGGCTGTGTCTTTTGAAAAGAGGAACTTACAACTAGAATCAAATGGGTCAATAAGAAAGTCAACTCCAGAATTAGGTCCTCTCCAACCAACAACAAAGTTATCCCGGCTCGTCAACAGTCCAATCTCGACAACTACATTAGATAACTTAAAGGGCGTTTTTGTCCTTCTACGTTGGTTCATTCTGTAAGGATTTTCCGGGCCCAAACTAACCTTTAATATATTGTTGTTCAGTACAAGCTCATGTTTGCCTGCAGCTTCCACAGCTGAGTTGACTGAATCGGGATCTACAAAATGCACAAATGCATGAGGTTCGACCTTTTCATAATCATTAACTTTTGAAATATTCTCGAGATCTGCATCAAATTCAGGATATGTGTCGGGTGGAGTTGAAGACTTTTTTAGCCTACATCGCCATACTTGACCAGCTTTTTCTTCAAGGAAGTCTACAAGCATCTTTGCATTGACTTGATTATCAAACCCGCCTAAACTCACCTGTGAGACTACCATCTCCTTATCACTTCTCTCTGACCCCATTTTTCTTCTTCTTTATTCTTCTTTTTGATGAATTCACTGTGTAAAGTTTACAATTTTATGAGAACCACCTTCCTTTTATCATCAATCAACTATTAGTCCAACACCAAAGCTGCAAAAGATATACACCAAACCCAAAGAATTGTTAATTCAACGTCATTTTTTCTTCCGTTACTCATCTTAATTAGAACATTGAACAACACACCATATTGTAGATTTGTATCTCTATAAAAATGTAAAGATAATCCTTTATAAGATCCGATTATGAAGTGGACTATTTTTTGGTATGGAGAGAATAAAATCTTAGGCCACCAAGAAAGGAAAATTCTTCAATTCCAATGATCAAACCAAGAATCATGCTAAGTTACACACAATTATGACAGTAGATTACATCTAACTATCTAAGTATAAAAGTTCTTATCGACTACCTAAATTCCTTGGTATTATCTGGGGTTTTAAGATCACCTCCACATATAGATCAAGAATAACATATTTAGAGATAAATATAAATTAATTGATATACCTAATTTTATCAAGAGGAGGAGCATTATAGTTAAAAAATATTTTCAAAACATTACTATCAGTAATTCATGATCCATCGAGCATTTCTATTTATATCAACTATCAAAATCATTGTTATCAATATATGCAAAATGAGTAAGAAGACACCACCATCATCAACATCTATAAAATATTTAACATATCTTAAAACACTTACAGGGTGTTTAGGATTGCTTATCGTGTTCTAATATAACAATAAGCTGTTGTAAGGGAGTTTGGGATTTCTTATCCAAATTTGATTGTATCAACTTGGGAGTGTAATAAGTTGTTTTGAATAATCAATCCTTGTAAACAAGGGATTTCCCGCTTTAGCAGGTTTTCCGAGGGAGTCAAGCTATGATATGATGTATGCGGGCTTTTAACCTGGTCTTTTTTTTAGAGGGCCACTTACCACTAGGCCATCTCAATAGGGGTTTTTGAATAAGAAGATAAGCAGTTTTAAACTGCTTACTCCTTACAAACTGCTCGTTTTTAAAAAAAGCAATAAGAAGATATGTAGTTTTAATAAGCAATCCCAAACATCCTCCATAACACCCATAACGATAACCACTCGTAAGTCACATGTAAGAGCTTAGAAACCAAAGTTAACATACTCTAAGCCATGAGCAACATTATTGAAAACACTAGGTTTAGAATATTGATACTATATGGAAACGTCTAACAAATCATCAAGGATGACCTAACTACTAGATATGAGGCTTAATCATCTGGATATCAATTAATACAAAAAAGAAGTAATCACACTACACATTCTACAAAGGAACAGGACTCGCGGCCAAATCTTCCTTTCCTCTCAAGTCTCAAACCCTTAATGAGAATCAAAATGTTAACTGACTAAAGGTAATAGTATCAACAACTAGCTATGATCTATACCATATGTGACATTAAATAATCTAAAAAAAGTAAAAAAAAGAGAACGAAAGGATGATTAGGTTCAACAATCAACAAGCGAACAATGATTAAGCAAAATCCAAGAAACTAGTATGTTGGAAACTAGTATTTGACTTTTAAAAGTCAAAATTTTTACATGAGCAATCAAGAACCCTAATTTCAGGGATCTCCCGTAACTTTTGGGTCGAATGTACAGAACGATGAAAACCCACTTCATGAATCTATTAAACACAGTCCATTAAACTAGTACGTAAGCAAAATTGAGAATCCACAGAAATCAACATTCTTAACTCAACAATTTAAGACGAATACACGATTCTCAAGCAACTCTAAAAAGAAAAACAACAATCAGAAACTAGTATACTTGAAAACGATTCATAACAGAGCCCTGATTTCATGGATTTCTCACCAACCTTTAGTTCTTGTGCAGGAAATGCAGAAACACGCAAAGTGAATGCGATTGAAAAGCGATCAAGTGGTGAAGAACGTGAGAGACTGTAAGCGTACTCGAGAAGAAGCAAAATGGAGGACAAAGCGTGTGTCCTTTGTTGGAGTCTCACGCGGGAATTGCTTTATTCCTTGGCTGTTTGCTAAAACTTGTAGATTTTTAAGTTAAAATTTCACACCTTTTTATTAAATCAGATACTTTTATCCGCGTGTTGTGACGGGATTTTTAAAACATATACATACCACGTATAGAACAACAAAGTTACATCTAGAAACTTGAAATTTGTGAGCTCGTGTTTGACTGACTCGTGGTGATGGTAACGAGCAGCTTAAATTTTGTGTATTCAACCCTGTCTTGTTTGTTGAATTTGCTTTTATGTAATCAATGTGGTCTAATGGCTTACCATTTGGTTGGGGTATGGGTTGCCCTTTTGTATGGCTTGGCACTATAAAATGTGTGTGCTTTTGTACTTTGTGAGAATTGTTTGAAATAAATATTTTTTTTTATGGTTCTAAATAACGTAAGGCGTGGCGTGACGTTGCGGCGAGGTCAGGCCTCAAGCTTTAGGAGTCATTGCGAGCAATGATGTTTTTTAAAGCGACAATTTTGTATATATTTCGTAAATATTTATAGCCAATTTATCATTATTAATAGAGTTTAGTATCCAAAAGTATACCGAAGTTGTCACTTTTTTCTATCGTGTATACCCAACTTTCAAAACTACCATTTAGTGTACTTAACTTTCTAAAACTACCATTTGATGTATTGAGAAACCTGCTTGACAAGTTGCGGGTAATTTTCTTAATTTTGATTTATTTTTAAATTCCACATCACTAAAATTATTATTATTATTCATGCTAAAAGAAATTAGAAAGAATCAGAATGATGAAGAAGAACAGAATGAACCATGATGAAGATGAATCAGTAAATCGTATATGAAATACATCACTAAATTATTATTATTATCCATGCTAAAAGAAATTAGAAAGAATCAGAATGATGAAGAAGAACAAAAGATGAACCATGATGAAAATGAATCAGTAAATCGTATATGGAAAAACCCTTAAATCAGATCTAAAAGCTCATATGGAAAAACCCTAAGTCGGATCTAAAAGTGCATATGAATCAAAGTTGAAACACAAAAGCAGATGAATCAAAGTCGAAACAGGAACAAATCGCAGCCTTATCGGTTGAATCACGAAGTCGAAACACAAAAGCAGATGAATCAAAGTCGAAACAAAAACAAACGAGACACAAAGCAGATCTGGTATCATAAACACAAATCGATACTTACCATGGAATTAGAAACCATCGATGAACCCAGAATCGGAAAAAACCCTAAAATCATAAGAAACCCCAATCAATGGTGGTGATGGTGTCAGAACTCATATTTGGAAACCTCATTTGAAGAAACTCCAGGAATCGAAATTCCCTTTCGATTATAATGGTGCAGTCGATGGTTACCTTCAACATGATGTCCAAATCAAAATCAACGAAGCCCCAATCGAAGCAGTAGCCGATGAAGCCCCAAATCGAAGCCCCAAATCAGAATCGTATATCAGAAGTAACGACAGTCGATGAAGCCCCAAATCAAAACCCTTAGAAGATCGGTGGTGCAGTCAGTGGTGGTCGGTCGGTGGTGCAGTCGGTGGTGTTCAAACGGTTGAAGATGAAAATGAAAATTATTTATTATTTTATTATACTATATTATTAAATTAATATTAATTTCATTTTCAATAAGTTTTTAGTTGAAAATTACATATTACCTGCCACATCATCCGCCATGTCACTACCACATAACATAAACTTGTGCCACATAAGCATGAACCTGCTATAACAAGTTACCATACACTAAACGGTAGTTTTAGAAACTTGGATACATCAAATGGTAGTTTTAAAAGTTGAGTATATACAATAGCAAAAAGTGTCAAGTTTGATACACTTTGGGAAACTAAACCCTTATTAATATACAAATTACACAAAGTTGCACAAATTAGGAGCAAAATAACATATACAAATTTATAGAAGTTCAATACACACGGTGTAACATCCTCATATTGGGCCTAGTCGTGTTCGAATCTGATACGTTAAAATTCTAATTAAATATTGGATAAAAGGAATTAAATGTGTATAATTGATTAATGGAAAAATAGAAGAAAATAATAAAGAAATGATAATATTAAAATATTATTGAAAATAGATAAGAATGATAAAATATTGAATGGTTTAGAACGAGGTTTCCAAAAATATCCCCGTTAGTTAAAACGGGTACTCGTGCGTAAAGTTGTAAGTTGGAAAGGGGAACAAGATACCCACTTGTGGATAATATTAACCCACAAGTGGGCATATGTCGGTGGGTTCACGTGTAACCTCTTTGAACAAACACAGACACTTTCTCAACTCTATCTTGACTTGGTGTTCTTATGTGTTGGCTTTGAAGAAGAGATTCAAGAGGAAAACATCAAGTAATCTGATTCTTGCTACAAATTCAAGTTATAATCTGTGGATAGACTTCATCTTCATCATCTCCACTTCCAACTAGTAAGCTTTCTTTCTTGAATCACCATGTTCTTCAAGTTTTGACTATTTAGGTCAAATGGGTGAAATTTGCAAATTGATCTCTATAATTGATTCTATTGATTCCAATCATTTTCTATATCATTTCTAAGTTATAAACAATCAGATTCTTGAATTAAAGTTGAGTTTTTGATTGAATTTTTGAATTAAAGTTCAAATTGGTCAAAATGGAGATTTTGATCCCAATCCTTGAATTTGATGTTAAAGTATGAAATGATAGTTGTTTCTAGCTTAGTTTGAGTGCCAAATTCATATGTGAACACTGGAAATTGGATTGGAATCGATTGGTTGTATTTTGGGGTTGAAAATGGTCAAAACAGGGGCTGAAATCGCACTGGTCTGTGCAGCAGTGCTTGCGGGCGCAAGGGACGAGCCTTGCGGCCGCAAGGGGTGCACTGTTTACGGCCGTAAGGCCTTGCTTGCGGGCGCAAGCATGTTTCTGCCCTTGTGGGCGCAAGCATCCTTGCTTGTGGCTGCAAGGAACTCTGTTTCAGCATATAGTTTGCTGTTTTGAGTAGTTCTGATATACGGGGTGATTGTTTAGGCGAGCCTAACAATCGAGGAGACCCGGAACACTATAACAATCAGTTTAAGCTCGTCAGGTGAGTGCCTGATAACATAACAATTAATATATCTATAACATATATTAACAATGAATTGAATTGAATACAATGATTTGTATACCATCGATAAAGCGATTGAATATGTTGATAAAAGGTTGTATAACTTGTAGTATGTAAGATAAATGATTATCAGGATATAATACGCACTTGATTAAGTGTGGTTAGTGAAGCATGACAACGCTAGACTTAACATATTGACACAATATGATACGCACTTGTTTAAGTGTAGATTGTATAGCATGATGATGCTAGGCTTAACTTATTGATACATAATAGCATGCACTTGATTAGGTGTATGTTATGATGATAGATATATACATTATTGCATGCGCGCAATGAGGTAAAGAATGAATGGCATGATGATGCTAGATATTTGATTGGTATAAATAATATGCATCTGTTTAGGTGTATGTTATGTGGACATGATTATTGATTGATTGATGATTCGGTTGAATCAGATTATGTGTTTGTGATTGGGCAAGGTTTGCCCAGACAAAGTTGTTCTTTTTGGGTATAGCTGCGGCTGTACAACAGAGGAATCGGTTGATTCCAAAACACGGACAAAGTTGTCCTATTCGAGTATAGCTGCGGCTGTACAACAGAGGAATCGGTTGATTCCAAAACGCAACGGTGGACGCTTAACAGCTCCCCCACCGGGGCGGTTGATGTGTCTGGTACCCCAATTTGGTGCATTGAGCCGGGTTGATCCCCCTGCGAGATATGCTACCTCCTGACTACGCCAACTCATCGCGAGATGCTAGGGTAGAACTATCTGAGCATGATTGATGATATGTGGTATGTTTATATTGATTGCATGTTATCGTGTACTCACTAGCTATTATAGCTAACAGATACTACTCTCCACATGTGCAGGTGTTCCTTAGGCTGTGAGCTCGGGTGCCTACGGGTAGTTGCATGTTTTAGGAGGAACACTGTATTTTCTTTAGCTCTGATGTTATGTTTATCTTGTAGCAGATAATGGTCGGCCGGTTCAGTAACTGTAACACCAAACCTAGTATGTGGCAAATTTTTAAAATGTAAAATATTAGCCACTTGTTTTATATTCCGCTGCGTATTTTGAATGAAAATGATAAATTAGTATTTTAAAAAGAAAAATTTGGTTCTTGAAATCGCAGTGTTACACACGGTCATAGAATGTATGTTAAAAAAGTCAAATTTTTTTAAAAAAATATTTTCAGTGCGTCACGCCTTAAAATACTCGCCTCTTATCTTAGCATCACTTTAATACGTTTTTTAGAACCCTAATTTTTATCAAATAAAAAAAATCTATGATTTTAGATCTTCTTATATATTTATATAGTTGTGGTATGGGTCCACTATGCATGAAGCTTTAAATGCAAACCCACTTTTTTTTTCCATTATGCATGAATTAAAAAATGTGTTAAGCAAACCCACTTTTTTTTTTAGATCTTAAAAAATGTGTGTATATTTTCTGATTCTTATCATAATAACCAAACTCCTCTAGTATACGATTCAATTCTATAACACTAAAAACATCGATATCAATAGCATCAACAAACAATAACTCACCATCAACGTAATTCTTTCCTAGGAATTTAGTAAACTTACCACCAAAATGAACCTTCATCGAAAACAAATCAGGGTGTCCACCTACACAATTTACCCAAACTAGGTTACATTACTGTTACCACCAAAATTAACATGATAGTTTGGACATTAGTATTAACATCAAAAGCAAGATTTTTAACTTACCATACACTTGATTCAAGTCCCCAATATCATCATCGGCTGCTCGACTGCTCGTAGTTGTCAAATATCACCCATCGTAAGCAATGTGAGTCGGATTTAGGTTAATTACCCAGACAAGTTTGTGAAACCAACTGACAGTCTAATTAATTCAGAGAAGAGACGCGTAGACGCGTAATAGAAGATAAAGGAGAGTGTGTGAGTTAAATAGACTAAAATGCCCTCACATGAGCCTCACATGATGGCAAATAACGGAGAGTGTGTGACGGAAGTTGCCAAAAGGACTATTATTGATCCAAAATTTTTAAATAAAGGATGGTTTATGTACTTTCAATTACTGAAGGACCAAAAATACATCTTTGGTAAACCTTAAAGACCAAAAAAACAATTAACTCAGCCTTAAATGCAAACGCACTCTTTTTTTTTTCTTTTTTTTGGAGACAGCCTTGAATCGAAATATCAATTACCTTTTTTGTTGTTATTATTTTCTATTAACATAATTCATTTATATGTTAATTATTCTCTTGTCACTTTTAATTTAGAAAAAAATTAATATATTTTCTCTTAACTTACAAAATATCTTATATACACGAAGTATAAATTTTTTATGTGTTTGTCTTCTTATTTTTAATTACATTTGTTAACATAAATTATATCGTAATACGATATTTATTTTAAAAAAATGTATGTTCCAAATGAAAACGTTAGAATACTTTGAAAATGCGATTATAGGAAAAGAAAAAAATTAAACTTTTTATCCGGATATTTAAAAAGTTAAATACAAAATAACATTTTTATATTGTTCTATAAAGCAATATTAGCTTATATATTTCGTTTGCTATATGAAAAACAATTTAACCTTTAGTCTAATGGTTAAATATATTAACACTATTAATGAAAGTTAAGGTTAAAAGTATAAATAGTTTAAGATTATTATTTAAGAGTCGTTTTCATTTAGACTCTAAAGAAAATATTAAAGTAATAATGAAAGTACATATCATCCTAATAGACAAAAAGTCATAATCAAAAGTAATATGAAGCTATACTTCAACCGTGTAGGAAAACTTATTTCGTGTAAAATTCAATTCGTGTTCGGTCAGATAGTACTTCGTGTCGACTCATTTAACCTAGGAAAATCAGACTTGGGATCGACCCATTTCAAGAAAAAAATGCATACAAATTTGACTTCAAAATACATAAAAGATTTTAGGTAAATTATAAAATACGTTAAACGTTCTAAGTTCTAACCACATGAGTTATGCAGTAGCTTGTAAAAACTCTTGATTTGCACTTCATTCATGATTTACTATTTTACTACTTCAAAATTAGGCAGGTGACATAGTTTGTTAATTTTGTGGTTTGGTAAGGTAATATATGGAAAAGTAAAAAAGTAAAAAACTAAGGAGAGTCAATTAGTCAAAAACTAAGGAGAGGGAATTAATAAAAAGTGAAAAACTCAAAAAAATAATTTCGAAGTTTTTCGTTTTCAACTTTTCCGCTTTGAAATCCAATTACCGCCGGAGCCTTAAATACATACTAGCGTTGTACCCGCGTAATATGATGGTGACGATAATAGTTTACGCTCAACAACATGTTCGATTTCAAAAATGTAGTGTATGATATGTATGAAACGCGATGTTAGTAAATGGAATTTGTTTGACAACAAAACCATGTTTTTTTTTCTTTTTTCTGTTTTCTTTATTTCTTTTAGAGTTAATTGTCAATTTAGTCCTTTAACTATTCAATTTCTTCCGGTTAGGTCCTTTAACTTCAAAAGTAACCAAGATGAGCCTTAAACATTTACTTTTCGGTCTGACTGGTCCTTTCGTTAGTTGACTATTAGTCAACTCTGTTAAGTCAGGGGTAAATAACAATTTTAGCCTTACTATTAATATTTATTATATATTACATACCCTTCATTTCACTCTCATCCTGTTCAAAAAATAAACTCTCTCTGGACAACATTGACTACCACCAACACCACCACTACCACTATCCTATCGCCGGAAACAACCACCACCACGGTGACATCGACTTCTCTCTCTGATCTCTCTCTATTCCTCTTATCTCTCTCTGGACAACAACACCTCATCTCTCTCTTTTTGTGTCATCTCTTTCTGGTCTAGTCGCAGCCACCGCCAACCACCATCACACACACATAAGAAATTTGTCTCTTAAATCCACCATAAACAGACATTTATAACACACACATACGTACACCAACATATATGTCAAAAGAAAAAGAAGAAGAATCACAAATTTCAGATCTAAAGGAAAAGAAGAAGAATCACGTGGGTGTTTCAGAAATAAAGGAAAAAAAGAGTTACTTGAAACAGAAAGTCGTCCTTTTTACTCTATTCAAACAAATCTAGGGTTTTTACATGATTTGGGAATAGGGCTTTCACACGATTTAGGGTTTTTGTTGCAGAAAGATGTCGATAGTGGTTTGTGGTGGTTGTTTTTAGTGGTAGTTTTTACATGGTGGGGTTTTTGTTGCAGAAAATCATCTAGGATTTTTACTCGCATTTGTGGTGGGGAGTGCGAGAGAGATAGTTGTGGGTGGTTAGCGGTGGTGGTTGCGGCAGCTGTCTAAAGGGTGGTGGGGCGGTGGTTATCGAGAGGGTGTGGGGAGGGTGACAGATGAGTGACAGAATGAGAGAGGGGAGAGAGATAGTGTGTGTGTATGGAGAGGACATAATATATATTTGTATAATATTTAAAAATAAGAGTTAATTGAAAATTAACTCTAAACAGTAATTAAATATTATTTTAATTAATAAAAAATAGTAAAAATGGTAAAAGGACTAAAGTACCCCGTCTAACGCAAGGACCATTCAGACTGAAAAGTGGATGTTTAAGGTCCATCTTGGTCACTTTTGAAGTTAAAGGACCAAATCGAAAGAAATTAAATAGTTAAAGGACCAAATTAACAATTAACTCTTTCTTTTATTCTAATCAACCCTTTTATTAGCCTGTTAAAATAGTTTTTCAACAAACAATAAAAAAATTATTATTAAATAATTAGAGAATAAGATCATATTACCTTAAAATTGTATTAAAAGTCATTTAACCAAACTTAGATAAACTAAATAGTTGTTGTAATATTTAATGATTTATTGAAGCAATTATTATCTTAAATTAGTTGAGATAATTAAGAAAATAATTGGTTAGATTATTGCTCTAAGTGTTTGTATCTTTGTGTGTATTTATTTTGTTTCTTGCCTAACGCCCTGTTCTCGAGTTAGGAAATGATTTGAAAGGAAATTTTTAGAAAGGTGTTATTGAGTTTCACTTAGGGAAGGAAAGGAAAGGAAATGAAGGGGTTTGAAGGAAAAATGTAGGCTTATTTTAATATCAAAACTATCCTCCCAAAATTAAGATGATTTGAAGGAAAGAAAATCCTTTCCTCTCCTCCTTAAACTCGGGAACATGGCGTAAAAGTAGTAGAATTGTTGTATCTAATATAACTGAAAAAGTAACTGAAAAAGTAACTGTAATTATGTCTTGATGAATTTATTATCTGGCTTTGAATTTTATCATTCACTTCATAGTTATGTATACAATTAAATTACTTCTGTTTTTAAGATGTTTAAACTATGACAAACTTATTTTTTTAGCTTTAATCATTTTTAGAGTTAATTATATTTTTTGTTTATATGGTTTAGTGATTTTTTACGGTTTTGATTCATAACTTTTGTTTTTACAGCTTTGGTCTTTAAATGATCAAATCTTTTACGAATTTGATTTCTGGCCAAACTTTCCCCGCCCACATTTTTAATTATTTTTTTCATTTATAATACATTTTAAGATTGGTTTAAAAAAAGACAGAAAACAATAAAAGATTAGATTTACAAGCATTTATAATTCATTTATAACTCTCTCTCTCTATCTCTCTCTGTCTCTTTGCTACACACCTATACACCATCACCACCATCACCATCGCCAACTCCCTTGGCCACCCCACCTCCTCTTTTACATTAACCCTCCCCCTCTTTGTAGTATGAACAATCCACTCACGCAAGAGATCAAAACTCACCATCACCGACTCCCCTTTTCTTGCCACCGACGTCATTCCCTTTGTCAACCACCTTCTTTGTCTATGCTCTCTCCAATCTCTCACCTTCTCTCTCTACCTCAAGATCTTGTTCTTCGAGTATGGTGTTTGTTTTGGGTTTCTCTAGTCTTTCTTCTATTTTTCCAGATTGAGTTCTACGATTTAGGATTTTACGGTGTGTATCTGTTTGTATTTGAATCTTATGCGTGGTGGTTTCGGATCCGTTTGAAATTAATATAAGGTTTTCGTGACTTCAGTTAGGTTTGTGCTTGTTCTTAGGTGGTTTCAAATCTGTTTGAATCGGGGTAAAATCAGTGGTGGAATTGGAGGGTGGTCACACTAGGTGGTTGAGAGAGGTGACCGGAGATGGTGAATTTAGGGATGGCAAAACAACCCAAACCCGACTAGTTTTGGGGTCGGGTCGGGGATTATGTTTTCGGGTTAGGGTCGGGGCCGGGGCACACTATCCCCGCCCTGCCCTGATATATGTTTATATATTTTTTATATATTTTGTTTTATATATTTATGTATATAATAATGTGTATGAATATACAAAGATAACGACTGTATATCTATTAATGGAGAAGTTTCTAAAATGATAAAGTTTTTTGTTAAATTTTGAATTTTAATCCTCTAGCTTCTTTTAAGTTCTATTTTAGTTAAGTTTTTATTCAAGTTAATAATGATATTTACGTTCTTATTTATAAAATGATCATCTCATGTTCTTATTAGGTTTTAGTTTCTTACTTCACTAACATAATTTTTAGTCAGGTTAGGTCGGGTTTTATCACGGGGTTCGGGTTGGGGTCGGGTTTGACAGATGCCCCGATGAGGTGTCCCGAACCAATCCCTGACTGGGAACAGGGCGGGGACGGGTTTTCATTTCGGGTTCGGGGACGGGGCAACCAAAACCTGCCCCGAACCCGCCCTGTTTCCATTCCTAATAGTGATGGTGTTGGGGGTTTGAAAAGGTGCTTTATCCACACACGAAGAGCGAGAGAGGAGGGTGGTGTATGATGGAGGTGGTGGTGGATGTGGTGGGTTATGACAGTTGTAGAAGAGAGAAAGAGAGGGAGGGAGAGCAGGAGACCGGGAGATAGCAATTGGTGTTGATGTGAGAGTGAGACATAGATAATATCTCTTTTTATTATTAAAAATTAAAATACCATTTAATATTAGTACATCATTTTACAAATTTTCATGAATTATAAATTAGAAAATTGAATTAAAAAATAGTGTAAGGACAAAGTAGTATGGTCATTTAATTTTGGACATGGATCAAATTTATAAGATGTTTAGTCATCTAGAGACCAAAACCAAAAAAGTTAGTCAAAACCATAAAAATCACCAAAATCACATAGATAAAAATATAATTAACTCTAATTTTTATTACAATATAAAATCACATAGACACACTTGCTCCTTTTTTTTGGCCCTAAAGCAGGCCACCTCGGTGGGAGTTTTTGATCGAATTTCTCTACCTAATCAAGGTCCTCTTATTTCACACTACTATGTTGATGACATCAATTTCATTTGGCAATGGTCCGAAAGAAATGCGTTCAATTTGTTGATAATCCTAAAGTGTTTTTATATCTCTTCTGGCCTTAACATCAATTTGTCTAAATCAATGTTAATTGGTATTGGGGTTCCTAATGAAGAGGTGATATATCTAGCAGAATCAATGAAATGCAAATTGCAAATACGGTAATCTCCCTTTCAATTTTCTTGGCTTACTGGTTGGCTTATCAATGAACAGGAAGTCCTCTTGGCAACGTACCACTTGTTTCAAAATTCCAAACCAAATTGTCGCGTTGGAAAGCAGGTTCCTTGTCGTTTGCATAGAACTATTTTATGCAAGTCGGTCTTGGGTGCTTTAGGTACTTGCATATTCTCCATGTTCAAAGTTCCAAAATCGATTATCAACTTATTAGAAGGATTGAGGAACAAATTCTTTTGGGCTGGAATCGAGAATAAAAAGAAAATTAGTTGGGTAGCTTGGAAAGATACCATGGTGGCGAAAGAGTTTAGTGGTCTTGGAGTAGGAAGTCTAATGGCCTTGAATGTCTCATTGTTGGCCAAATGGTGGTGGAGAATTAAAGTAGATGAACAATCTCCTTGGCGGGTTGTCATCGTATTTCTTCACGACCATCGAAGGAATTCCAGAATCGACCCACTTCACACAAAAAGAGAGGGGAGTTTGGGGATATATTGCCTCCATTTGGAGTTCTTTTGAAGAGGTAAATATCCAACTTCCTACACTTTAAGCAAGAGGTTCGAAGTTCGAATTGCTAATGGACCGATGACTTCTACTTGAAATTGGAGTTTGGATAATAAAGGAGTGTTTATGGTATCTTCGTTGAGAGTAACTTTTGACTCAAAGTTCCTTGCTATTGATCATGGTCTCAAAACTTTGTGGTTAAAATTGGTTCCCGGTAAGGTGAACATCCTTGTATGGAAACTTCAACATAGAAGGCTTGCTACCTTCACAAACTTGGTGGACCGTAGAATTCATATTGAAAATCCTTTATGTCATCTTTGTTCTTTAACGGTGGAAAGAGAAGCTCATGTCCTCTTGGAATGTCGTGTTGCAAGCTTTCTAATCATGGAGATTTGCCGATGGTAGGGGCTAAACCGCCCTCTTCAGTGGACATTGATTCATTACTACATTGGGGTTTTGAACTGGGCTTCAAAGGAGGCCGTCTTGAAGTTTTCTAGTTTGTAATTTTCACTTTCCTTTGGGTTATTTGGAAATCCGGATGTGGAAAAAGTCCATGGATCGACATTAGTATCTTTGGTTACTTTGTTTGGCAAGCTGCAACATTTTTCTTTTTTTTTGTGTGAATTCTAGAGGAGGTAGAAGAGGGTCTCTTGATTGGTTAGGATGGGTTTGTAATGCTTATGTAGAATCTGGATTTTGATGGTCTTATAATGTTCCTTGTTGGGCTTTAGTTGCTAGTCTTTTGATATAATAATAATAATAATGCTGTTCAAATATATATATATATATATATATATATATATATATATATATATATATATATGAGATTAAATTGCACAAGGCACAACTAGTCATTGTTCATGACCTTGGAAATTACCACAAGACACACGCAAGCCAAATCCATACAGATGTACAGACACATGAAGTAGACGTGAAGTGTCTTATTTTAATTCGGTCCTCGGTCTAAGTTTTGGTTTTTGGGCCCGACCTCGTCTTTATATGTCTTGGATCAAACCCGTATGTTCTTCGGTGGGCCGGTCTTTTGTCCTCAAACCTCAATTTTTTGATTTTTCGCCCTGAGCAGGTCTCAACCGGTCTTAATTAATCCCATGCACACCCCGCTAAGGCCTTCAGTATAGCTTCCCCTCTTCCCTTTCCAACCCCAATGTCATATCAGCGTCACATCAGCTTTTTTTACTTTTTCATTCCCAACCCAAATCAACCCCAAACTCTAGTATAGCCTCTCCCTTTCAACCCAAACAACCCAAATATTTTTCTCTCTTCTCACTCTCACTAAAAAAGCAAAAAAGAAAAAAGAAAAATAAAAAAGCTTCGGTTTGGCTCGGTTTCACGGACCCGATTTAATTTGTTTTGATGGTACCCGAAACACCCGTATGGGTGTTCCCAATGCTACCCGTTGAACCCAACACAACCCGAGGGGCTTCGGGCTAGGCCATACGGAAGGACTAATAGGGGTTTGCATCGGGTTGGTATTGGACAAGCTCAGAACCAAACAAAAAAACCCGAACCTATCTAAATTGGTGAGCCTAACCAGACCTTTCATTGAATTCATATTTGGATTCTTATGATAAGGCCATTCTGCTCTAGCTGTAACTTGGGCACGACTAAACCGCGCGTGAACCCTAACACACATAGCCCATTTCGGCCCCTATTTAAGTTCCTTAGTTGGTTTGGTACTTCCAGACAAATTTTGCAGACACTCAAAATGAGATTCGATCAAAAAAAGAAAAATATCAATCAAAATGCAGTGTTTTATATTAAGAAGCCAAATTTCCGTAACAAATTACGTATTAAGAAAGGGTTGCTGGAGAGAGTTTAGGTGTTACTACTTAGCAACTTCTTCCATAACCGGAGAATTTTTCCAAACCTCCTCTATTTGATCCGTGCTGTGTTGCATCGGCGGTAAAGAAAACATGTTTACAGTTGAGCTTCCACCTCGAATCTCCTTCAATACTTTTAGGGCCGAAAGTGTGAGTTTCATGTAAGTGTTCTCCATGTTCTTGATGTCAGGGAGTTCCTTAGGAACCGTAAGGAAAGACTTCTCTTTCGGCTCATTGGACGAATCTTTATCTTTTCGGCTTGTTGATGCACATGGGGATGATTGTTGTTCGTTCATGGAGAAGAGTTGGTCAAGCATCATCTCGCATTTCTTCACGAGATTGTTTAGTACGTCAGTTCTGTAAAATGGCTCGTTTAGAACTTTTTGGATGAAAGGAACGCGAACAAGAGCACCACTTAGCTTGTCGTGTTTCTTTAGTATCTTCACTAGTCCTGCAAAATATTTGTTTCATTTTTTACAACCTTTAAACTCAAACTGTTTGTAAAATGGAATGAACATAACAAATAGGGATCTACGAGGTGGCAAAATAGGTTGATCATGTTGACCCGAACTTTTTAAAACTGAAACCAAGTGACATTAGAGAGAATATAATAGAAAGTGACAGACCCATTTCAGGTAAACGGGTCGAATTGGACACATACAGTATTGATTTTGACCCATAAGACTCCTATGTGTAGAACACCTAGTGACAGTGATCAACAATAGATAGAAACAAGTAAAAGTGAACTTGCAGTAATGTAACTTGCCTTAAAACAAGATTGCACTCTCCTAAAGATCAGCTTATAACATAAAACCCAAAATTTGGACAATCTCATAGAAAAATGGAACCTTTGAATCTTTGATTGATTGGTGAAATATTCGAGTTGAGTACCTGTGTAGTTAAGAGCACTGTAATTCAACAAGAGAACAATCTCTCCATGTAAATCTACAAGGTCTCTACCGACTTCCATCAACTTTTCGCTAGAATACTTGGCTGCAACCAAATTATCTTCTAGCACCTATAATTCATGAAAAAAGCAACATAATTTGCATTAGTTCAGTGACCATATGCAAGATTCATACAAATATACTTGGTTCATGTAATCAACCTAGTTCATAGGTATGAATGTTGTCTCTAATTCTTATTCTCATTCTCATTTTCATTTTTTTCAAAAGGGGCAG
Organism: Dittrichia graveolens; assembly: GCA_038502395.1. NCBI lineage: Eukaryota > Viridiplantae > Streptophyta > Magnoliopsida > Asterales > Asteraceae > Dittrichia > Dittrichia graveolens. The sequence continues at coordinate 5,606,980 of JARJIL010000002.1, read as the reverse complement.
GCAAAACCTTACATATTCTTTTGAATACAGGTGTGTTCGACGAAACTAGCAGAAGCTGTGACTAGAATTCCAAGCCCTATAATCTCCAGCCCAATCTATTAGCTATTTGAAATTTTATTTTGGGGCACTAGAGGGCTGGAGATTATCAAAACTAGAATCCCAAGCCCATATAATCCTCCTATGTATATCGACGTAATTATATCAAAATCTGATCGCGTCGAGCTTAAAAGTATCATATCAAGTCAAGCCAAGCTCGAACTTATCAACAAACTAATACTAACTTTGATTAACAATATTGTTACTAACATTTAAGTTCCGATAATCGAGTCGAGTAAAGCTAAGCTCGAAAAACAATGATTAATATTACTCGAGCTCGAGCTTGACGTTGTGTCGTATAGTTTTATAAAAAGAGCAATTACTTAGTTAATTACCTCGATTCTGATAATATACCACTCTTGTTTATCAAGAACGAAGTTGTTAAACTTAGTGATCTGCTCTTGGCACAAATTCACGAAATTAGCCACCTCCGTATCATCGGCCACCACCGGATCATTTTCATCAGCGGCGGTCAATTTCAACCGTTTATAAACGCCGCCGCCGTCGTCTCTGAAGTAGATCCTTTTCAATTGTTTCTTCAGATCTTTATAACTCAGGAACTTGTCCCTCCAATCAGGGAACATCTCATCGATAATTTTCTGCAAAATCTTTCGAAACTGCATCTTTTAATTATTCAGTCGAAATCTGCAGCAGTTTCAACGATGATGATGATGAATGATTTGCTATAAATTTTTACACAAATATATATACATATATATATGGTGAGATGGAGGTATTGTCGATTGATAATGGATGAATTAGTATAATATTATTGTTACAATCAAGGAGTATATCCTGCGCTGAATGTTCTCTGTTACGAATATACTCTAATACTCCATGATTACATCGTTCAACCGGCCAGAAAGTTACGTGAAAGAGGAATATATGATTATTTTTTTAAGGAATCTTTTTTTTTAATTAATTAAAGTTTAAAACTTAAATGGTATTTTTTTAAAATAAGAAAGTTTACAACCGCCCATAGTTACCTGCCATCTCAAAACTTCTCCACTATTGCGGGCTTAAATTCCCTGAATGTCATTGCCCTACTCTCACTAAGTAATAGTTTTTTTGGTTCTGACACTCCCAGACACTAGTCGTCTTACTTACAACCCTTAACACCCGCCGTCATACTCATACTCTCCGACTTTCTCATCATACTTCCCTCAATGTCATTGCCCTACTCTCACTAAGTAATAGTTTTTTTCGTTCTGACACTCCCCGACACTAGCCGTCTTACTTACAACCCTTAACACCCGCCGTCATACTCACACTCTCCGACTTTCTCATCATACTTCCCTCAATGTCATTGCCCTACTCTCACTAAGTAATAGTTTTTTTCGTTCTGACACTCCCCGACACTAGCCGTCTTACTTACAACCCTTAACACCCGCCGTCATACTCACACTCTCCGACCTTCTCATCATACTTACAATCGCCACCAGGGGCGGACCCAAGGCCACGAGAATGGTGGCACGGGACACCATCCAATTTGTCCACGTAGTGTAAATTTCGATCTCGCGTAGTGTAAATTTTGATTTTTTCGAGACGGTGCTACCATCTATTTCAAAATCTTAGGGGGCGTTTGGTTCGCTGGAATTGGATGGAATTGGACGGAATTGGAATTGAGCATTCTTAAATCTTGTTTGTGTTTGGTTCGCGGAATTTATAGAATGGAATTTGACCATTCCAATGAATTCCTTAAATCAAGGAATTGGGAATTCCTTTCCCAAATGGATGGAATTCTAAGGAATTCTTCAAATTCATAAACAATCTCAAAACATAATTGTTGTCTTCTATCCCACCCCACCCCTTGTCACCACCCTAACCCAACCCCACCCTACCCTACCTCATCCCACCCTACTCCAGGGGCGGACCCAGGATTTGAAATCGATGGTAGCACCGAACCTAAAATTTGAAATAGATGGTAGCACCGTCTCGAAAAAATCAAAATTTACACTACGCGAGATCGAAATTTACACTACGCGTACAAAATTGGATGGTGTCTCGTGACCCCGTTCAACAACACTTGGGTCAGCCCCTGCCCTACTTTACACTACCCACCCCTACCTCTACCCTACGTCATCCCACCCTACTCTACCCTACCTTACCCCCACCCCCATCCTACCTTACTCTACACCATCCCACCACCACCACTACCGCCGCCGCCACCACCACCCGCACCGCCACCCCCACCACCCCCACTGCCGCCACCGCCACCACCGCCACCGCCACCACCACCGCCGTCATCAACACCCTCCACCGCCACCCTCCACCACCACCCACACCCGTTGCCGTCGCCACTTCCGCCCTAGGTAGACTATAGGGTGGGGGTGGGGTACGGTGGGGTGGGGTGGGGTGGGGTAGGTGGCAAAGGGGGTGGGGGTGGTGGGCGGTTGATTGTATAATTTATTTTGGTTTATACGTATTGAATTAATTTATTTTTTTGCTAGATTCCAGTTCCGGTCTTTACTAACCAAACAAGATATAGTTTTTCACAAATTCCAATTCCTACGAATTCCAATTCCTACGAATTCCAATTCTTATGAATTCCAATTCATTGGTCAAATTCCAATTCCTCCATATTCATTCCGCGAACCAAACGGACCCTTAGGTTCGGTGCTACCATACATTTCAAATCCTAGATCCGCTCCTGATCGCCACCAACACCTCTACACCGTAATAAGTATTCCGAGCCCGTAATTCTTGCCATGATTTCTTTCTACTTTTGGTTGCATTAAAAATTTGGTGATATTGATCGCATTTAAACTTTATTGAATATGAAATATGACAAAAATAGATAATCACAAACATTCAAACCCTTTTATAAAAACCAACAGTCATATATGAAAAATATTCTGATATTTGAACCACCTCTTAGCGTCTAGACAACATATTTAGTTTCAAACATAAAATTCTTAAAAAACAAATGAACTAACATATTTGAGTAGGAATGTAGGATCGTTTATTCTTGATTTGATCTTAGAAAGACAAAAATAATATATAATAATATCTCAATTTTGATAATCTTGATTTGTATGGATTTAAATGTGTAAGAATAAACTTCTTTCCTTGTATTTATTCAACGTGGCTTCTGTTCCCTTTAAAGGGTGTGTAAGTTATATATTCTCTCAATTATGTATTTAAATCTTTGATTTTTTAGTTTATGAGTTGCTATCATTTTATTGATTTTTTGTTCATTTATTTGTATTTTATGCTTGTTCTCTTTAGAAAATCACACGAAAAGTATGTCAAACAAGAATCATTTTCAAGTATAACCTTTCATTTTTGCACTTAAAGCTTCATTTTATAACTTTTGTCGGCTTTTACAGTTTTCATAATTTCTCACTCATTTCTTGATTGTTTTTGCTCATTCTTTTTGTATAATGATATGAAAAACATTTTAATCTGTCAAACAAGTCATATGCCCATTTTGTATGAGAAAAAATAGTTTAATCATTAAATCATTATGAAAAGGGTTTGATCTTCACTCTTAGAAAAACAGACATCGGAAAGGGATTTTTCACAACTAAATTTAGTGGGAAATTTTTTATCAGATTTCCTACGGATTTGAGTCTACAAGCACAGTTATCCATTTCCCATAAATTTTCCACAGTTTTGAAACGAAAATATTTCGAGGGAAAGTTGTTGGAAATTTGTAGAAATTTCCCACGGATTTTCATCAGACTTGAGTTTGAAATCACAGGTAATGATTACAAAGGGATTTCCCACGGATTTTCAATAGATTTGAAACAGGAATAATCCGTATGACAATTGTTGGAAAGTCGTATAATTTTCACACAAATTTCCTACCGAATTGAGTATGATAACCTAATGTAAGAATTAAAGAGCGATTCCTCACATATATATTTCCCTCGGATTCTGAACAAGGAGAATTCCGTGGATAAATTGTTCTAGATATGTATAATCTTCCCACTGATTTCCCATGGAATTGGATAAAAGTAACCATTAAATAGCAATTCCTACATATTTCTCACTGAATTGAGTACAAAACCAAGTTAACCATTAATGATGACTAAAACCTACTAAACTTCCAACTCGACTTTTATATGAAACTAAAATAACCTAATATGATGTTATACAACTTATTGGTCAAACAATGTCATATTGTTCATGTACGTGAAGTATAATCAATATTGGTCAATTACTATAATACTGGAAACCAAATAGGTCAATCATTACCAATATTAATGAATCATATGCACAAATTAACACAATTGGTGGAGGATATGCAAGAACGAGAGGAACAAGAAAAAAGGGATAGAGAAGAACGTGAAAAAGAGAGGGAGGAGCTTGCTCGGAAAGAAATGGATGAGTATAAAACAAAAATGAATGAGAAGCTTGCCTCTTTCTTTGCACACTATTCAAATTCCGACCCGTCAAGTAATCGCTAATATTTATTATATGCTTTATATATTATATTATATAGTTAATATATTATTACGGAATATTATATATTATGGAATTATTATCCGGCCTTCACAGCGTTGCTATGAAAATTTTACCATCAGTTATTATTAGTTGATATTTTGGAAAGGTAGTATTCGATGTTTTGGAACTCTACTATGGGACTCATTGTCAATAGAACATACTATCGGATATTATTAGTTTAGAAATAGTTTACATTGTTTATTGAAACATTTAATTTATGGGAAATCTGTTACAAATCAATGGAAAATACTGTCTTAATATTTGTTAGAAATATGTGGGAAGTTCGATACAAAAATCTCTATAATATTTTTTGTAAATTTGTGGGAAAGATTGGGTTGCAAATCCGTGAGAAAGGCTGGCTATTGCAAATCCGTGGGAAGATGTCAGTGGATAATCCATGGGTAAAGATGGCCGTTGCAAATCCGTGGGTAAAAATGGCCGTTGTAAATCCGTGGGTAAAGATGGTCGTTGCAACTTCGTGGGTAAAACAGTCGTTGCAAATTTGTGGGAAAATTTCCAACCAATTTCTTATGGACGAAATCCGAGGAAAATATGAGGAAAATGGGTTTCCCAAGAAGGTTTTATCCACGATCAAATTTCGTGGGAAATCCAAGTGAAACAGTCTTTTCTCACGGATTTTTCCGAGCCAAAAGGGGCATTGTTTTCAAAATTGATAATCTTGATTTGTATGGATTTAAATGAGTAAGAATGAACTTCTTTCCTAGCATTTATTCAACCTCGCCTCTCTTCTTTTTAAAGGGTGTGTAAGTTGTATTTTGGGAATAGTGAATAAACACAAGTTTTTATTAATTTATCGGTTTAACAATTAAATTATTTTTTTAACAATTGAACTACATTTGTGTTATTCATTTGAGACAGTTAGCATCGAATTTTATCAAGTATATTCTCTCAGTTATGAATTTAAATCTTTGATTTTTTAGTTTATGAGTTGCTATCATTTTATTGATTTTTTGTTCATTTATTTGTCTTTTATGCTCGTTCTCTTTAGAAAATCACACGAAAAATATGTCAAACAAGAATCATCTTCAAGTATAACCTTTCATTTTTGCACTTAAAGCTTCATTTTATAACTTTGTCACCTTATATAGTTTTTATAATTTCTCACTCATTTCTTGATTGTTTTTGCTCATTCTTTTTGTATAATGATATGAAAAACATTTTAATCTGTCAAACAAGTCATATCCCCATTTTGTATGAGAAAAATAGTTTAATCATTAAATCATTATGAAAATGGTTTGATCTTTAAACCGATAAATTGACAAAAAATTTATAATTTATTTAATGTTAACACTTTCTGAAAATATTTTCTATCTTGTAAATACTTAAATACAGGCTTAAAATGCGTTGTAAATCTTAGGTATTGTTTGTTTCGTAGAATTCGAAGGAATGAAATTGATTTAAATTCCATTTAGCCCACCTATGGAATAGACTTTCCATTACTTGAGGGGATGTAAACATTCTAAAAAATGAGAATCGATTCAAAAATAAGTATATCAAACGTAATGAAGCACGAAATTTGACTTCAAATTCTACGAAATAAACATGAACTTAGTTACAAACACATGCCTAGGAAATCTCCATATCCATATCAATTCACAAAATCTTTAAATGTGTAAACTGACATCCTAATTAAACAATAAACGAATCCAAATTTATAGAACTCAATTTAAAGTTTTCAACCTTACAAGTGTTTAAACTATATGGCACTTAAAAATAGTATTCTTTATGGATGTTACTAAATTAACACCCCTAAAAACACCCTAAATCTAAAAGTTAAAATCAAATATACTATTACCATAATCAACCTTTAGATTATAATTATAAAATATGGATGTTACTACATTAAAACTCTTAAAAATATCCTAAATCTAAATGTTAAATCAAAGATACTATTACTGTAATTAACCTTTGGATTATAAATATAAGATGTAACAAATTAACTTTCATTGCGAATGTAACCCACCTAAAACAAATACAATCTCTGCTGTCGCAGTATTAATGTAATTAACCTTTGGATTATAACTATAAAATGTAACAAATTAACTTTCATTACGAATGTAACCCACCTAAAACAAATACAAACTATGGTATCGCCGTACTACATGACAACTGCCACTCCGTCATGCACGTTACAACCACTACCACTACCGTCGTGCAACATGACAACCACCACCATTTAATCTATCTTTTATTTAATTAAAATAAATAAAAAAGTTGTTTATTTAACAAAACTTTTATTAACATATTTAAAAAATAATATGAACCATAAAACTTAATTTAGAAAATTTTACTTTTTTGATAAATAGATTTTAAACCAGATGCATCAATAATGTAATCGTCTACTAATTAAAAAAATTACAGATAATTCTACCATTACAACACATATATACAAGATGTCAGGGTGATGAGAATTTTTGATGTCGAGTAAAATTTGTTTGTCTCCATTAGGGCGAAGATTGATGGCTCTATGTTCGATAACAATTTTTAGACGAATTATTGAGTTCGTATGATGTTTATACTAGAGTTTATACGGATGGGATCAATGCATGAATCACTAAAATTCTCACAATCTCCTGCACCACCACAATATTAGATGGTCATGCCTATAATGGGGCCGATTGCCAACATGTTTGGAGTGATCCTCCATTTTTTAACTAACCACAGGGAGATAACTTTCTTTTCTCTTAACTCTTCTCCCCTTTGGAAAGGTTTCGAATAGATTCAAAACCATCAAACTATAACGATTTCACATGTACATGACATTCATTACGTGATTGTACAATTCAAAAGAGATTACTCAATGCTTAGCATTTCGGTTTATTAGATCGGCCACAAAGCCTCATTTGTAGCTGGATAACAATAAATGTATTTGCCATGCCTTAAATCTTATAGAAAACGGAAACCTAGTAATTTGAAACCCCATTAAAGATATAGCGGTTTATGTATGAATAATTTTTTTTGTAATTTTAATATTATTGATCATATATGTGCATTTATGTTCATCATTTATGCATTTTTTATGCTTGAAAAAACTTGTTGTAAAAGTTCATATAACTATGAAAAAAATGTTTGCTACATTTAAACTTAATTATAGAAAAAAAGAATTTAGAAAGTATAGTTGCATTAATTATCATATCCAAGACTATAATGTTTATTTGAAAGGTAAATAAATCTAATTTTGGAGGGTTTTTTTTAGTAGATTAAGATTGTTTATTTGGCTAATCCCTTAATTATTTATTTAGGGAGAAAAAAATTTCACAACAAAAATTGATTCATCCAAGACAAATAAATACTTTACCAGCTTCAAAGATATTGTACCATATGTGAAATGATTAATTTATGCTGTGAAAATATCATCTCGGGAGTATTTATCTTTGTGTCTCAATTTTATTATTCACTATAAACAATTTTAACTTTTTATAAAATAAATGTCATTTAAAAAAATTGTTATTAATTACTAGTTTTATTATTTTACACTTAATTATTTATAATTATTACATCTTTTACAAATAAATGATGTATTAAATTTAAGTTTAAAAATAACATTTTACTGATTAATCATTGCATTAGTTATAGTATTAAGAGTTGTGTTCAATAGAGTTCATGTAAAAAACATAGTTCTAAAATTTTAATATTCAATTACTAGTGATTCAGTATACAATCACATGTGAATCACAAAAATATCACTCCGTCCAAAATTTTAAAATGCAATCCGGACCATTGATGCCATTTATCTAAAAGCTAAAATTAGTCCCTTAGGATTATGAATTAATTATGAACTATATTGAACATTTTTCATAGTATTAAGTTGCGTTCTTTTTTGTTTTTGAACAATAATTTTGAGAAGAATAAGTATTTTATTCATTTTCCTATCCTTTCTCTTATAAACAAAAGAAAGGTTATGTGTGCTGCTTCTAGTGCATCATTTCTTTCTTTTCGCGCTCTCTAAGATCATGCGCATCAGCGCATCGGCCAAATTAACGGAGCTGGTTGGCCTCCAACCCGAGCAGCACACGATGCTGTAGGGAGGGTCTGCGCTGGCTCGAGCCCGGGCTACGCTGGGAACCTACCGTTGCTTCCTTGTTTTTACCGTTAGCTATTTTTCCCCTTTCTTCCTTCTATAAATACCAATCCTCACTTCTCATTTTTTTCACACCCCTCTACTTCTTCTTCTTCTTCTCTCAAACTCATCATCCCCACTTCATATATTTATTTTTATATACACAAAAAAATGTCCTCTTCTTCTCGTCGTTTAATACATCGGAGTATTTTGATCCGTCTTCATCATCTTCCGATGGATCTCACATCGCCGTGTATTGTCAAACAAGTCGTGTATTTTTTTCGTGGATTACTAACTTCGGCTGTCGATAGGCTTACCGACGATGATGAAGAAAGCTCGCGTCCAATAAAGGGACGGAGGGGACCCGATCAAGTTAGAGACCGTGAATCTGTAATGCAACTATTTACACGGATAGTCGCAGATCTTGAGGGATATGACACATTTTTTCTACAGGGCTACAATGCTAGAGGTAAGAAAGGATTATCTCCTTTGCAAAAGTGTACCTCGGCAATTTGGCAAATGGTGTATGGGATATCCGCTGACGAATTTGATGAGTACTTGAAGATGGTAGAATCAACTGCACGACTCTGCGTACAAAACTTCTGCCCATGTATCATCTCTTTTTATGGTAAGCGATATTTAAATAAACCTTCTTATCATGATATTCAGCTTTTATACGCCGCACATGAGGCTAGGCATAGGTTTCTTGGCATGTTAGGAAGCATAGATTGTATGCATTAGGATTATGACAACTGCCTAAACGCATGGCGAGGGATCATCAATGGCCGACTTTGATCCTAGAGGCAGTGGCATCATAGGATCTTTGGAATTGGCATGCATTCTTCGGGTTCACCGGTTCCAACAACGATCTCAATGTACAATACAAACACGGAGAGCACCACAATGCCCGTTTCAAGTAAACAACGTACAATACAAACACGGGTATTATCTTGAAAATGGGATATATCCCGAATGGGCTATTTTGTCAAAACATTCAAAACCCTATTGATCAAAGACGAATAAGGTTTAGTGCCACGAAAGAAGCGGCAAGGAAAGACGTGGAACAGGCTTTTGGTGTGCTTAAACAACGGTGACACATTATACAAAGCCCAACAAGAATGTGGCACCCGAATAAAATACGCAGAGTAATGTACGCATGTATCATATTACACAATATGATATTGGAAGACGAAGGTAATGTGATTTATCCATTCGACTAAAATGTTGATCAAGCGAACGAGGAAGACGGCGTAGAGATTAACGATCAGCAATATGACACTAACATGCAAGAAGTCCGAAACATGGAAACACATCACAACCTTCGATCGGATTTAATTGAGCACATTAATCGGCTTCTAAGAGACAACGATGACGATAACTAGTAGTTTTTCTAATTTATGTAATTCTATTTTTTTATTTTTTTTATGTAAGGTGAAATGTTAGTTTGATTTATAAATTATAATATTTTATAATTATATTTGTCTTTCAATTTCTTTATAAAAATTAAATTATGTTAATTAATAATAGTTGAAACAAAAAATAAAAAATAAAAATAGAAAAGATAGAAGATTGATGTGGGTTGGATGCGAGGGTTTGTGGGTTAGAGAGGGTTGAAAGTGGGAGATGACGTGGATGCTGATATGGCAATGAGAAACTGCAGGAAACTCCGGGTTGGATGCTGATGATCTAACTAAGCTTAAAGCAATCGCTATGGCATGGATCATGACTCGGCTTGTTATTTTTTTTCTTTTTAATCAATAAAACTTACGACACAGTGTAGTATGAGTAGTTATTATCGTTATTGTGGAGTGGTGTTCTCTCCTAAAAGATGAGTTTAACTCTTTAAGTCATGTTATAAAGAATATACTAGATTTAAGGATAGGCTTAGTAAAATTGTTTTGCGAGAAAAAAAGAAGTTATTATCACCGGAAATTAGTGAATGTGGTTCCTTTTCCAACAATCCCTTCGTTTTTCCATCTATCATAGTTCCATCTCATTCTTTAAGGCTGGTCGTAATGGTAAGCACGAGAACCTTTGGGGCTGTTTGGGTTGGCTTTGAGAAGATTGGGAACACCAATACCACCCACTTCAGGTTCCTTCCAAACTTCCTTCTTCGGTTTTTCACATCCGAGTTCACTTGTTTAATCCTTTTTTTTTTGTGAGTGTATAAGAAAGAGAGGAAGGATTGGAAAAAAAAATTAACTCAAGATGTGTCATACGCAACTTAGCATGTGAACTAGGTTAGGCTTAAACAGTGAGATTTCTGAAATTATAAAAGAAGAAGAAAACGGATGGGAAGAAAATTTTATTAAGCCGAGAGAATGCTGAAGATGGAAGCAACGGAATTCACCATGCCTAAATTTCTAACTACGATGCATAAGAGAAGGCTGAAGATGAAAGCAACTTAATTTCTAAAGCGATTACTCTCGCACTTCGGTGCCCGCCTTGAAGGCAGAGATGCTAAATTCAACATGCATTCCGACCACTACCAGCACTCACTTGATTATCAAGAAGTTATCCGGAGTTAAATTGCTCTCAAGATCTTGACAAATGGGTTTTTACCCCTTTGGGTTGGTCTTCTCATCGCTGCCTTCGATTGGTAAAAAGATAAAAAATGAACTCTTTCTTTAACGTATGGCAACAATGAATGATGCTACCAATAACTCTTTATTACCCACAAGTTCTGTTAACTCATGCTCTGTTCATCATCATCATCATGTTTAGATGTGTGTTATTTTGGATGTTATGTTTAAATCATGCTCTTTTATTTTGTTTCTTGGCTGATTGTGCTTACACTCTACAGTGTGTTTCGTTATGCAAGCAGACGGATTGGAGAATTTTAGAACTCCTCTTCATATGTTTGTTGAAATGCTACAAAGAACTAAAAACAACTTGATGATTTGACAAGATAGTTACTACAATCAAAGGCATATTTTACACCTCTCATACATGATGTGAAAATGGTTCAAAACTGGGTGAAAGGGGTCGGGTTGGGTCAACCTGAAATACAATTGTCAGAAGCAAAAAGAAAAAAAAAGAATTTTTTAGTCAATGTGTTAGATGATGCAGCAAGGGATCAAATTGAGGTGCTTTAATAAGCTGTACTTGCTCTGGACTGTGAATTTCTATCACACATCTTCACCCATGTATGATCCAGCAAATGCAAAGTCCAATTCATTTTTGATTGACCCATTAGTAGATTTTTGTAAGATGTAGTTCAAAATATACTTCCATAATGCCATTAGCAAGTGACTGGTAAATCTGGAACCTTACTCTTAATCATCTCTCGGCGTATTAGTTCTCATAGCATCTGGTTATGATTGAAATTCTAGCGTATGATTAATATTCCCAATCTTTCATTAATAGTATTATGTCTTCCTCTTTTGTGTGTGTGTGTCACAGGCAGATATACTTGAAAATTCTCTTACATGGAGAGATTCTGTGGAAGCTTTATGAAATACTGATGCGCGATGGCCATACTTGTAGCTTCTTTACATGAAAAGGATACAGGTTAACCTTTTTGTGTTTTTTCTTTCGGAAGTACTTGTATCATATGTAGGTTGTCACTAATCCGTCTAACATGTATCCAGAGGATCCCAAGTTGTATCATACAGGTTGTATTATAAGGTTAGGCTTATCATCGTGTTCTTGTGGTTTATAGAAAATGAAAACTCGGTTCAACGTGAACGAAATATTCAAAGTGATTCAAATTTATACAACTGTTGCTGATGCACCTGGTGAATTCTAACAATTGTTGCTGATGCACCTACTGATCAAAATATTCAAAGCGATTCAAATTTATACAACTGAAACGCGTTATTTCCAAGAATATAATCCTTCTCTAGGTAAGTAGTGTGTCAACTATGATAATCAAAAAATAATATGTTAGTAGCAATCCAAATGATTTAGGAGGTCTAGTCATTAAAAACTCTATTGGAAGACCATTAATCAGTTTTCTCTTAAGATCAACCCATTAGAGTTGAAACATAACCAAAATCAACTCATTGATAATTAAGTTGGTGCAACTCAAGCAAATACAAGGATCTTCTCATTTAACTTGCCCGATTATTAGAGACAAAACAAATTAAAGGTGTTGGTAGTTGGATAATGGGTCAAACTGATTTTGAGTCAAAATACACAATCCTTTAAGCAAGGTTGACCCAAAACACATTTCATTTATTTTTTTAAAAAATTAATTCTTAATCCAACAGTAATTATAGTTTAGGGACTGTTGAATGATTATCTTTTAAACTTTAATAATAGCATCAGCAACCTAATGTATTAAAAATGGTGAATGTGTAATAATCACGAGAGTAATGAATTAGGCAACCACTCTCTGTTATGTATGCACAGCTATTTTTTTATTTTTTCTGTTTTTATGCTTTTTGCTCAAGCTCAATCGAAGTATTGATGTTTGTTACTTGCTTATGAATGCGCAGAGAGTAACACTGAGATAGAAGCACAAGGTCAGTAAGAAGGTCCATAAGAAGAAGGTTAAAGAGGCGAAGGAGCTTGGTTTGAACAAAAACTTAAGGTTGAGGACCCTGGTATTTCTCTATACTATTTCCTGCGCATCTTACAATTTTTCAATATTGAAAGAAATAAAGACATTAATGTCTATATACAAATCGTTTACAGATTATACATTCATTAAATCAACCCGTGTTATACATGGATTTCTAACCCAATTACAAGAATACAAACTTAATACATGAGATGTCCAAGGCGACATAGGCTGCATTACAAGCTCGCATAGGAATCACTGCCACTGTTCTCTTGGTTCGTAATTAGAGGTGGGATGCTCTGCTCAAAATAGAAGAAATTGTCTGGGTCAAAAATACCCTTCACCATTGCCAACCTTTTGAAATTGTCACCAAAATACTTGCTTCCCCACTTCATCGCTTTCGAGTAACTCGGGTTTTCTGCATTATTGTTTTCACCTATATCCAAATCGCGGTAATTCACGTAAGCTCCCCTTGGATTCTTTGACACATATGGTGTCATATTTTCATAAATCTTTCTCATCCAACTTGTATGTTTTTCTGATGCTTCATTGCTACCATCTTCCCATTTCTCAAAATACTGTATGTTATACAAATACCCTTTTCTGTACGGATACGGGATACTCGTCTCTTCGATCTCGCTCATCTTTCCACCATGTGGTTCCATTATAAGAATTGGGTTGTCACCCTCCAAACACCATTTCCATATCTTTTTCAAAGCTTCTTCGGGTATCGGTTCTTTCACATAGTCTGATTTACCATTGAAGTAGCTTCTGGGCTCGGGTTTCCTATCTCTAAGGACATTGATACCTTCTTCAATCGGGTAATTTGCGAAATAAAGTATCGATTCGATCCAGCTCATTTCAATACAATCTTTTTTCTGCAACCCAAGTTCAGGGAAACCATCTGTCATGGTTTCAATAAGCTGATCAACCGTTCCAAGAAACATTGAGTTGAATGTGACTTGAATCGTTCTGTTTCCAGCTTCATTTAGATCGGGTTGAGTTATAACTCTGATCGATAAATCTCGACTTAAATTCCGCATTATGTACTGCCACTTGTGAAAAAGACTCGAACCCCCTTGTTCTAAAGTCTTTGAAACACTAAAAACCGTAACTTTTTCGGGTACATAAACAAGATTCACTTTCCAAGCGACTATAACACCAAAATTTCCACCCCCACCCCCTCTAATTGCCCAAAATAAATCTTCTCCCATTGACTTTCTATCAAGAATTCGAGCGTTGACATCGATAATTTTAGCATCAACAACATTATCAGCTGCTAGACCATACTTTCTTGCCAGACCGCCAAACCCCCCTCCACTTAAGTGACCACCAACACCTACAGTCGGGCAGATTCCAGCTGGGAATCCAAGATTTTGACTTTCTTGAGACAACCAGTAATGTAGTTCACCAACCGTTGCACCGGATTCGACCCACGCAGTTTTTTGACTCGGCTCGATTGTTATGGACCTCAGTTCTTTAAGGTCAATAACAACAAAAGGGTCATGATTATATGAAGTGTATGAAAGTCCTTCATAGTCATGTCCCCCACTTCGAATGCGGATTCGAAAACTGAGTTTTTTTGAGCAAAATATTGCAGATTGTATATGGGAATATGTCAAAGGTGTGAGTATAGCTAATGGTTTTGGAATTGTAGAGGTGGAGAATCTGAGGTTTATAATGGTTGACTGAAGAACAGATGAATACTGTGTGTTTTCTTGGATGAACACAAACTTTGACTCTGTGGCATTTGAATCTTGAGATAGACATTGAAGGAATTTATCAGCTAATGGATCTGAAATGGATGAATAGAAGGCCATAAAAACCCCCACAAGAAATGGTAGGAATTTAGTGATAATATTTTGCTCCATGTTTACTTCTAAGTGTTGGATGATTCTTATTCTTATATTATAGACAATATATATTTCTTGAATATATCTATACCATCTTATAAAGCATTTAGGTCTTTTGTCTTAATCTCTTAATTTTAAGTAATTTGAAATTACTAATTTACCCTTAATATTAAACTAAATGAAAACTATTAAACTAAGTAACTATTTGGTGGAGGTAATGACAATCTTATATACCATTTTTAATAACTAAACCTTCTAAAATAAAGAATATTTAAAAAATCAAATCAATACAAATTAACTTAATAATTAAACCTTTCATATGAAATATTCTACCATATATGAATATTTTAACTTAACTATTAAAAATTATATATAATTAAAAGTATTAAATCTAAATAACATATAACCTATATTTATAAAAAATTTTGAATTTTTTATATGGATAATATAATTAAAATAGCATAGAGTTTAAATGTCAACACTCTTGTTAGATTTTACCATCCATGTGAAATTTTATAGACCCATTATAATTTAGACAAGAAACACACCATCCTTGTTTTAAAAATGAAAAAGTTGCTGAGAAAGACATTAGTCACCGTTGCATTGTGCGAGTACAATGCTAGATTAAAAATTATTCATACTTTATTGTAGAAAAGACAAGGTGTTGGAGTGGTTGATTTCGTTTATGTTTCTATTGAAAGAAACAATTTTGTCAATATTATTCTATAAGGCCACGAACTTGAACCTCAACTTTCAGCATCAATGTTAATATATAAAATCATCTATAAATAGTAATTTTGTAATGAAAAAGACAAAAAAAATATTGTTCGTCTACCTTTTTAAACATATATAATACTTTACATTTTTATCAATAATCTTATGAAGTCACATCTTTTCAAGTAGTAATACTACTACTAATAATTAAAGAAAAGTTTATTCACACACACACACACACATATACATAGGAGGGAGTTCATTTTAGAACCATTTTTATTGCGAGTATTGCGGGAACCAATCTTGGTCTTGATTAATTTAAATCAATTACCAATAAAAAAGACGACTCATTAATGGTTAATGACGCATTAATAAGGGTTATTTTGGAAAAATCAAGTCTCGCTCTTTAATGACGGCTCATCCGGACGCAATTCACGGTTGAAAAAATATATAAAAGACCAAAATACCCCTATTAATGAGCATTAATAGTGGTTACAAATGGTACTCGCAATTAGGGGTGTAAACGAGTCGAGCTTTTATCGAGTAACTCGAGCTCGGCTCGTTCGAGTCGAACTTTATCGAGCTCGAGTTCGAGTTCGAGTCCAAAAACGAGCTCGAATTATTTAACGAGTCGAGCTCGAGCTTCTAAGAGCTCGGCTCGAGTCCTTATCGAGTTTTTCGAGCCATGTATAGTATATGTATATTTATATATGTCATATGTATATATGATGGACTAATATTAAAACATATTAAAAAAGAGTACTTATTGAAACAAATTTACTTTATATACGTACTATTTATAATAAGTAGTTACTAAAAAATCATTAATTTTAGATTTTATCTATATTTTGAATAATTTTGTTTTTTAATTTAATTTTTTTATATTATTTCGAGCTTTTCGAGCCGAGCTCGAGCTAAATGTACCCTTTCGAGCCGAGCTCAAGCTTCAAGTATGAAAGCTCGTCGAGCTATCGAGCCGAGCTCAAGCTTAACATAAAATTTCGAGTCGAGTTCGAGCCCTGTCGAGCTCGAGCTTGATTCGACTCGTTTACACCCCTACTCGCAGTACTCGTAATAATAACGGTTCTCAAATGATCTTTTCACTATATGGGGTATTTTGGGCAATTTAAGTCTCGGACGTTAATGACGGTCCACTTGGACGCAATTCATAGTTGGGAATAATATATAAATGACCAAAATACCCCTATTAATGAGTCATTAATGATGTTACAAGCAGTTCTCATAGTTCTCGTATGGAAAACAATTCTCGTTTGAACTTTTCCATACATACATATATGTACACACTATATTATAAAGCATTTAGGCATTTTGTTTAAACTCTTAAAGTTTAAGTATTTTAAAATTACTAAATTACCCCTCATATAAACTAAATAAAAACTACTAAATGAAGTAACTATTAAATAGAGTTAAGATTAGGGGTGTTCATTAATTGGTTTCATCCGAAAATCCACTCAATCCACATAAGTTTGGGTTAATTGGTTATGGTTTAATTGGATTTGGATCGGTTATTTGGATACACCCGAATATTTAATCGGATTGTGGTTTGGATTTTGATTTTGAGTTTTCCTTTTGGGCCCGACCGAATATCCAAATAAATTAAGGCATTGCATTTTGATTTTTATGATGTATAGATATTATCATATAATTCCGTTGAAATAATTTATTTTGTTTGAGTTTCTTTTAGAATTATTGAATATGATAGTAATTCCTTAAAAGCTTTTGTGTGTAAAAAAAGTCACGTACCTATGTTTTTTATAATTATAGTGATACTATGGTTTTGGCAAATTATTTGATTATTATGTACCTAATATAGTAATATGAGTTATTTGAATTTGGTGAACTTGTGGTCAAGTGCCAAGTGTATGTGACTAATGGTAAGTATTGTATGTGATTTTCTAGCAAATTTCTTACTTGGTTTTACGGGGCCCGAACCAATTAATCTGATGGTTATTCAGTTGGATTGGTTTGGTTTAGTATACTTCTGGTTTGGATTATGGCCGGTTAATTTTTTTTCTAAAATCCAATTAAACCGAACCGATTAAATCCATGAAACCGACAACCGGCCGATTGAATACCCCTAGTTAAAATGATTCTTATATTCAATTTTAGTAACTAAACCTTCCATATTAAAAAAATCAACTCAATACAAATTAACTTAATTATTAAAAATATAATTTAATAACCAAACCTTTCATTTTAAATATTCTATCGTATATAACTAGAACTCATAAACTTGAATAATCCATAACCATAACTTATAAACATTTTTAAATAGCTCATATAATCAAACAAAATAAAATAATTATCCAATATTTTTACTTTATTTTCTTAATCTCTTAATTTTAAATAGTTTTAAAATTCTAATTTACACCTTGTATTTTCATGCAATTTGCCTTATTTTATAACTAGGGACCTTTTTTTTATTAATTCATTGTTTTAAAAATTTAGTTTACAAATTAATAAAAGAGTTTATGGAGAACAAAAATATAAAGAAAATGAAAAATATAAAGAAAATAAACATGTTACATTCTATGCAGTCAATCTCGGCAATATCTCGCCGAGATCTCGGATATCGGAGGTAGGCAAAATATCGGTTTCAAATATATATATATATATATGTGTGTGTGTACAAGGCATGGTTAGCCTCAAGCTTTGGAAGTCATGGCGAGGCCATGATATTTCATAAGGCGTAACTTAAGGCGACAATTTTGTATATAAATTATAATTATATATATATATATACACACACACACACACAATTATACAAACAAAAATAAAAAGTCACATAGTTAGGCCATTAGCACCCATTTCTTTCCCCTCTCTCTTACCCAAAAGTCATATAAGTGCCATACCACTACAAGAAATCTGTCCATTACCAACCAGAAAAAGCGTCTGAAAATGGTCGGTAAAAGGCAATTCCGACAAATTTCAGACCAAACCATTTGGTTTGAAATATCACCGTCGCTAATTTTACCGACAGTTTTTACCGACCATTTTTCAAATCATACCGACGAAAACATCGTTGCTAAACTGACGGAAACCAAATATTAGAATGTTTTCCAATAACCCAAGTATAGCCTAACCCAAACAACTCATTATTTTTCCTCTCTTTGCTCTCTCTTACATAACCAAAAAAAGAAAAGGAACAGGTGAGGTCGGGTTGGGGAAACCAACCCCTTAACCCGAAGAGGCAGGAGGGGTGTAGCGGTCAACCCAAGGCAACCCAAATGATCCGTCATGCTCCCGAATGTGATCAGGTCACCTACTACTAATGGTCTAATAAATTTATGACATAGTTTTTAATCTTTTTCTTTTTCTTTGTTTTTGGTATATATACAACCATCATTATGACAGAATAACTATATATATATATATATTCAGATTATGACTCGGTTTCTTTAATATTCTTTAAAAACACACCTTATTACAGGAAAATACGCGCCAAACTAGGACTTGGTGTTTGTCAAGCCTTACACCAAAGCCTTGTGTGTGTGTATATATATATATACACACACACATATAGGGGAGGGTTTATTTGAGAACCATTTTTTTTGGGCTATATAGAATAAGCAATGATTATGAGAATTCCTAAGAGGGAAATTTTTTTTTTGTCAATTGGGTATATTTTAGGAATATTGAGCTCACACGAATCGACATATTTTATATTTATATATAATTTTGATAGCAACATATTGAAAACATTTAAACTTAAATGTAAGATGTCATCTTAGTTTTATGTTTTGTACTTTTCTAATGAACACATTTTATCTACTTTTTTTATTTTTATATTTATAAGTACGTTTTATTAACTATTGATCACGTTAAACTATTATGACATCCTCCTTAAGATTATATGCAAATATAATATTAAATATAGAAGTTTTTTCTATATGCTTATCAAAATTAAAAGTCGCATCCGGGCATCGCTCAGGTATTAAATAATTTATTTTTACTTTTTGAACATCATATCAAAGGTGTTTCTGATTTCAGAGTCTGAACAAAGAAGTATCAGTGTCTGAAAGGGGTGAGTGGATAGAGGGAGGAAGGAGTTGGGAGTGGAGATGGGGAAGAGAATCGAAGTAAGTGAATTGGTCGACTTAGAATATCTGTAAGCACGTGTAGAAGCAAGGGCGGGAGGAGTGGATAAGGCGATACGGAGGATGGGTTGATAGATGTCCAGATTTTAGAGTTGAGGGAGGAGTGGATAAGGTGATATGCAGGAAACAACAAGCTAATTCCACCAAAAGTGAAAGTTTTCTACTAGAAGGCTTGATTCGGAACTCTTCGTCCATGGTGTGAAGATGCAATAGAGACGGTGGAACATGCTCTTTGTTTTTGCCCGCACGTGGAATCAATTTGGAAAGAGTTACTAGAGTGGTGGCAGGCTGGCAGGCAACTGGATGCACAAGTGCCTGCATCTCTAGAAGGTATGTTGTTGGTAAATCCATCAGAGGTGTGAATACAGAAGATGATCCCATGTTGCATTTATTTCATGTTTCTTAGCTGTACTATGATTTAGTATAGAGGTAATTTAGAGATTGAGTGAGGTGTAGTCCAAGAGCCTTTTCTTCTTTAAAACCTCATAAGCTAGAGAAGTGGTGGTAGTAAGGTAACTAACAAGCTAGCCCATGAGTGATGAGTATGCAAATAAACTAGTAAACAAAGGAATGTGCAAATATATGGGCCTTAAAGTATAGTATCAAATTATCCATTCGTTATTAATTTTATTTCATTTAGCCGTTACAAGCCCAATATAAACATAATTCATTAGGCCTCAAAGGCGACAGACAAAGTCTGCATTACAAGCTTTCATAGGAACCAATGTCGCTGTTCTCTTGGTTCATAATTAGAGGTGGGATGCTCTGCTCAAAATAGAAGAAATTGTTTGGATCAACAACACCCTTCACCATTGCCAACCTCTCAAAATTATCACCATAATACTTGCTTCCCCACTCCATTGCTTTCGAGTAACTCGGGTTTTCAGCATTTTCGTTTTCGCCTAAATCCAAATCGCGGTAATTTACATAAGCTCCCCTTGGATTCTTTGACACATATGGTGTCATATTTTCATAAATCTTTCTCATCCAACTTGTATGTTTCTCTGATGCTTCATTGCTTCCATCTTCCCATTTCTCAAAATACTGTATGTTATACAAATACCCTTTTCTATATGGATACGGTATTCTTGTTTCTTCGATCTCGCTCATCTTTCCACCATGTGGTTCCATTATAAGAATCGGGTTGTCACCCTCTAAACACCATTTCCATATCTCTTCTAAACCTTCTTCAGGTATCGGTTCTTTCACATAGTCCGATTTACCATCGAAGTAGCTTCTAGGCTCGGGTTTCCTATCTCTAAGAACCTCAATTCCTTCTTCTATCGGGTAATTCGCGAAATAAAGTATCGAGTCTATCCAGCTAATTTCTTTACAGTCTTCTTTCTTTAACCCAAGATCAGGGAAACCTCCTGTTATGGTTTCAATAAGCTGATCAACCGTTCCAAGAAACATGGAATTGAATATGAATTGGATTGTTCTGTTTCCAGCTTCATTTAAATTGGGTTGAATTATAACTCTAATGAATAAATCTTGACTTAAATTATGTGCAATGTACTGCCACTTATTAAACAGACTCGAACCCTCTTGTTCTAAAGTCTTTGAAACACTAAAGACCGTAACTTTTTCAGGTACATAAACAAGATTCACCTTCCAAGCGACTACAACACCAAAACTTCCACCCCCACCACCTCTAATTGCCCAAAATAAATCTTCTCCCATTGACTTTCTATCAAGAATTTGACCGTTGACATCAACAATCATAGTATCAATAACATTATCAGCTGCTACACCATACTTTCTAATCAAAGCTCCAAGCCCACCTCCACTTAAATGCCCACCAACACCCACAGTTGGGCAAATCCCAGCTGGGAATCCAAGATTTTGACTTTCTTGAGAAACCCAGTAATATAATTCACCAACTGTTGCACCGGATCCGACCCAGGCAGTTTTCTGACCCGGGTCAATTGTTATGGACCTCAGTTCTTGAAGGTCAATAACAACAAAAGGGTCTTGATAATATGAAGTGTATGAAAGTCCTTCATAGTCATGTCCACCACTTCTGATTCTGATTCGAATTTTGAGGTTTTTTGAGCAAAAGATTGCAGATTGTATATGGGAATATGTCAAAGGTGTGATTATAGCTAATGGTTTTGGAATTGTAGAGGAGGAGAATCTGAGGTTTATGATGGTTGACTGAAGAACAGATGAATACTGTGTGTTTTCTTGGGTGAATACAAGATTTGAGTCTGTGGTATTTGAATCTTGAGAGAGACATTGAAGAAATTTATCAGCTAATGGATCAGAAATTGATGAAGAGAAGACCATAAAAACCCCCACAAGAAATGGTAGGAATTTAGTGGTAATATTTTGCTCCATGTTTACTTCTATGTGTTGAATGATTCTTTATTCTTATCATTCATCATATCATTATAGATAAAATATCAATTTCTTGAATATATTTAAAAATTAGTCAATATACATGTTATTTACATGGATCTGCTATGGCCCCTCTAAATCCATGGATTTGATGTTTGACTTTTAATTCTATCCTCCCATTTCCATTTTTTTCATTGTCCTTTTTGCTTTCATTTATTTCCTTTGAATTTTTGTTCCTTTTTACTTTTATTTTCTTTTATTTTCCTTGTTAACAGGATATTTAAATTTAAACTTTCTTTTGAGAAAGATAAGAATTTAACTACAGTTTTAGTTACCTAAAATATATTTGACTTTTCATGTTTTGCTATTGGGTGTATCGAACTATAATAATTGTTGTTTGTGTGTGTTGAATATTTATTTTCTCGCTATTGTGTATTATACTTTTTATTTTATGTACTAAACGTATACATTTTTTTATTTTTATATAACAAAAATACATACAATAGCCACAAAGTAAAACTTTGATTCACACAATAAAAACTTTTAAAGTTCGATACAAAAAATAGCAAAAAGTAACAAATTCGATATATTTTGGTGAATTAAACCCCACTAATAACATTGTATGTTGTTTTAAAATACTTATTTTAATAGACCTACAATATATAAAATAAATAAATAATGTTAAATATCAAATAAAAATTAATAAATAAATTATTAGATATATGCTCATCTTATTGTAAATTTCAATAATTGTGCACTTGTATGAAATAAAATTAAATATCGTTGAAAATAACTAAAATTACATATCGTTGAAATAAAATTATATATTGCAATCGATAATACAATCTCTAAAGTTTTCCCACGTACTCGAATCGCTATTGTGCATGGCACATTAATTAGCATGAGCTGGAACATCTTCGGCCTTTGTAACTCGTTATAGTGATTTCAAAAAATCTTATAGACGGTGTAAAAAATGTGAAATAGTTGAAAATTTTGAAACCCAATGGGAAGTTAATTTGAGGACTATGATGAATGAATTCGTAGTCCAATACGATAAAATTATTGATTGTCGAAGGGCCGCCGAAGAAGACGAAGACTTTCAGATTATGAACTCGATGCCGGTGCTTTCGTTTGTTCATCCAATAGAAGCAAAAACAAGTAACTTGATGGAAACTATTGTGTTTCTACTTGTTGCTTCATTCTTTTCTTAGAATGTACGAGATTCATGTATTTTCATATAACATTTCAGGTAAATGTTATACTAAAAAGATTTTTGAAGTTTTTCAAGAAGAATGGAAAGAAACAACCAATAACTTAATTCACGAGACTTTAACCAAGAGCGCGGAAAAAAACAGTTATTTGATTGGTGAAGTGAATGTAGAAAAAACCGTTATTTGATTAGTCTAGCAGACTCATCGGGATCATCTTCCTCGGCGCCGATAACAATAGTCCACTACTCGTTGATCGAACCCTTCACAGTCGTGGTTTTCAAATTTTGAGATATACAAAAAGCTTTTCTTACTAAATTAGATTTATCGCAATGAAAGACTCGATCAAACACAACGTTAATATTTTCCTTTTCTAAAAGGTGAAAAACGTACGGAAAATATATGTGTAGAAAGAATCTCATGTAGGAACGTATATTAAAGTATTAATCAAACATGTAAGAACAAAAATCAAAAAAGAAAATTAGGAAAACATATAGCGATAGGTACTAACTTAAATCTTGCAACCAGTATTTATTGAACTATTGAAAAATTCATTTAAGTTAACCTTAAGAAGTTCACACATAGTTAACAAAGGTTGCTGTACATACAAAATAAATACTAATTTTTGGTTTGACTAGTGTTTTTCAATTTGAAAAACCAACCAAAAATATTATGAGAAACTCAGATGAAGAGATCTTCTATGAGGGGATCTTAATAACAATATAATATTCATGCTATGAACAATTCTCATGTTCTTTAATCACAAAAATAAGCATACCTCATGTTAAAGCTCACTAATTCCAACTATAAATAACAAAAAAGAAAAAAAAACTTTTCATCTTTAGATATTAGTATTGATAGAGAAATGATATATTCTTATACTATTTCCTCTTAATTATCCTCCTACTCGCAAGATTAACACAAGTGTCAAAATTAATGGAGAAGATAAGAAAAGAGAATTAGTAGATTCCACATGTCATCTTTTGATGAATCTGAGGATGCAGTACGAAGAAATATGATAGTGCTTAAACATAATCATTAATCAATGACTTCAATATTTTTAGATTCTTGAAAATTGTGCCTATTTCAACGTCCGGTACCTATTTTAGCTATTTTCTAACAAAAATTACCAAGTAATCATTATTATCACATAATCGTATGCGCATACCGGTTAGTGTTACAATGACTAATTATTTTTGAATAGCAAAAAGAACCTTTGGCAAGAGTTTCGGCATGACTATCATTCATATCTAGAGATCCATAAATATATTAAAACTTCTAGCAAGATGCTAGAAACCAAAATACATGATTACAATAAGTTTAACCCAAATAAATAAGAAAGTTTAAACTTCTTTCAAAATTGCATCCATCAAAAACCTTTTACCATTAAAAGCAACAATGTTCCATGGCTGCCTCCAAAAATTTCTTTTTTCTTTTTGTCATGTCTTGGTCCACAACATCAAACAACAACTTTTCCAAGGATGTATATTGCTCCATTTTTAAGTCACACCACCTCCATAAGCCTTTCCAAACATCCTGCACTTTTAAACAAACAAGAAAGACGTGTTCCACAGATTCATCGTCCATTTCACATAAAATGCAACGATTGGAAGAGATATTAACACCTTTGACCGAAGGTTTGCGCGAGTTGGTAATCTTTTAAGCAATAATCTCCAAATAAAACAGTTCACTCTTGGGGGAATCCATTTATTCCAAAAACATAAACCTGCATCGCCTTCCAACACCAAGTATCCTCTTTTTCTGATAATGAGAAATGTTGGAATAAATTATGCATCTCTCCCACCCTTGTCAAGTGATTATTAGAATCCTCAATATTGGCCCATGACCAATTCCACAAACCAGTAGCACCATATCGATCAGCTATAGTACAAGATTTATTGGTTTCTATTACAAATAAATCCGGGAAAAGAGAATTCAAAGACTTAATACCAATCCATCTATCCGTCCAAAAATGTGTATTATCACCTCTCCCACTTTTTTGGTGAAGAATTCCTCAATATTCAAATTGAGACCTTGCATTTTACTGCTTGTTTTTACAATATTCAACCAAATGCCTAGTTTTTTGGACTTTGAAATCAATGTGTATCTCTACCATAGCATCCTGTTCGGTCAAAAATCTCCACCACCACTTTATAAGTAAAGCCATGCTTGCCACTTTAATAGACCTAATGCCTAATCCCCCAAGATTTTTTGGTGCGATAACTTTCTGCCAATTTACCCAACAAATTTTGTTTTTTCCTTGTTTTGTGACTCCCCATATAAATCTTCTTCTAATTGATTCAATGGTGTCAATTACTTTTGAAGGAGCTTTAAATAGTGATAGGAAATATAAAGGAATACTTCCCAACATCGATTTGCACAATGTTACCCGCCCTCTAAAGATAAATGTTTAGCCTTCCAATTTAAAAGTTTAGAATTGACTTTATCAATAACAGGCTTCCAATTCCTTACAAGGCCCATATTAGCACTAACTGAGATACCTAAATAAATAAATGGCAACTTTGCCATTTCACATTTTAAAAAAGATGAGAAGTTTTGAACTTCATCATCATGCACTCCCAACCCAAACACCTTGCATTTGGAGAAAAACTTTTAAATCAGATGCTAAGTGAAAACACTTTAAAATTCGTGTTATATTAATAGCATTCGAATGTGACCATTGACCCAAAAAAATGACATCATCAACGAATAATAGATGTGATAGAGACGAACCGTAGTTAGGAAGTGAGATCCCTTGGAAAAAGCCTTAAACCCTCCATTGCAATTATGAATAAGAAAGGTGAAAGCGGATCTCCTTGACGCACTCCTCTTGATTGTGAAAATTCTTTGGTTGACAAACCATTTACTAGAACAGATGCTCTTGTCGATATAAGATGGCCATTAATCCATTTTCTCCACAGTTCACCAAAATTCATTTGCTAAAGCATAGAATCAAGAAAACTCCAACTCAGGCAATCAAATGCCTTTTCAAAATCCACCTTAAAGAGAAACGTTTTGTTTTTTGTACATTTAGCCCAACTGCACACTTCATCCAAGATAAGAGGACCATCAAGAATTTGTCTACCCTCTATATATGCTGATTGTTCAGCACTAACAACTTTACCCACCACCCGTTTCAGTCTTATAGCTAATAATTTAGCTATGATCTTACACGAGCATCTAATAAGACTGATGGGACGATAATCACGAAGTGAAAGAGGATCTTTCACTTTTGAGAATAGTGAGATAAAAGACGAGTTACAACCCCGTGATATTTGGCCCTTTTCTTCAAAGAATCGAACCCTTTTAAGGATATCCTCTTTCATTATTTCCCAATGATTTTTTAAAAATTGAAATGTAAACCCATCGGGGGCCCGGGAGCTTTATCGCCCCCACATGCCCAGCTATAATATAGAATAATAACTTCAAAAGCGCGCTGGATCATAAGGTTTTGACCAACAACTTCCTAAATAACTTTCACATAAAAGAAGTCAACAAAACACCTCCCACAAACAAAGTCAAACATACAACAAATTTATCTGTTATATTTTAAGCTTCGCTAAATAACTTGCAGATAAAAGAACTCAATACAAACATCATAAAAACAAATAATTGATGAGATTAAGATAACAATTGAATGTACTAAACAACTTTCACATAAAAGAAGTCAACAAAAACAACTCCTGCAAACAAAGCCAAACATACCACAAGTCAAACATACGACTAATATATCTGTTATGATTTAAGCTTCACTAATAACTTTCAACTAACAACTCTTTCACTAATATATATTGATTATTGCTGATAATTCAATTAAGAACCTTTGCTCTCCCCACCATTTCTCTTTGACAACATGAAAAACCAAAAGCTTTGTGGATCTGTTCCCGGGAGTACCAAAGAACCTTTGCTCTATTATGAAATGTAGTTTGAATACTAGGTTATGAAAATCGCTTAATATGGATACCCATTTTTCAAAGGGCCCGCATGTTTTATTGTATATGGATCTTGCCCAAATTGTTTTTTATAAAGTAAAAATTAAAAAATAGTGTGTTTTGATTGGTTAATTGAGGTTGAATTAATAGACTAAAATAGAAAGAAAGTAAGTTTTTTAATAATAGTTATATATATCATTAATCTTAGTTGGGGTCTATAATCACACATTTTTACCATCATTAACATCACTCTTAGTTGGGGTCATCGTCACACATTATTATCATCATTATCATTGTTATCATCGTTAACATCACTCTTAGTTGGGGTCTATCATCACTCATCATTATCATTATTAAGCATCTATATCATTCTTAACATCGCAATCATCATTAATCACCATTATAATCATTAACATCGTAAACATCATTTAATCATCTTTGCCGTTATTAATTATCATTTTTATCATTTACATCAATATATCATCATTATCATCAGTACCATCATTAAGCATCACAATCATCTTTAACATCTATCTCATTTTTAACATTTTTATCATCTTTAACATCGTTAAACATAATTAATCATAACTAATCATCGTTATCATCATTATTATCATTAAGCATCACAACCATCTTTAACATTAATATCATTTTTAACATTTTTGATATTTCACAGCACAAAAGAATATCATCATTTTTCCAAGTGACTGAAAAAGAATATCTTCGGTTGGTTTCTTTTGTGAACATTTTTGAAGATCCAAGATGGGATTTCACATCAAAGAAATTAGGGCCAACAAAGGATGTCATGAACAGGTAACGCTCCGGCGAAGCATCACCGGAGAGATTGACAGGGCTGGTCCTAAGAAACTGATGCCCCGGGTGAAACGATTGAAAACTGCCCAGTTCATTTTTTGAATAAAACACTATGTATTTTAGATTGGTAACCTAGTCAAATATCCACTAAAACTTAGATGAGACTAAGAGTGAGTAGTTCAACTAATGCTGGCAAAAGAACATGAACTAGAAACTAAAAGCCAATAGCATAAACATAAAAAAATAGTATTCTAACAATAAGAGGACGGACAAACAAACAAATAAGTACCGTAGTTTGAGTTACCGTTTCAAGTTCATATAGCAGTAAAATTAACACATACATATTTGTACGGTATCTTTTGCTTTCCTGAAAGTGTAGGAAAATCACAAGATCAAAAAGGAAGTAGTAGAACATATTGGTTTAAACTTCGCAAAGTAAATCAACATCGAAACCTTTAGCTAAGACTCAAACCATGAAGTGTGTATTTGTTTATACATATCACTAACACACACACAAATGTTGATTTTTTAGATAAACATAAAATGTTTAACTAAGTCACAAAAGTGTTTGCCATTTTATGTTTAACAAAAAATAGTGATTTGTTAGATAAACATAAAATGTTGAAACCACTAAGAGGCTTTCTCTTCACAAGATAACCCATAAAAACCATGACACCATACCAATATCATCTATAAATAAATATTAAACTCCAAGTGTCAAGCCTCAAACCACAAACTTCTTGTGTCAATATGCCAATAACTATAAATAAAGAACTAAAGCGTTGTTCAAATCAGAAAACAGACAACATTAATCGTTATACCAAAGTATGCGGTACATACTTGAATCGCATAATGGCCCCTTGAAATCTTTGAGACTTGATCGGTGATAAACAATAATACACTTCGCCCTTGAATCCTTGCGGTTTGATTGTTTGGGAGATGATCGCCGAATGGGGAATCTGAATTGGTGCTCTTGATTATGCAAACATTCAGCACTAGGAACAAGCAAAGATGAAAAGAGGAACTTGTAGAGTAGGGAGTTTTTTAGGGCCTGAGTTGTATTTTTTTTTTCTTTAATTTTTCTAATGGGCATAGTATGCAAGGTACAAGAGTACAAAGTTGCTACCCCTCTCTTCATGGTCGCCCACCCTTTGGGCCGGCCCTGGAGATTGACAATGGCGGTTTCAAGTTACGATTGATGAGAGGAAGAGATGGCGGTCTTGTTCTAGTGATGATATACGAGAGATATGGAGGAGGCGGGAGATGAGTAGTTAAATTGTCCATATTGCCCTTCTTTAGTTTAACTAAATAGCATCTAACTTCTTTTAAATTAGAGTATTGTCATATATGCTCATAGATATTGATTAAATCATTCAATAGTCAAAAAGACTTTTCGCATTTTTCATAAAAAAATATTTTTCGCGTGAACCACTATATATATATATATATGCTTTTGAAATTAAAGCTGTTTGTTTTATCAGTGCTTGGTCATCATCCCTTGGAAACTTATTGTATTGAAACTTAAAACCAAAACTTTTGGGTAGCTCCACAATAATAAAAACTAGTTTAAATGTCCATGTGATAAACATAGGTTGATTTAAAAATGATTAAATTAAACATTAATAAAAAGATACATAATTTCACATATATATAAAGGAAGATGGAAAAATTGAAGGTAAGATGTTACCAAGAACATCAACTGCACATAGGCCGTAGCCATGGGCATATACACTACAAAAAAGACTTTTTGGGGCGAAAATTGTCGCCACAAAAAATCTTTCGAGGCGACAAATCGCCGCAAATAATACACCGCAAAAAACTCGTCCCAAAAACTTATTTGCGGCGAAAAGTTTAACTATTAGTAGCGAATATCACCGCAAAAAGTATTATTTCTTGTAGTGATGTATTACTCCTTTCCTCCTCAAGTTGATTAAAATGCACTAATTTGCATTCGTTTTGTTTCGGATGTTAGCACTTTCCACAGGGGTACCTTCCTTGTTACATCTGTATGTCAAAACTGGCAAGTTAAATAAAGAGAAACGATTCCTTGTGGTCAATATTCTTCTGAAACGGGCATGTGGTCAACAATCCATATTATATTAGTGATGTGTTACACTTAAATTGATATAGTATTGTTAAGTAATTTCAGAAGAACATGCCTGTATCTGTCTAGGTGTGTTACATGTGACCACATGCCTGTTTTAATGGTCTTCTTCAAGGTCAGAACATGTTATCATCACCCTTATGTTACTTCAGCCAAAATATAATAGTCAAAACAGTTATTCCAAGAATTAACAGTCAAAACAATGGATTTTACATATTCTCGGCTCATAGCCTCTCCAAAATATAATAGTCAGATTCAATAAACGCACACTAGAAATTTTAAGAGTTCCGTTTGAGTTACTTGACCGAACAACTATTACGAAATAAAAATATTTTAAACCGTGAAAGAGAACTATTAAAATGATATGCAAATTGAGATGAAGAATGTGAAACGAACGAGGTAAGATGGTTAGAAGTATTCACAGGTTGGAGGAAGAAGATGACTTTCGCAGTTGCTAAGGTTGTACTCGATAGGAACTGTTCGTTATTGTAAAATAAAAGAGCAGATTTACGCTGCATATATTGTAAGAGTAATACATTCCTTATTTATTTTACTTCATTCTCCCAGCCATTACAAGAATATAAACATAATGCATGAGGTGTCAAATTAAAGCGACATAGGCAGCATTACAAGCTCGCATAGGAACCAATGTCACTGTTTTCTTGGTTCATAATTAGAGGTGGAATGCTCTGCTCAAAATAGAAGAAATTGTCTGGATCAACAACACCCTTCACCATTGCCAACCTCTCAAAATTGTCACCAAAATACTTGTTTCCCCACTCCACCGCTTTCGAGTAACTCGAGTTTTCGGCATTATCATTTTTGCCTAAATCCAGATCCCTGTAATTCACATAAGCTCCCCTTGGATTCTTTGACACATATGGTGTTATATTTTCATAAATCTTTCTCATCCAGGTTATATGTTTCTCTGATGCTTCATTGCTACCATCTTCCCATCTCTCAAAATACTGTATGTTATACAAATACTCTTTTCTGTACGGATATGGGCTACTTGTCTCTTCGATCTCGCTCATCTTTCCGCCGTGTGGTTCCATTATAAGGATCGGGTAGTCACCCTCCAAACACCATTTCCATATCTCCTCCAAACCTTCTTCCGATATCGGTTCTTTCACATAGTCTGATTTACCCTCAAAGTAGCCTCTAGTCTCAGGTTTCCTATCTCTAAGAACCTCAATTCCTTCTTCTATCGGGTAATTCGCGAAATAAAGTATCGACTCGATCCAGCTCATTTCTTTACAATCTTCTTTCTTTAACCCAAGATCAGGGAAACCATCTGTTATGGTTTCAATAAGCTGATAAACACTTCCAAGAAACATGGAATTATATGTGAATTGAATTGTTCTATTTCCAGCTTCATTCGTACTGGTTTGGATTATAACTCTGATGAATAAATCTTGACTTAAATTATGCCCAATGTACTGCCACTTGTTAAAAAGACTCGAACCACCTTGTTCTAAAGTCTTTGACACACTAAAGACGGTAACTTTTTCGGGTACATAAACAAGATTCACTTTCCAAGCGACTACAACACCAAAACTTCCACCCCCACCACCTCTAATTGCCCAAAATAAATCTTCACCCATTGACTTTCGGTCAAGAATTTGACCTTTGACGTCGATAATCATAGCATCGATAACATTATCAGCTGCTAGACCATACTTTCTAATCAAAGCTCCAAGCCCACCTCCACTTAGGTGCCCACCAACACCTATAGTTGGGCAAATCCCAGCTGGGAATCCAAGATTTTGACTTTCTTGAGAAACCCAGTAATATAATTCACCAACTGTTGCACCGGATCCGACCCACGCAGTTTTCTGATCCGGGTCAATTGTTATGGACCTAAGTTCTTGAAGGTCAATAACAACAAAAGGATCTTGAAAATATGAAGTGTATGAAAGTCCTTCATAGTCATGTCCACCACTTCGGATTCGGATTCGAATTTTGAGGTTTTTTGAGCAAAAGATCGCGGATCGTATATGGGAATATGTCAAAGGTGTGATTATAGCTAATGGTTTTGGAATTGTAGAGGCGGAGAATCTGAGGTTGACGATGGTTGACTGAAGAACAGATGAATACTGTGTGTTTTCTTGGGTGAACACGAAGTTTGAGTCTGTGGTATTTGAATGTAGTGAGAGACATTGAAGAAACTTATCGGCTAGTGGATCTGAAGTTGATAAAGAGAAGGCCATAGAAATGCCTAAAAGAAATGGTAGGAATTTAGAGATAATAGGTTGCTCCATGTTTCCAAGTGCTGAGTGATTGTTTTACAAAATTTCTTACAATTATAGACAAAATATCTATTTCTTGAATATATTAAAAATTGTTTATACATATTTTTTATGATAAATGATATGAAAAAAAGTCGTTTTTTATTGTTATTTAGAAGGTTTATTATTTCTAGATTTGATCTATTATATATTTGTTTATTAAACGTTTTCTATTATTCACGTCTAGAAGGTTTATAATTTCTAGATTTTATTATTGTTTATTAAAGGTTTTGTGTTTTTATATGGAAGGTTTATTATTTGTAGATTCCATTATATATTTGTTTATTAAAATTGGTAGACATGATGTGTAGATAAGTTGGCAACATTGACTTTTGAGGCAGGTCAGCGGGTGGGACTGTGGGAGGTTCTCGTCCGTGCAAGGTTTTGAAAACCGGGCTGCTTCAACCGGTCGAACCGATCAGTTAAATAATCAGATAACATTATAAATATTTAAAGTTTAGAAACACTTTCAATATAAAAAATACTTAAAAACAAATTTAAAATCCAATCAATTATTACGTTTAACTAAAATCTTCAAACATTATACATCAAAACAAGAGGTTGAACACTATCCTTCCAAATAAAGACCAAACATCAGCATTTGATTCAAATATTTGAATTTCAACTTCAGCACCATCATAAAGATGCAAAATCAACGTCAAATACACATACATGCAAAATCGATCGAGGAGCAAAGGAAACCGAGATCGAGATCTTTGATTCTTTGAATATTTAACTGCTCATGCTTTCAAGAAAAGAAAACGTGAAAAAGGTAAAAGTAAAACCTAGCCATAAGTTGTCGTGGAAGGGATTTAAGGTGAAAATATTAAAGTAATAGTTTAATTGTAAATTTGTAATACTTAAAAAGTCCAATAAAGTAATAAGGATTGAAATTGGGCTACTGGGCCATGCAAACAAAAAGAAAAAAAGCAAAAAAAATTGGTTCAAAGCGGTTTAAAATGATTCGGTTTAGCGATTCAACATCCCAGTTCAAATAGTTCGCAATGGTCCATTACCCACAGGTTTGATCGGTTCTTTTGAACCAGTACCAGTGACGGTTCTTGGTTGAACCGGCCGGTCCGGTCTGGTCCGGTTTCGAAAACCATGTGTCCAAGTTACAGTTACTACACATTGATGTTTATTTTTTATTTTTATGATTTTATTTTTTCTTTCTTTAATGCTTTTTTTTCTTTTATAATTTCTTAATTTGTTTTGTGATTTTCTTTTTTTCTTCTTTATCATTTTTAAATTACTTTCCTCTTATTGAAAGAGATATATTTTTATAATTTACTACATTAGATACTCATGTAATATATGAGTTGGTTTACAAATGATAAATATTAAACGTTAACAAAATGATATTAAAAATAGTAAAACACGAAAGAAATGATAATTAACAAAATGGAGAAGGCGTCAACCCAGTGGTGGAAGCGTCGACGCGAGGTTAAGTGTAGATGTGACGGCAAAAAAATGGTATCATGGTACGAATAGACATGATTGTATTTCTTGTACAAGCTAGGGATAAGTGCGGTTCTAAAACCGGACTGAACTTGAAAACCCTAAAACTAAAAATGCCCCAAAGTAAGAACCAAGAACCGAACAGTTTATTTCTAATCGGTTCCATGTAAAAAACCAAACCCAATGGATCCGAAAACCAAAATGATAGACA
Organism: Dittrichia graveolens; assembly: GCA_038502395.1. NCBI lineage: Eukaryota > Viridiplantae > Streptophyta > Magnoliopsida > Asterales > Asteraceae > Dittrichia > Dittrichia graveolens. Next base: position 5,572,814 of record JARJIL010000002.1, on the reverse strand, counting down.
TATTGGAACCGAGAACCGACCCGAAAGTGTATAAAACTATAAATCGGTCCGGTTCGGTTCGAGACAATGAGTTTTATGCTCATCCTAGTACAAGCCATCAATCATCGGTGTTACAATTAGGGCATTAAGGTCAAATCTTTATTATTTATAATTGAAAAGAATTTAAAATGATTATAAAATATTTTAAAATGATAAAATTAAGAAATTGGTTATATTTTGAAATGCTATAAGGGTAAATATGATATTTTTAAACTAAAGTAAACAAATATGATATTTTAATTTTTAAAAAAGGTGTATATGATATTCCTTTAATAATTTTTTCAATTGTAACCAATAAAAGTCAAAATTTGAATTTCAATTTTGATAAACGGACGGTCAATATTAAACAATTAAACTTATTTTATTAAATAAAGGATTTAAATTTTTTTATAAATTTGATGCATCTTAGTTTTATATTTATATTTGAAGATTAAGTTTCATATAGTAAGCAAATATTATAACTAACACTTATATTTGTACTAATTTCATATTAACATTCTAAACTTTTCTAAGAATCACCAATATAATTATATTCGTCATGTTAGTTTTTTCATATAGACCTAAATTTTTGCAATGTGTCATCTTATATTTTTGAATCTGAAAATACAGCAAACTATGTCAAGTCATTGTATGCAACCAACTTTATTTTATATCTAAAAATACAAACAATTTACAAATTTAGTTCATTGTATAAAACATGGCAAAAAACTTTCAAATTTTGTTCATTGTATACAATCGATAACCGGTAACCTGGTAATTGTAATCAAGTTACCAATTGTATACAATAAATAAAATTTGTAAGTTGTATGTATTTACAGGTATAAATTAAAGTTAATTGCATACAATAATAATATTGGTAAAGTTTTTTGTATTTTCTCGCATTTTGTCCTATATTTTTACCTTTTTATCTCTTTATCTTTATTATTATCATTTTTTTTGTTATTTAAAATTAAAAATATTTTCAGAATACTGGGAGCCCAAGTTTTTTATTTGGCTTGCAAGAAACATTTTAAATTAAATAAATGTACAAAAATTAGTCGAGACTAAGATCACTTGATCAATCATGATTAATAAGATCACTAAAATAAGTCAACAGCCAAGATACTTTTTGAGTTCTTTTAAGTTTTAGTTTGTTCTTCGTTTTAAAACATTGTTGTTCATGTTTAAAGAAAAATGCCTAAAAGCGTCACGTCAAAGGCTTAGACCCGCTGCGAAGAGTCAAATTTATGGGAAAATGTCTAATTGGGAAAAGAAGAAGACGGTTAGAGAAGTGATGGGCCAGAAAGGTATGAGAAAGATCCCGGGGAGTACCATGATTGAACTCGACAACAAGATATATGAATTTGTTGCTGGTGATAGAACACATGAGTTATACAAAGAGATTCATGAAATGATTGATGAAATGAATAGGAAGATTAAGATGGCAGGATATGTTCCTACAACATCAGAGGTGTTACTCGACATTGGTCAAGAGGATAAAGAAGATGCTTTGAATAGACATAGTGAAAAACTAGCTATTGCTTTTGCCCTTATAAAGACACTGCCTGGGACTCCAATAAGAATAGTGAAGAACTTACGGGTTTGTGGTGATTGTCATTCTGCAACAAAGTTTGTCTCAAAGATCTATAATCGAGAGATTCTAGTTCGCGATAGAAACCGATTTCATCATGTCAAAGATGGGGTATGTTCATGTAAAGACTTCTGGTGATAGCAAAAATTTTGTCCCAAATGATTTAACTGGTGTTTGTCATTGCGTTTTGTAAAAAGACGTCCAAACATTATTCCTTGTCAAACACCCCTTTAATTGTGCAAAGCAATGGAATTCATTAGACAGAGGTATACTTGAACAATATTCTAGAAAAGAACCATTTTATTCGTCTGATTTTCATCTTCTTCCCTTCAGGAAGGAGTTTATTAGCAGCAAATCCGACTCGTCTTTGTTTGTGTACCACCGTGGTAACGATATCATATATCTTTTATTATATGTAGATGATATTATTCTTACTGCCTCTACTACGGCTCTTGTTCAGCGAGTTATCGCTCTTTTATCTCGCGAGTTTGCCATGACTGATCTTGGCCCGTCGTATTTTCTTGGCATCACGGCCAGCCGCTCTCCTGCAGGTCTTTGTTTATCCCAGTCGTCATTTGCTTGGGATATTCTGGGTAGGGCAAATATGGCCTCCTGCAATCCGTGCAGTGCTCCTGCTGACACAAAGTCTAAACTCCCTTCCTCTGGCACTCCCGTCTCGGATCCCACTCTTTATCGCAGTCTTGCCGATGTCTTGCAATATCTTACATTTAGTCGACCTAATATTGCATATGTTTTTCAACAAGTCTGTCTTTATATGCATGGTCCCCGAGAGCCTCATTTCAATGCTCTCAAGCGCATTTTGAGGTATCTATACGGAACTATCACTCATGGGATTCTTCTTCGCCCATCACAGTTTGATCGGTTAGTTGCTTATACTGATGCAGACTGGACAGGTTGTCCAGAGATGCGCCGTTCTACGTCGGTTTACTATGTCTTCCTTGGAGACAATCTTGTTTGCTAGTCCTCTAAACGTCAACATGTTGTTTCTCGTTCTAGTGCTGAAGCAGAATATAGAGGTGTAGCTAAAGCCGTTGTTGAAACTGCCTGGCTGCGCAATCTTCTCTTAGAGCTTCATTGTCCTTTATCTTGTGCATTTGTTGTTTTTTGTGACAATGTCAGTGCGGTTTACCTCTCCTCTAACCCTGTACAACACCAACACACCAAACATGCTGAAATAGATTTGCACTTTGTTAGGGAATGGGTTGCCACTTGCGAGGTTAGTGTGCTCCATGTTCCCTTGGCCAACCAGTTTGCAAACATCTTTACTAAAGGCCACTTGCAACTATTTGTTTATTTCAGGTCCAGTTTGAGCATTCAGGCTCCTCTAGCTCCGACTGTGAGTGGTGTGTTAAATATTGATGCTAGGCAATAGTATAGGGTGTGTATCGATCTTATTCTTGTATACTATAACGGCTATATTGTACATACACAAAGTGTACTATTTATTTATTGAGGAATACAGAGCGATCCCTTGTGAGGGATTTTACCTACATAACAAATACGAGGAAAGGTTGTCAACAGTATGTATCATATACGGTGTCGTTTTACAAACATAATTAATGAGAGGTAATTTAATAAGGATTCTTATTCTTATTGGTTCGAATATTATATATATAAATATATATTTCATAATTAATTCCTAGGTGACACTTATCTTTTGCTACATAGGGATTAATCAGATTAAATCCTTAAGATCCTATATTGCATTGTGTTATATTGGAGTTTTTTTCGTTTATTGATTATTCTTAAATTTCTATTTTGTTATTGTTATAGAAGTTCGAATTTATTGTCGTAATCTAGTGTTTGTTAAAGACTACATCACAGTCCACCGGTGGTTCATAAACTAGATCAGTGATAAACTAGCAGTGGTGGTGAAAACCCATAATGAAGATCGCACAGTGAAAACTCACACGTACAAACACACACTCTCTCTATCCAGATCATGTTAGGCATGGACATTTTTGAAGGTGTATTATCCGAAATCATCTCTTTTAGGGGAATCGATTCATGGTAATGTTGTAAAGTTTGGGTTGGAGTTTGGACGGGGATTTACATATGTTGAATACCTTGGTTCATATGTATTGTCGTTGTGGTGGGGTTGAGAGTGCATGTCTATTGTTTGATGAAATGCCTAAGTGGGATTTCGTGTCCAGGAGTACAATTATCGGTGGTGAGAATCGGGATGTTAACAAGTGTTATACAGTTTTTCGAGAAAAAGGCAAAAATAATGAAATCACGTAGAATTTGACAAGGGCAAAATGGTCATAAGGAAGGCAAAACCGTAAAAAAAAAGTGAAAACAAATCCCACCCCCAATCTAATTCCTCTCTATTAATACATTGTCTCACCCCTGTTCTTTACGCTTTTCTCTCTATATAAAACTCACCACCATGCCTTCCTATAAGGGAGAGAACACTACTATAATCTATATCTATATATATATATATATAGAGGGATGAGATCAAATAAAAAGGAAATTAAATTAAAAAGTGTAAGAGGAATGATTATTTGATCATTTTTCGGTATATAAATCAACTGATAATTGTTAGTTCATCATTTTTATTGATTAAAACTAGTTTTTCATCGATTTCTTTTTGATAAATCCAACATATTCATCACTTTTTATATGAAAGTATTTTGTTCATCAACAAATTATTCCAAAATTTTGGTTTCAAAATCTACATTTGAGAATCTCTTTTGCACTGTAAAAAGTGATGAATATGTTGGATTCATCAAAAATAAATTGATGAAGAACTAGTTTGAATCAATAAAAATGATTTTTTTTATTGCCTCTTATACCCTTTTTACTATAAAATCCTTTTTACTTGATCTCTACCCTATATATATATATATATATATATATATATATATATATGGATGAGATCAAATAAAAAGAAAATTAAAGTAAAAAGTGTAAAAGAGATGATTATTTGATCATTTTTCGGTATATATATCAACTGATAATTGTTAGTTTATCATCTTTATTGAATCAAAAGTTAATATTAAAAATATATTATTAGACTTAATTCAGTTATAAGTATGGTGATCTCATGAATCAAAAGTTAATATTAAAAATATATGGTTAGAAATAATTCAGTTATAAGTATTGATTTAAATTCATTAATTGTCGGTTATGTTTTCAATATTTATTTGTTTAAATTCATTAATTGTGGACTTAAAAGAAGGATAAATGAGAGGTATTAAGGAGGGGTATTTTAGTAAATTTACTCTTCTTAAAATTAAGAGTTTTTTAGGTGGTAAATGCATTATATAGAAGTAATATATATATATATATATATATATATATATATATATATATATATATATATATATGGGAAGGTTCAAATGAGAATGAGAAATTAAATGAGAATAAGAGACTCAAACTCAACCGTCTGATCGACGTCCAGATCTAAAAAAATCACGCGGTGGCAATTTTGTAATTAATCGCAACGATCATGTGCAGTTCTTTGATATTTCAGATGTAAATTATTGATATTTTAGCTTCGAAGGACAATTGACTGTCATATCCCATATCTTTTTATTGGATGAGATTAGGGGTCTGTGAGAGCCATTTGATAAATATTTTTATTTTGATATTTCAGATATGAAATCAAGTATATGTCTGCTTATACTTTGTTGCTTCACTTTTTTTCTTTGATATTTTAGTCATAAAGCAGTATTATTTCATGACTGAAATATCAAACAAGGGCCAAGATTGAAAGAACTTAAACACTTGGTCAGATTTAAGTTAGGGGGAGATTGTTTTGCATTAATGTTGTCAAGTCAATTAATGCTGCTAGTCTAAACTTAATGCTTGCCGGAACAACTTTGTTAATACTTCCAGAACAAGTTACTACCGCCAAAGTTACTACCGCTTGTCAAAGTTAATGTTGTTAGAACAAAGTTAATGTTGTTAGAAATAATTCATATCTGAAATATCAAAGAACTACAAAGTTAATGCTGCTCATCAAAGTTAATGTTGTTAGCAATAATTCATATTGAAATATCAAAGAATTGCAAAGTTAATGTTGCACATCAAAGTTAATGTTGTTAGCAATAATTCAAATATGAAATATCAAAGAACTGCAAAGTTAATGCTACTCATCAAAGTTAATGTTGTTAGCAATAATTCATATGTGAAATATCAAAGAACAGCACATGATCGTTGCAATTAATTACAAAAATGCCAGCCCGTTTTTTATTACGAAATTGCCACTGCGTGACTTTTTTAGATCTAGACGTCGATCGGACGGCTGAAATTGAGTCTCTCATTCTCATTTAATTTTCCATTCTCATTTGAACAGCCGTCTATATATATATATATATATTGAAAAATTCATTTGAGAACCATTTTTATTGCGAGAACCAATCTTAGCCGTCCAAAATAAACGACTAAGATTGGTTCTCGCTCAAATGAACCTTCCCCTATATATATACTAGTGGGGTACCCGCGCAATACGACGGCAGCGAATAAAGAGGAGTTTGTGATGAGTTTTGTGCAGAATAATCACAAAGAGCTAATTGAGTTTGTGAAGATTCCTTGCGAGATGAAGATAATATGAGTTTGTGAAGATTCTTTGCGAGAGCCACTTTGAAATTAAAAATTAAATTGTTAACTCTGAGTTATTTGTCTTTCAGTTTGTTGGAAGAATTTTGTCGCATGGCCGAATCATGAAGTTGCTGATTATATATATGTATAATGTATGTATGTGTGTGTAATGTTTCATAGTTTCAATTATTATGTAATTGAGTTAGAATGCAATGTTTATAAATTTCAACTCTTTAACTCTTTCATTTGTTTGGTGTTTATGAAATCTCCTGAACTTGATTTATTGAAAACAGGAATTTAGGTGATCTCATGAATCAAAAGTTAATATTAAAAATATATGATTAGACTTGATTCAGTTATAAGTATGGTGATCTCATAAATCAAAAGTTAATATTAAAAATATAGAAATAATTCAGTTTTAAGTATTAGTTTAAATTCATTAATTGTCGGTTATGTTTTTAATATTTATTTGTTTAAATTCATTAATTGTGGACTTAAAGGAGTGGTAAAGGAGAGGTATAAAGGAGGTGTATTTTAGTAAATTTACTCTTCTTAAAATTAAGAGTTTTTTAGGTGGTAAATGCATTATATAGGAGTAAGATATGTTAAAGAATCATCACTAGCCTAATCAAGCTTAGCCTTTTGTCTTGAAGGTGTTAGAATTTTCTAGAATATTATAAAAGACTTTGGAAGGTATAGAATATTCTAGAATATCTTGGAATACCCAGGAATGTCCTAGATTTCTCTAGAACTTGGTAAAAATTCTAGAAACATATGAAAACTTGTAATAGATATAGATTATGGTAGGTGATTCTAGAATAGTCACACATGTATCTTGTGTGTAGGAAAATCTAGAATCTTTCCATAAGAAGGTAGAAACGCCTATAAATAGGTATGAAGCTCATTTGCTCCAAACTAACCTAAGAATCCAAATCGCAATTTAAGAAAGCATAGTGTAGTAGTCTTTTAAAATGTACTGCAATGAAGTGTTGTGCAAACAATCTAGTATTAGAGAGGTTTCTTGATATTGTTAGTATTGCCAACATGATGGGTGATCTCCAACTTGTAACACCATCATTTCAAAAAATTTAAAATATTAACTATTATTCAAGTTTTGAAACTGCATGGGTCGGTTTGTAAAGTGAATGTTACCAAAACCTATTTCAAACAACCAGCTCAAAAGCTAGCAGCGGAATTTTAACCTTTAATTACAAACTAGTAAATAAGTTTACAAAGACTTGGCGAATAATTACACATAAAAACTTGTCAAGTCTAGTACCAAGTGGTGTTACTATATCTTACCAACCGACCATATACATAATAAAAACAAAAGTAATACAAGTGTTCCCAAAAGCTGTATAACATATCCAATAAGTAATTTGTCCTCACCGACCAAGCTAATCCTTTCTTACGCATGGGAAAGTACACGAAGTTAGCTATAAATAGTTAGTAAGGACATATTAAACACAAGTATCAATAAAGCATATCATAGTATAAGGATAAACAAATAATGTTATTATCACATAGTGGCGTGCTGACATGGTCGGTATGCGTCGTATTTTGGGTGATAGCTAGTCTAACTCGGGTATCAACCACAACTAACCATGCTGGTGGGTGAGAGAGTAGAGAGTAGCAGTAACAAAATTAACAACCAAGCTAACAACGGCGGTGAAGGCAATAATGCTAATGGAGGAGGAGATGAAGGAGAGACCGCCGGTGAAGGAAATAACCATGTCGGGAATAACAATAGTTGCACTTATAAGGAGTTCTTGGCCTGCAAGCAAAGGGACTTTGATGGAAAGGGAGGCGCACTAGCGCTTACTAGGTGGATAGAGAAGATGGAAGTTGTGATGGATATCAACAACTGTGCTGAAAATCAAAAGGTGAAATACGCAACAAGCTCTCTGATTAATAAGGCTCTAACGTGGTGGAACACGCAAATTTAAGTTAGGGGAAGGCCCACAGCAATGGGAATGCCATGGGAAGATTTTAAAGCATTATTGGTGGAGGAGTTCTATCCGAGTAATGAAATGAAAAATTTGGAGTCAGGATTTTGGAACCACGCCATGGTGGGTGCTAACCATGAACTTTCTGTTGCGCGTGCTAGAGGCACTTCCTGACCAACATGAATTGAAAAATTCCTGAAAATAATAAAACAAGGTTTTAAACCCTAGAAAAATCATATAAAATAATAAATATTTAATAGTCCCTTCTCTAAAAATTTATGAAATTAATTAGGTCGTTTGGGTTATCAAAAAAAAAATACACGAAGTGGACCAAAATTTCAGAGTTTAATTTGAACACTTAAAAAGGAAAACAAACAAAGATTTAAAAACCTTAAATAAGATTTCGTGTTAGGTCCAAGGGATAGACGCATCTTGTGGTTCATATTCCTCATTATATTCCTATGTTACTTAAAACGATTATACATATGCATATTGGTCCTAACTAAATTTTGTTCATGGCTACTATGTTTTATTTCTAAACCTATGAGCTCACTAACTTTATGTTGACCTTTTCGAGTGTTCATTTTTGGGTAATGACAATAACAACGCTAGAGGAGTCTAGAGATTTCTAGTCTGACCTTAGCAAGACTTTAGAATAGTGTAAGATAATACTATTACCCAATTTTGGATTATTCCCTTTTTTGATACAATTACTTTCCTTAATTACTTTGGGCTTGTTACCTTACTCAATAAAATATGTAATATGCAACTTGTTATTGACATACCGTTGTTGATGAGAAATCATTTGTGTAGCTATCCCAACTTGCTACAAACTTGTAATAAACAAGAGGACTCAAATTGAATGAATAAAATAAAATCTCACCTCATGTGAACCAAATAATTTTCAGAACAAACATGAATAAGCTACAATGTTTTCTGGCTGTCAGACCGTTGCCTCTCTCATCCCGGTTAGTTTAGATTTAGTAACATTCCGAGTCTACACTAGATTGATGAATATCAATTCCTTTACACATATGCCTCACTCAAAGAAAAGTATTTGTGCTATGAAATAATTTGAAATATCATGTTTGAATAGTAGTTGGACCAATATTCTTGTGTAACTAGGCATCAGTCTTTTAATCTAAACAGTTGTCAATCTTTTAATTTTAGTGCTAATTTTTGCTTTAACAAATGAAACATTCTATCAAAAACAACAAACCATAAAGGTTACCCATGTTAAATACATAAACAAGATACTTATAAATGCGAATCATTTATCTGAAATTCGAAATATGGGAAGTCACAAACAACAAAAACATCAAAGAAAAAGTAAATATGTAAATGGGGATACAAGATTTATACCTATTGATGAAGATGAAACCTAAACAAAAGCTGGAATGTAGAATAGTGTGACAAATCTTGGGGAAGGCGTGAGCCGGAGCTGGACCCGAACCCTAGCTTGTGGTTGTGGGTCCACTTGGTCCCATACATCAACCCCGTCTCAAAAGTGTAGGAAAATGGGGAAAGATTTTTCTTCTCTATGCTAGTTTGAAAATGGATCGAACACAATCGAAACAAAGATTAACTAATTTTATTTTAAGTATTTGAACTTTAACTATTTGAACTTGAAGTATTTTAGTATTTTAATTTGAACTTTATAATGTTTAAGAATTGTAAGTTAACTTTGTAATGATTCAAGTATTTTAATTTATCAAAATCTGAATTTTCTTTCTTATATTAATTTTTTTATAAAAATCGGTTTTTAAATAACCGGATATTAAAAAATCCTGTTATAATCCGGTCTGAAACCGGTTACCATTTTATCCACCAATAACCAGTTATCCGATCCAATCTGAAAAATATCCGATCCCAAAAAGTCCAAAAAAACCGGTCCGGATAAAATTCGATCCAGATCGAATTTTTATCCACAAATGTGCACCTCTAAGTAGATCAAGGAGAAGTAACCTTTAAAAAAGAAGTTAAAAAATTTAGAATTTTGATTAATTAACGTACAGTATTCTGACTAAAACATATGGACTTATTGATTACAATAAATTAATAAGAAATAATTCTAAATAGTAGTCCCCTATCTTGTATACGTGTCATTAAAAGTATATAATTCTAAATCACTATTACGCTACAGGTTAATTCAAGAATTAATCATGCTTATCTCTAATAGTTAATTTGAACATGTTGATAAAGACGGTAACTTAAAAGAAACGGGTTCAAAGTCACCCCCAAATGTATATTTTAATGAGTTAGCATATTCTGAATATTTTTTTTAAACAGCTTCGCCTCAACGGTAGTGGTACAGGATCGAAACCGGTTGATCTAATCCGGGCCCCGGTTTCGAACCACTCCAACTACACCCCCTAATTAATTTGGTAGGGCTGTTTTCACCAACGAGTGAGTGACCCTCAGCTACTCCTAGAAAGAAACCCTACAGAGAGACTCGAACACAAGACCTCTCATTCATTCTGAATATGCTAAGATTAGATTGATGAAATCAGAACCCGAGCATCTTACATCGCAATTTGTGGTAATGCAGATAGATGATGCAATCCCTTAATAATTAAAATATAACGATGAATTGCTATTACAATCCGTTAAAAGTAACCAATCAAACAACTAAATGTGATAATAATTTAGTCTACTTAGAAAATGGAACCCAACAAGATTTTTGAGAATTTTAATTGAATCTAAAATCATTTTTGAGTTCTGAAATTTAAATTGTCAGCTGCTTCAAGGTTTAAATCTAAAATCAATTTTGAATTTTGTGAAATTGGTAATGAATATCGCGTACATAAAATATGGAATATTGACATCTGGTTGTAACTAACCATATATATAATGGACAATATTACCCTTACAATTAGTTAAAAATAAAAAAGAAAATTAAATAAAATAAAAGAAGATAAAATGTCTAGATTGGTTCTTGCAGTTCTCGTAAAATTTTTGGTTCTCGATGGAACCTCCCTCCCTCTCTCTCTCTCTCTCTCTCTATATATATATATATAGGCAAAAGTTCAAACGAGAACTGTTTTTCGTACGAGAACTGCGAGAACCAATCTTAGCCATCCAATTCCCCCTCCAATTGGATTGCCCACCCATGGATTCCTTACATGCACCATGCCACACTCAATCCCCCAACGCTCTTCATCCATGAATTCCATTATCCAAAATGAACGGCCAAGATTGGTTCTCACAGTTCTCGTACGAAAAAACAGTTCCCGTTTGAACCCTTCCCTATATATATATATATATATATATATATATATATATATATATATATATATATATATCCATTCAATTGAATAGTAGATAAAGGAGAAGTAACCTTTTAAAAAAGAAGTTAAACATTTAGAATTTTGATTAATTAACAATATTCTGACTAAAACATATGGACGTGTTGATAATAATAAGAAGAAATAATTCTAAAAAGTAGTCCCCTACCTTATCTAATAGTTAATTCTAAATCACTATTACGCTACAGGTTAATTCAAGAATTAATCATGCTTAATTATCTCTAATAGTTAATTTAAACATGCATGTTGATAAAGACGGTGACTTAAAAGAAACGGGTTCAAAGTCACCCCCAAATGTGAAGCTCATGATTTCAGGCCACAATTTTCAGCCATACTACAATCGATGGTTTCCCACGACGAACCAGCTTCACATTTGTAGTATGGCTGAAATCATACAATTTTCAGCTAAACTCATGAAATTTCTCAAATTCCACCCCTCAAAATTTTGTGTTCATGAGGAGGAATGAAGCAAAACGGCATCTACATTCAAGTGTAACCCAAATAGAGACTCGTCTTAATCAATCTACAAATGAACATATCGATTCAGTAAATATTCAATCTATTAATTGATTATACACGTGATTGATCGAATCAATTCTTGTCCAAGAGAAGGAACGACTTCCCTTTTAAATCGGGTCTTTCCCTTTTAAAAGTCAATAAAGTCAAAATCAAGTGAATGGAGGGATATGATTGGTTAATTGAATCTCAATTTAAGATTAAAAATAGAAAAAGGATAAGCCGTTTTAAATCCACATTTTTTTATTTATTTGTTAAATGAAGGTAAGACATTGTTTGTGCGATATAAAGCAACCTGTAGATACTCGCACAATCACGCAGTGCTATCATAGTTTTATCCCTTAGAAACTTATTGTATTGAAACTTAAAACCAAAACTTTTGTGTAGCTAGCTCCCACAACAATAAAAGCTAAATTAAATATGCATTTAATATACAGGTTGGTTTAAAAATGATTAAATTAAACATTAACAAAAATATACATAATTAAACTGCTGGTAGGCCGTAGCCATGGGCCATATATATCACTCCTTTCCTCCTCAAGTTGATTGACATGCACTAAGTTACAGTCGGTACCTTGTTACATTTGTATGTCAAAACTCAACCAAATCACCCATTTTGCACCTATAATATTTTGGCAAGTTAAATAAAGAGTGAAAACCCGAAAAAAACCAATGAAACCTTGTTAATAATATAGAGATAAGAACAAAATATATTATGACAGAATATAAGAGTCAAACTCTTCTTTATTCGATTCATAAAATTCGGTACGTACATACATATATATAGATGAGGGTGGCGGCGGTTGGAGGTGGTTATCGGCCTGTGCTTGTAACCATCGGTGGTTACTGGCGGTGGCGGCAGCAAGCGGTTTTTCCCTCTAAACATGACCGACTTCTATGTGTGTGTAAACACACACTAATATAATAATTCCATAAATAAATATCTTTCCTAATTAACTAATTATACTTTGATTATATCATTATTTAGAAGGTTCCAACACAATATCACTGTTTTCTTGGTTCTTTTAGAGGTGGAATGCTCTGCTCAAAATCGAAGAAATTGTTTGGATCAGCAACACCCTTCACCATTGCCAACCTCTCAAAATTGTCACCGAAATACTTGTTTCCCCACTCCATCCCTTTCGAGTAACTCGGGTTTTCGGCATTATCATTTTTGCCTAAATCCAGATCCCGGTAATTCACATAAGCTCCCCTTGGCTTCTTTGACACATATGGTGTCATATTTTCATAAATCTTTCTCATCCAACTTATATGTTTCTTTGATGCTTCATTGCTACCATCTTCCCATCTCTCAAAATATTGTATGTTATACAAATACCCTTTTCTGTACGGATACGGAATACTCGTCTCTTTGATCTCGCTCATCTTTCCGCCGTGTGGTTCCATTATAAGGAACGGGTGGTCACCCTCCAAACACCATTTCCATATCTCCTCCAAACCTCCTTCTGCTATCGGTTCTTTCACATAGTCTGATTTACCTTCAAAGTAGCCTCTAGGCTCAGGTTTCCTATCTCTAAGAACCTCAATTCCTTCTTCTTTCGGGAAATTCGTGAAATAAAGTATCGATTCGATCCAACTCATTTCTTTATAATCTTCTTTCTTTAACCCAAGATCAGGGAAACCATCCGTTATGGTTTCAATAAGCTGATCAACCGTTCCAAGAAACATGGAATTATATGTGAATTTAATTGTTCTATTTCCAGTTTCATTCATACTGGTTTCGATTATAACTCTAATGAATAAATCTTGACTTAAATTATGCGCAATGTACTGCCACTTATGAAAAAGACTCGAACCCTCTTGTTCTAAAGTCTTTGAAACACTAAAGACAGTAACTTTTTCGGGTACATAAACAAGATTCACTTTCCAAGCGACTACAACACCAAAACTTCCACCCCCACCACCTCTAATTGCCCAAAATAAATCTTCACCCATTGACTTTCGGTCAAGAATTTGACCTTTGACGTCGATAATCATAGCATCGATAACATTATCAGCTGCTAGACCATACTTTCTAATCAAAGCTCCAAGCCCACCTCCACTTAGGTGCCCACCAACACCTATAGTTGGGCAAATCCCAGCTGGGAATCCAAGATTTTGACTTTCTTGAGAAACCCAGTAATATAATTCACCAACTGTTGCACCGGATCCGACCCACGCAGTTTTCTGATCCGGGTCAATTGTTATGGACCTCAGTTCTTTCAGGTCAATAACAACAAAAGGATCTTGATAATATGAAGTGTATGAAAGTCCTTCATAGTCATGTCCACCACTTCGGATTCGGATTCGAAATTTGAGGCTTTTTGAGCAAAAGATTGTAGATTGTATATGGGAATATGTCAAAGGTGTGATTATAGCTAATGGTTTTGGAATTTTAGATGCGGAGAATCTGAGGTTGATGATGGTTGACCGAAGAACAGATGAATACGATGTGTTTTCTTGGATGAACACGAAGTTTGAGTATGTGGTATTTGAATGTTGAGAGAGACATAGAAGAAACTTATGGGCTAGTGGATCTGAAGTTGATAAAGAGAAGGCCATAAAAATGCATAAAAGAAATGGTAGGAATGTAGTGATAATAGGTTGCTCCATGTTTGCAAGTGTTGAATGATTAATGTTGTACAAAATTTCTTACTATATATTATAGACGAAATATCTATTTCTTGAATATATTAAAAGATTATCTATACATATCTATATGAGAAATTATATGACAAAAGTCGTTTTCTGTTGTTTATATTTAGAAGGTTTATTATTTCTAGATTCCATTATATATTTGTTTATTAAAATTGGTAGAGACATGATGTGTAGATAAGTTGGCAACATGCCAAGATTGACTTTGAGGTGTGTGGGAGTTTCTCGTCCAAGTTACTACACATTGATATTTGTCTTTATTTTTATTTTTAATGATTTTATTTTGTCTTTCTTTAATGCTTTTTTTTCTTTTATATTTTTTTTAATTTGTTTGTGATTTTCTTTTTTCTTCTTTGTCATTTGTAAGTTACTATATCAATGAAAAATATTTTTATATACTCGTATAATATATAAGTTGGTTTAGAAATTATAGTTATTAAACGTTAACAAAAAGATATTAAAAACAAGTAAAACAATAATTAAAAAAATGGTGACAGAAGGCGTCAACTCAGTGGTGGAAACGTCGACGTGAGGTTGAGAACAGACGTGACGGTAAAAACGTGGTATCATGATACAAATAGATATGATTGTATTTCTTGTACAAGTCACCCGTCATTAGTGTTACAACTAGGGCAATAAGGTCAAGTCTTTATTTATTTACAATTGAAAGAATTTAAAATAATTATAAAATATTTTAAAATGATAAATTAAGAACTTGGTTATATTTTAAAATGTTATAAGGTACATATGATTTTTTTAAAATTTGATTGGACAAATATGATATTTTAATATTTAAAAAAAGATGTATATGATATTCATTTAATAAAATTCGAAATTGAAATTGAAATGTTGATAAAAGGACGGTCAGGATTGAGCATTTAAATTTATTTTATTAAATAAAATGTTTGAATTATTTAATAAATTTGATGCATGTTAGTCTTATATTTATATTTGAAAATTAAGTTTCATATTGTAAGCAAAATATTATTACTAACTCTTACAAGAAACATTTTAAAAAAATTAAATGTACAAAAATTACTCGAGACTAAGATCATTTGCATTAATCAATCATGATTAATAAGTTAACTAAAACTTATACTCTTAAACTTACATAATTACAACTAAAATAAGTCAACTGGCAAGATTTTTATTGAGTTTTTCAGGTTTTAGTTTGTTATTCGTTAAAAAAAACATTGTTGCTCATGTCCGAAGAAAAATGCCTGAAAATGTTAAAGGCTTAGGCCCGCTACTAAGCGCGGATCCGAATTCCTAGTTACTGTAACGCCGGTCCTTAAATTTCAGAGTCTTATTTTTTTTATTAAAATATGTGCAGAAACTTAATATTTATTTCACATTTTACAACTTATATAAATATAAGTTGTATTACAAAAGTATTGTTAATCAAAACATTCCAAGCGTTACCAACTCGTTCGACCATTACACTAATCAATACACAACATAGTCTTTACATAGTGTTCCCCAAAACCTAACATGAACTACCAGCAGGTACCCGTCATCACCTTCAGTCTATTTACTTGCATATGGAGAGTTCATGAGAGGGTTAGCTATAAATAGCTAGTGAATAGCAATTAAACGGAAGCAATATATTAACAGTATCAAAACACATTACATGCATCACATAACTTCATTCAAGTCTATCCTAACACATGGTGAAGCACCGGTTCGTCAGCAGGCATTATGTCTTGCGAGGTAGCGAACCCAGCTCAATGATCCTCACTGGGGAAACCGATACTTCCTCCATGCCGGTGGAGAAGCGGGTAGCGGTCCACCATTGCGTTATCGGGAACATATCCCATTTCGGATCAGTGGGAACTGAGAGCCCCGAGTTAGTATCGAGGGGAGGAGGTTTAGCAAGAACCAAGATTCGTGATCATCGAATCTCCGCACATCCTAGCTCGCGACACAAGGCCCCAACTCAAGACCCAGATAATTTGGCCCCAATCTCTACAAAGTAGTACCGGCACTCACACAATGGCCTACTCTGGCCTTATCACAAACACAAATGGCCTACTCCGGTCCTTACAAATCAAGATTGACCTACACATGCCTTCAACATATCAATAATGACCTACTCTGGTCTTCAAACAAGCATACATATCATTTGAATTACACAATTGGTTCATTAAACCTCTAAACATGCATAACTACAATTTCTTGGTTTATCACATACAAAACATCTTATAATACTATTAATATCATGCTCGAGTTAACTGTTACTCACCTGTGGAGTTATTAAAGGTAAGCACTAAGTCATAGATAATTCTTGATCAACTGGTTCACCTAAACAAACATTCCGAATGTCAAAACAACGCGAGACAACAAACTATTTACTGAACAGAGTTCGTTGCGGCCACAAGCAGAATTGCTTGCGCCCACAAAGACTGACAGGCCCTTGCGCCCGCAAGAGGGAGGCCTTACGGCCGTAAGCAAGTATCCCTTGCGGCCGCAAGGGGTATTCCTTGCGCCTGCAAGGACTGCTATGCAGACCTGTGCGATTTCAGCCTCTGTTCTTACCATTTTCAACCCCAAAACTTAACCAAACGATTCCAAATCAAATTCCAGTGTTCACATATGAAATGGTCAATACAACTAAGCTAGAAACAACACTTAATTCTCACTTTAACATCCAATTCAAAGATTGGGACCAAATTCACTATTTTTGACCCATTTAAGCTTTCTTATTAAATTCAATCAAGAACACTTCTTTAATTCAAAACTCAGATTGCAAAACACTTAGAATTGATCTAGAAACATGTAGGAATCATTGATTTCAGTTGGATATGTCAATTTAGGTTTTTTGACCCATTTGACCTAAAAGTCAAAGAATGAAGAACATGATGAATTGGAAGCTTACAATAACAAGTAGGTTGAAGAAGATGATTATGGCAGATTGTAGCTTGGATTTACACTTGATTTGCAATAGATTCTTGGATTGAAAAGCTTCCTTCTTGAATTTTCTCTTGAAAGGCTATGAACACACATATGAAATGGTTTCTCTGTGTTGTGAACGTGGGTAAAAGAAGGAGACCGACTTGTGGGTAATATTTATCCACAAGTGGGTATTTTGTTTCCCTTTCCAACTTACAACTTAACGCACGAATACCCGTTTTAACTAACGAGGATATTTTTGGAAACCTCGTTCTAAACCATTTAATATTCTTTTATCCTTTTCTATTTTTATCAATATTTTATATTTACTCATTTAATAACCAATTTAGTTATTTTTCTTTAATGTTTTTAAATATATATATTTTATTCAATTATTAATTTATTACACGCACCACGACAGCATGCGTCTAGGCCCTTTGTGAGGATGTTACAGTTACTTACATGTAACGCCCCAAATTATATATATATATATATATACATATATATATATATATAAGTGATAATTTCGTATATATCTTTGTAAAACTTTGAAATTACGTATATATCCTTATAAACATTCAAATTACACTAATATCCTTCTAAACATTTTAATATATCATATATATCCATATATTTAATTAATTATAATTAAACTATTTGAAAATTACGAAACATTGGATCCTTAATTCTTTCATATGCAAATTTCAAAAATACCCTTTCCTTTACTTATTGTCTCATTGACATATCTGTTAATTTGTTATCTCCTACCCAAATGAAACACATTAAATCATTCATCTCCCATTGACGTTCATCCCTCACTATTAAATTTTTTGAACACCTACATCAATTTTTAATGGCTACGATGTTCTAAACCCACAACACAATACAAATTTGACATTGCAATCTTCCTGGCGATAAATTTTTAATGGAATATTTTTTTTGTATTATAATCGCATTTTCAAAAAATTAATTGTTTCACATACTAATATCATTTGCAGGAATAAATAAGCAGTAGGAATCACTTTTTAACCTAGTTTAAAACCAGGGAAGATAAAACAAAAGATGAATGTGGATATGAGATGTATAATGAAATGTCGGGGAGAAGGGTTTTATTTTTTGAGTTTAGGGAAGGGGTAATCTGGGAATTTAGATATAAAAAACTTAAGGAGATAATGTTTTGTAATTTTTAAATGATTTAATTATAACTAGCATGATACCCGCGCAATGCTGCGGCGGTGAATAGTTTGTGTTTGACAACATCTCCAGTTCCCAAGAAATGTTCGTGCTCGACAACATATTGTTCACCTTCTTTTTCAGTTTCCTTAACATCACACACAGTATGAACTATCATCTTTTTTTCTTAATCAAGACACTCTATTTCTCTTTCAATTACATAACAACGATTTACATTCCAAAATCTTCTTCATTCGTCGTTATCTAATAACTTTACTATGCTTCTTCCTTGCTTCAATTATCAACGTTCTCTTCCCTGTTTCACTCATCTTTCTTCAACACATTTGCTCGGTCATCGGCAATGCCAATATTGCGGCTTGTATGCAGCAGATGAAGGCATAGATCGATCCGATGGTGTAATATTTATTGATTATTTATATATTAGAGTCGTGTTTTGATATTAATGTGCTAACATCTTATTTTCTTGGACATTGCTTAAAAATGTATAAAGTAGCATATGTTTTATTGTGTTGAAACTACAAATTAGATTTACTTCAATTGACGTCTACATGAAGTCATACTTATTGCCGAAATTGACAATTTAGTCTCGAGATAATTTATAAACGATACAAACTACCTTTACTTATTCAATTTTGGGATATTAATAGGGAACATGGTTCTAAATCATTTCTGAAATTAACAAATCAGTGTAAAATTTTTAAAATTTTCCATATACAAATTTATTGCAATATTAAATTAGTTTAAGAATTTCAAATAGCTAATTTTGTAATAGAAATTTGAATTTCATGCCTTTAAAAAAGAAATTTGATTTTCTTATATGACAATACCTCCATAAAAATGACATGTTTATTACCGTGTCATATTTTCCAAATTAAACTTGCCAACCAACTAAGAGTCGTGGCTTAACCATTCAACTTATTTCATGAGGTGTGAGGGTAATAAGAGCATTTCATATTACTTAAAATTGAAGAGACTAAGCATTTGATGTAAATGTTTTATAATATAAGTAAAGATAGATTCCAAAAAGAAAGGATGTTATGCAAAATTGATTTATTGATATAAAAAATATTTAATATGCATTTTTGTGTAACTTCGAAAATTATTTTTTGGTTTCTCGTATGTTTTATCTATGATAAAAATTCTCTCATGTTTTATCTACTTTACACCATAAATATGTTAAAACAACTTACTCATAAAATAAAGGTACTAAAATAAGTCAATAATTTGATCTAATGCATTTTAAGTCTCTAAAATAGTCCTTTTATAAAATTGCATATATCTTTCTGTCTTTTATACTAAACTCATAAATCTTTATGATCTAACGAGATTTACAAAAGTTTTATCTTTATTCATTGTCTCTTCTTAAAATATAAATCAATACCGTGAGATACTTTGGTTGTGAGCTTAATTATTGGGTAGATGTTATTTTCAATCATAAAATTTGACATAGAATAATATTCTTTGCATTTATGCCCTCTTAATTTTTGTAGCCATAGAATTACTACGAATTATTTTCATAATAATACATAATGTTGTGCAAAATACATGATGAAAACTATAAAGAAAAACATAATACATTAAAGGAATACATCACATTTTTTAGAATACATACATGACGAAAAGCCTAATAAAAAAAACAATCATAAATAAGAAGGCATGGAAATATGTTGCACTGGTTCTCGTAATATAGAAATGTACACATGATTACATGAAGAAAGCTTAATTTTGTGATAAAAATAAGCACAGTTGAAAGGAACACGTGAAAAAAACATAAAAATGATTTGATAATATGTTATTATCTCTTTTTCACTAACCGTATCATCATCGATTACCGGAGTATTGATGGTGTTGAAAGTTACGTCAAATCGTCATGCCCACATATAAGGAATCACATACAGGAGCATTGTTGGTACTATCTTTCAAGTTCATGTTTTTGATGTGTGTGTATGATGATGAATGCTATAGTAAATGAGTTATGTATATATATATATATATATATATATATATATGTAGGCAATTAAAATTTTGGAATGTGCAATAATTATGGTGTAATATTTGAATTTCCAATCGGTTGCTTTTTTTCATTCAATTTGTTTCCATTACGAAGTTGTAGCACACCAATCACAGCCATAAAAATGCTTTATTCATTAAATTTACGGTTGTAATGTAATTAATTTTCCATTTATGCTCCCATTACCATGTAATTTAATTACCTTTAATTATTCTTTCAAATATCTTTTCTCATTTAATTATCCTTACAGCATCAATCACTATATATCGATGGAAATTTGTATAGGGGTATATAAGTAGTTTCAATTGATTTAAATTTAAGAGATTAAGTAAATAGTGTAAATGCTTTATAATATAGTATAGATTAGTTAGGTGTTTGGATATATATGATAAATTAAAAGATTTGGAAGGATATTAATATAATTTAAATGTTTAGAAGGATATATATGTAATTTTAAAATTTTACAAGGATATATATGAAATTCTCCTTATATATAAATACACACACACACATTCACGTTTGACTACCAATATAAAGTGGCCATGCAGGTCATTCGGGAGCCCATGATGATTCTAGACACCACTTTACCGGTTATATCGACTTGCGAAATGTTCTAATAAAATATATCGACTTGCGAAATGTTCTAATAAAATATATCGACTTGCGAAATGTTCTAATAAAATATATGTTTATGAGAGTAATAAAGGTCCACAAATCATTTTATAAATCACACGATATTTAAAACATTGTTTAAACATTACAATACATATTTTATTTAAACAACAGGGCCCTTGCTTGTGGAAAACACTGTTTTTGAGCTATCTTCACATTGCTAGAGTTTTCTCCTTGTCCCGTACTTCCTGTAAAAAGAATAAATCCACAACAGTAAGCATAAAGCTTAGCGAGCACACTAACTTACATACCACACTAGGCATGCATACATCATATACTTTATCCATGATCATTAATATTACACATAATATTACATATAATACTACAAATAATATTACATATAATACCGACATAGTGCACTCGACGATTTCTCTGTTCATATGACTACCCAAGAAGACATCGATAGACCAAAAAAACCGATGAACCGGACTGAACCAGACCGAGATCGGTCCGGACCGGGACTGGTCGGTCCAGGTGCAAGGCTAACTCTGAGAGTCTGAGGCAACTCTTGAGAAGTACGCGCCCGGTGGTTCTGCCCGGGTTGACTCAAGGTCTCAAGCTAAGCCTTCCATGTTAAGGAACTAGCTATATATCTATATAGATAGTATCTCTCACTTTCTCTCTCTCTATATATATATATATACATATATTCCAATGTTTATTTCGTGAAGTTATGTTGTGATTTTAAGGTACTCTTTTATTGCCACAGCTGGTTATCGTAATTTATGACTATAGGTTTATATAATTCATGTTTTCTGAAATAGATATAAGAGATTTATAGGATTAATCGGTGGATTTTTCTTAATTAGTATTTTGATAATGCAAATTCTTGCAGATATAAAATTTATATGCTACCAAGTATGATGTTCCAGTATGCATCGATGTAAACAAGTTTGTAAATATACGTGCTTATAACGTGTTTGATGAAATGCTTTAACGAATGTTATCTAAAATTACATCATGTTTTGTTTTGGTGGGTTTCACCATCTCTAAGTCCAGTTAACACCACCGAGCTAGCAATGATCTGATGATGATAACTTTCTTTAGGGTCATGCTATTGAATATTGATGAACATGTTTTGACTGAAATTTTAGTCAACTTTGATTTGTCAACGAGCATCACCACAAAATCCTGCTACAAGTGAAGATATTGGTGCAAAGCCAGAGACAACGTATGCTTAGAAGGAGTTTATACCAGACATTAATAAGGATGATAGATGATTTCTCTAATATATATTAAATAAATAAATTCGTTTGTTCACGAATGACACCTGCACAAAACTCGTTTGTTTGTTTATCCATGCGTGTTTGTTTGTTTCCTCAACTATAGTCGAACGATTAACTTAACAATGATCTAAGTCTTGTTTTTCTTTTTTCGTCTTAACTTTGAGTCTTTACGTGCACACAAAATTATGGTCTCTAAGCTCAAAGCCTGGTATCAAGTTTAAGTCTATATTCGGGTCCAAATGTAGACATGAATCTTGTTAGTATTTGAGGAACAACTAATTATACAATGACTATTTTAAAGATTTGGATTATTGCTCTCCCCAATCTAAGATAGGTGTAAGAAGGTTAACAATTGAACGCCAATATTTATCCTAGAGAGAGGTGAGTACAATCAACAACATCCTTTTATAAAGAGCGATGATTTGTGCACAATTTTTTTACTATACACAACAATTAAGACTTTTGTTCCTACCGGTCCACTATCACCGTAACCCTAGCTACCAACCAAACTACTCAAGTACCCTTGTAATGTTATTTCTTACGCATAATCCTACATCACTTGGCATAATTTCAAACATATTTTCCTCCTTAAACTAAATGCATTTTTCACCCTCCAAAATCTTTGTCAACAAGAGAGCAGCAGAACAACAGTGCCTCTCCCTCCTTCAAACCTGCACTACTCTCCTTAATCTCAACCAAATTCACGCGCACATTCTGAAATCAGGACTCCTAAACAACCCACTAGTCCTCACCAAATTCACTTCAACTTCATCCGATCTCAATGCCATTGACTACGCTTCTTCATTCATCTTATTTTCCCCGGATGCCAAAACCCATCTCTATGACGCTTTCCTTTACAACACATTCATCAGAGCTTACGCTCAAACCAATCAATCCAGGACCACTGCCGTTGAAATCTACAAAACCATGGTTTCCAATGATGTTAGGCCTAATAAATTCACATACCCATTTGTTCTTAAGGCCTGCGCTGGTGTTGGAAACTTGCGTCTAGGGGAATCGGTTCATGGTAATGTTGTGAAGTTTGGGTTCGACGGGGATTTACATGTGCTGAATACCATGGTTCATATGTACTGTTGCTGCGGTGGGGTTGAGAGTGCACGTATAGTGTTCGATGAAATGCCTAAGTGGGATTCCGTGTCCTGGAGTGCAATGATTGGTGGGTACGCGAGAATGGGGATGTCAGCAAGTGCTGTAGAGTTGTTTAGGGAGATGCAAATCGCTGGGATTAGGCCTGATGAGATCACTATGGTTTCTGTTTTATCAGCTTGTAGTGATCTAGGTGCTTTAGAGCTTGGAAAGTGGGTTGAAAACTATATAGAAAAAGAAGAGATTTCAAAAAGCATAGAGCTTTGTAATGCTCTTATTGACATGTTTGCAAAATGTGGAGATGTGGATAAAGCTTTAAGGCTGTTTAAAAGCTTAGATGGTAAAACTATTGTTTCTTGGACATCTGTGATTGTTGGTATGGCGATGCATGGTCGTGGTTTAGAGGCGACTTCATTGTTTGAGAAGATGAAAAATTCTGGGGTGACACCAGATGATGTCACTTTTATTGGGTTGCTCTCGGCTTGTAGTCATTCAGGGTTAGTCGACGAAGGTCGCAAATACTTTGACTCCATGAGTGTGCAATTTCATATAAAACCTAAAATCGAGCACTATGGTTGTATGGTTGATCTATTCAGCAGGGCTGGCCTAGTCAAAGAAGCACTAGAGTTTGTTAACAAAATGCCCATTGACCCAAACCCAATAATCTGGAGGACCTTAACTGCCGCTTGTCGACTCCATGGTGAACTCAATCTAGGTGAAACCATCACAAAACATTTGATTGAAAACGAACCTTTGCATGAATCTAATTATGTCTTACTTTCCAATATTTATGGGAAAATGTCTAATTGGGAAAAGAAGAAGACGGTTAGAGAAGTGATGGGCCAGAAAGGTATGAGAAAGATCCCGGGGAGTACCATGATTGAACTCGACAACAAGATATATGAATTTGTTGCTGGTGATAGAACACATGAGTTATACAAAGAGATTCATGAAATGATTGATGAAATGAATAGGAAGATTAAGATGGCAGGATATGTTCCTACAACATCAGAGGTGTTACTCGACATTGGTCAAGAGGATAAAGAAGATGCTTTGAATAGACATAGTGAAAAACTAGCTATTGCTTTTGCCCTTATAAAGACACCGCCTGGGACTCCAATAAGAATAGTGAAGAACTTACGGGTTTGTGGTGATTGTCATTCTGCAACAAAGTTTGTCTCGAAGATCTATAATCGAGAGATTCTAGTTCGCGATAGAAACCGATTTCATCATGTCAAAGATGGGGTATGTTCATGTAAAGACTTCTGGTGATTGCATAAATTTTGTGCCAAATGATTTAACACCTAATAATTTCATTACAGCTAATGATTTGATTATGATTTTTCTATAAATGAAATGTCAAACACCCCTTTAATTATGCAAAGCAATGGAATTCATTAGACATAGGTATACTTGAACAATATTCTAGAAAAGAACCATTTTATTTGTCTGATTTTCATCTTCTTCCCTTCAGGAAGGAGTTTATTAACACAATAACCAATAGATAACAACTAGCGTTTCGGTTTTTACAAGAACCGTAATCAATCTACTGAGATTCGGTAAAAATCGATGTCACTGTTTCCTACTTCCTTTTGTTCATAATTAGAGGTGGAATGCTCTGCTCAAAATGGAAGAAATTTTGTGGATCAAACATACCCTTCACCATTGCCAACCTCCTGAAATTTCCCCTAAAATACTTGTTTCCCCACTTCATGGATTTCAAGTAACTTGTGTTATCCGCATCATCATTTAAACCTAAATCCAAATCCCTGTAATTCACATAAGCTCCCCTTGGATTCTTGGTCACATATGGTGTCATATTTCGATAAATCTTTCTCATCCAACTTATGCGTTTTTCTGATGCTTCATTGCTACCATCTTCCCACTTCTCAAAATACTGTATGTTATACAAATACCCTTTTCTATACGGGTAAGGGTTTCTCGTTTCTTCGATCTCATTCATCTTTCCACCGTGTGGTTCCATTATTAGAATAGGTTTTTCTCCCTCCAAACACCATTTCCATATCTCTTGTAATCTCTGTTCGGATATCGGTTCTTTCACATAGTCTGATTTACCATTGAAGTAGCTTTTAGGCTCGGGTTTCCTATCTTTAAGGACATCAAGACCTGTTCCTTTTGGATAATTTGCAAAATAAAGTATCGACTCGATCCAACTCATTTCACTACAATCCTTTTCTTGTAACCCGAGTTCAGGGAAGCTTTCAGATACAGTTTTCATGAGGCGATCAACCGTTCCAAGAAACATCGAGTTGAACATAACTTGAATTGTTCTGCTTCCCCCGTCATTCTGAGTAGGTTGTATTATAACTCTGATGAACAAATCCTGACTTAAATTGTGCCCAATGTACTGCCACTTGTTAAAAAGACTCGAACCACCTTGTTCTAAAGTCTTTGACACACTAAAGACAGTAACTTTTTCGGGTACATAAACAAGATTCACCTTCCAAGCGACTACAACACCAAAACTTCCACCCCCACCACCTCTAATTGCCCAAAATAGATCTTCCCCCATTGATTTTCTATCAAGAATTCGCCCATTAACATCGATAATCCTAGCATCAATAACATTATCAGCTGCTAGACCATACTTTCTAACCATAGTACCAAAACCCCCTCCACTTATATGCCCACCGAGCCCTACGGTTAGCCCTATTCCAGCTGGGAATCCTAGATTTCGATTCTCTTTAGACACCCAGTAGTAAAATTCACCATTGGTTGCACCCGATTCAACCCATGCAGTGTTCTGACCCGATTCAATGGTTATAGACCGCAGTTTTTTAAGGTCAAGAACAACAAAAGGGGTTTGATCATGTGAAGTGTATGAAAGACCTGCATAATCATGCCCACCACTTCGGATCCGGATTCGAAATTTGAAACTTTTGGAACAAAGTATTGCAGACTGTACATGTGAATATGTTAATGGTGTGATTATAGCCAAGGGTTTTGGAGTTTTAGAGGTGGAAAATCTGAGGTTTATGGTAGATGATTGAAGAACAGAAGAATATTGTGTATGTTTCTGTGTGAAGACAATTTCTGAGTTTGTGGAATTTGAAGATTTGTCGAGACATTGAAGAAACTTATCAGCTAGTGGTTGTGAAGATGCTGAAGATAACATAAGCATAACAACATCTAAGAGAAATAGGAGGAATTTGTAGTTAATTTTTAGCACCATGTTTTCTTGTAAGCTGAACAGATTCTTGGTTTTCTTGGTACTTCTAAAAACTAAATAAGGTGGTATATATATACAATGAATGAACCTTAGGCGGTCACCTTCGCCCAATTAAATAAAATTCCCTTTATCAATAAATAACGTTTGGACAGAAGTATAATATTAAATACAAGGAAAAGTTGTCAACAGTGTGTATCATATACGGTGTCGTTTCACAAACATATTAATGAGAAGTAATTTAATAAGAATTCTTATTCTTATTGGTTCGAATATTATATATATAAATATATATTTCATAATTAATTCCTAGGTCGATACTTATCTTTTGCTACATAGGGATTAATCAGATTAATTCCTTAAGATCCTATATTGCTTTGTGTTATATTGGACTCTTTTTTTTTTTCGTTTATTGATTATTCTTAAATGTATATGTTGTTATTATTATAGAAGTTCGAATTTATTGTCGTAATCTAGTGTTTCGTTTCAAATTTTAATTATTAAAAACATAGAATAAATAGTTACCACATTCATTAGTGTACATATCATAATAAAATTTAATATGTGTTTACTTTTAAACATAATCAATAAATCTATAGCACATTATGCATAACATCAATTCCTTATTTCATACTAAAATCTTCTTTTAATGAATATCTATCTCTTATAATAAAAGAAATATAAAATATGTGACATGTGCCATAAAGTAGAACACGTTGAAAATTAACACAAGGCTGACCATTTAAAAAAATATGAAAATAACATTAATAATCAATTAATAGAAACAATGATGTGAAATAATAGTAATAATAAAAAAAATATAAAAAATAAGATCATATGTGGGATCGTGAGATCATATAGTGATGCGTGGTTAGCAAAAGGTGTGTGAATGAAAGTGATTCGGTTTTAAACTAGATATGGCTAACTCAAAATGTGGCAATGTACTGTTTGTTTGTTAATATAGCTAAGATATGACCGGGTTGTCGATCTCCTAATCCCCCACTTCAAAACTCCCTAACCCTATAATCTCCAGAACTGGAACCTCCATCTAGACCTAAACCTAACACCAAAATACCAAAAAGTTCGAATTCGCAGCTAATAAAAAACCGCTTTCCCGAGACGGTTGTTAAACTTCAGTACAATGATATTAATTAATTCTTAGTCTTCTGAAAATTAGATTTGGGATTTTTTAAAAATAACGAAAAATACAAGCAAAAACTACTCAACGACTAAAACGAGAACAAGCAATTCACGAAGCAAAAGATGCAATGAGTAAAGAGTATTTACATAAGTTTTAACATAATAACAGTTATCAGTCAAAATACAGTTAGAAATTAGTTATAACCAATTTGATGGCTATTAACAACAAAATAATTTGACTGTAAACACTATTATTCAAAATAACAATATTTAATCTCGAAGTTTACTTCTTCTAACAATAATATATCTCTTTTAAGTCTTAATTATAAAGCTTGAAATCTTGTTACTTTCTCACTTTTTATATATGATTATCTCCATTTTAGATTGATATATTATAATAATAATTTGAGTGTTACATTCTATATAGACTTAAGAATTATTTATTATATACGTAATGTAAAATGATATATTAATTGTTTTACTAAATTAATTTTATGATTGTGCTGAATTAAAATACGAGTAGTTTTTTAATGGCTCTTAATTTATCTTAAATTTTAGTATGACGGGACTCGAACTTATAACCATAGACTATGAGCAACACCAAACCTAAAATATCGCAATACTATTACACTAGAAACCTTTGGTAAATACAAGTAGCTAGCGAGTCAACACGGTTGTTGTTGTTTGAATGAATGGAATGTATTAATGGCATCTCATGAACGAACTACATCGATATATATGATTTCATTCAAAACTAAAGGACGGCCAAACGCGTACGATTCAAAATGAATTGGTCAAATGAAATATTATAAGATTTCAACTTATTGTATTTCCATTTACGAACTAAATGTCATCTACTTATGAGTTACGGTCAGAGTTTGAAAAGGTCAGATCCTGGATTATTCCATTATCTAATCTAATTGAGTTATGAAAACTTCTGGATAGGTATCCTACATCTAAACCAAATTATTTCTGGTTAAAGAATCTCTTTCTAGTTACTCTGAAACAATTAGAAGATTCTCTAGGTGGAAACATGCTATTGACGCTGACAAAAAATAGTAATGAAAATATGTGTATAGACCTAAAAAAATTATAATTTTGCCATTTAAGAACCACTGTTCTTTGGATAATTAAACAAAAGATTGAGTTTAGTATCATAATTTTGCCATTTAAAAATTATAATTTTGCCATTTAATAACCACTGTTTTTTGGATAATTATAATTTTGCCATCAATCCAACGCATGAAACTAGAGTCTTGCCTTTATATTTCCCTAAACCACTTGCACGAGGATCAAATACCCCCATAAGCTACTATCAATTACTGTCACATACTATTAGGAAGGTTACATAATGAAACAACAATGAAAGTCCAATAACGAATACTATCCCAAAACTCTAAACTTGAAACCGAGACAATATCTCAAATGCTCAAAAGAGCATAATTAGTCAACATACTCTACTATCCATTATCCAATAACGAATACTGGAACCCCAAAACTCTGAACTTGGTACCGAGACAATATCTCAAATGCTCAAAAGAGCATAACTACTTAAATGCTCAAAGAGAACAATCATGCATTAACACATAACACATATAAAACAAAACTATATAAAGCACACATGTAATAAAAATATCCTTTATTAAATTCCATAAACTTATGCGAAATCATAATTTATTAGTTAATTAATAAGAATCTTTAAATTTAGAAACTCGTAGATTTTAGGGCGTTACGGTGTGTTACATAAAAGTGGGGGGGGGGGGGGGAGATACACTTATATGGTATGATTGACTAGTTACTTGGTACCTAGAACACGAAGCTAAGGTTTTTATTTGCTATGTGTGTTTGGCAAGGTACAAAATTGGTCTCTTATCCACTTGAAATGTCCATATTACCATCATCCTATCTAACTATTATTTAGTATAAACACACCTCACACTCTTCCACACACTCATCTATGCATACTCAACCTTGAACCTTGTGTGTTGACTGTTGATTTCTCCGGCAACTAGCCTCACGGTTGACATTAAGAAGCAAACGCTAACACCAACCACCATCGTCGTCTCCAACCACCACCGTCATAGATATGTACCTCGATTTGTACTCAAAATTTGAGGGTTCCTTTTGGAGTCAGAAGTCATGTGTGAGTTTAGTCTATAACCTACCATCAACATCATAAAATTTAAAAGAAAATGATCAAATTCGTAAAAATTTCAACTAAAGGATCAGAGTTATAATTTTGATCAAATGTGATACGAAAAATCATTAAATCAGTGAATGTCATAGAATTTTTTTGATAACCAATTACTTTACTTTCTTAGTGCACCTCGCCCAAAGTTTGATGGCTAATGACACAGGTTTAAAATGAAGCAGGCCCGTATGGATCGTGTGAAGCCTAGGATCAATATGGGTCCCATATAGACTTGAACTGGTCTAGTTTGTTCACAACTTTCCTCAATATCCTCGCAAAATCTAAATATGCCTTCAAAATTTCATCAGATGATCATTTTTAGCCCCACAAAACAAATAGAAATCCCTCACTTACGTACACAACGTACAGATCGCCTATAAAACTTAGTTAAAATTAGAAACCATCACTCTAAACTCACAAGAACACAGAGAGAGACCTACTCATTAGCATCGCATCAACCATCATCTTCCCATAATCTAATCTGTAAGTTTGGCTTTTGTCACCTTGATTAGGTAAAAAGGAAACCCTTTTGATATCAAAATTTAAAGTCTTTTTATAATATAAATTTTTGTTCTTCATTTTCTTATTTCTTTAAATCAAATCAATTAACATGTATAATGATACAAAAATGGATGCATTTGAGCTGTAGATGGTTAAACTAGCTGCATTAAAAAGAAAGTGCAGCATTTTCTATAACAAGATTACATGAAAAAGGTCTTTCTTTTAGGGAATGAATGATTATAAAGTTTCATCAAGTTAATGTTTTATTTGCTGATATTGTTCTCAATTTGATTGCTTTTTCATCATTTTTATGTTATTTACAGAATATCTCAATACATTATTATTATTATTATTATTATTATTATTATTATTCAACTTAAAGAGAGTAAAAAGACTCCACCTTTTGCAAGTTGAATAATCATCTCCCCAAATTTAGTTCAGTAAGTTCATTGTCTTCTTTTCTCCCCTTCATTTATTTACTAGGTTAGTTGGGTCGGGGGAACCGAAGCCGAACTCGAAAGGGGGCGTAACGGTGTTCCGACCGAAGCCAATTAAGCCACTCGCGTGCCACCTGAACCCCTTCGGATTCCCCGGTACTCTTGGCCTAGGTAGACATCATTGTCCAAAATATATTTCAATTCACAGAAACTCATAAACCAATTTATTCAAACAAAGAGATTATCACAGAAAGAATCTAACTTTTATTATCATACATGACAAACTAGTTGTTTATAAAACTTTGAAGAAAAGTTATTTTATTATCATACATGATTGCAAATTTTTATTATTCTAGTCTAACATCACATCAGTAAAACACACATTAAACATACTAACATTTACCAACTTTGTTGGTACTATTCCTAAGCACTATTAGCAATAGTAACTTTAGGTTTTTTTTATTCTTAAGGTATCATTTATCTACAATAAACATAGTTTTACATACTAATATTTACCAACTATGTAGGTATTATTCTTAAGCACTATTCAACAATAGTAAATTTAGGTTTTTTTTTACTCTACCATTCATCTAAATTAAGGGCTATTCCCATCTACAATAAACATAGTTTATTTAATCTCCTAAGATAGGGTGTATTTGGTAAAAAAGGCTTGGGCTAGGGTTAATTAATTAATAATCTCAAGCTCAAACAATAAGATACTTGAAAAGGCTTTTATTTTTTGGGCTTACAAGAGATTATGTTTTTAATAAACCCCTCAACATTGTAACACCCAAACAAGGCTAGAAAGCTAAGGATTACGAAAACTAGAATCTCAAATCCCTATAATCCTCCATAAGCCCGTTGCCGAACACACCCTACTACCCATACATATATATTTTGAACATTCCTTTATTTTTTAGAGAAAACTTATATCAAACCCTATTGTAAAAAAAAAAACAAAAAAAACAAAAGGTAGTTTTAATCAAAATTAGCAAAACTCATTAGCCAATTTTATATTTGCAGGACAGTTAGAGAAACTCTAATGCTTGACCGAACCTCACTCACCACTCAAACTCTCAAAGTTGAACGTTGTTAACAAAATCCCTTTGAATCGGTGAGCTCCTGGAGTTTCGGTCCCTCGTTCCTCCATAAATGGGGCTCAATCTCATCATCATACGCAAACGTAAAAGGAGAATTCAGAGGGTTCGCCAAAATAGCAGCAGTCAAGGGTCGAACGAGGCTAAATCCAGACTTTTAGTAGCCACAGGAGGAGGTGGGAGAGTCGACGAATCTCAACGACGTTTAATGTGCAATAGACTCGCATTCTACCGGCGATTTAAGGTTAGTGTTGAAGCCTGTTTTCTGTTTCCTTGTCTGATGCGAGCAATAGAAGGTTTTGAATGATCTTTCATGCCTTGAATACTAAAATCATCCCTAAACGTTTATCAGTTTCAAACCCACTGATTCCTCACATGTTGATGTTTTAATTTATAACCCAAGTAGGTTGGTTGAATGATTAGTTACAAATGGGTTTGTTTGTACAGTAAAACATCAAAATTGACATATATAATCAGGCCTTGAGTTCATTTATTATTAGCATACTTCCATGAGCAGAGTTAGGATGTGCAAATGGTGCCTTGTTCTTTAAATAATTAAGGATTTAAAAGCGATCCATATGCATTTGATTTTAAAGATAGAAAATCTTATAGGAAATTTAAAGATTCTTTTAATCACATATAAAAGAAACTTGAAAACACGTAATGCGCATCAGTAATGTGATTGGAAACCATTAGTATTGTGTTTTAACTAGTTTATAGACCCGTGCATGCACGAGTATTACAAAAGTAAACTTAAAGTACAACAAAACTAAATAGAAAAATCTTTCAAGTAGACAAACACAATTAGAAGTTTTGATTTTTGAGCAGGTTTCTGAATTTGGGACGAACACATTTAGTACAAACTGAGCCCTAAGCTTGTCGGAAAGGATATCAGGATTAATATATTAAAACACGGGGGATGCAGAATGCAACATTTAAAAACCCAAGAACTACTATATATCAAGTCTTCTAAGTGAGGTGCTTATGGATTTTGCTCAGGTGAATACTTGAATGGGTAGCATAAGTTTTATCCTGGTGAGCTAAGTGATCTTTTATTTTGTTCATGCACAGCTGGGTTTTGACATAATCAAATACAAAAACTTTTCAACTACATATAAATGTAATTTTGTAACCAATTAGGAGCTATACATCTTATCTTGAAGATGTTTCCATTGAAGCTGAAAAAATCTGTAATATAACAATTAAGGATCAAACTTAACGTGATGTGATAATCTGTTTACGGATAAGGAGGAGTAAGATAGTCAATTCAGTATTTAATACAACTATAACTGATTATAAAAGATGTTAAAAATCTTAATAAGTGATATTTTGAGTTTTAATAAGGGTATATAGGAAATTCACCCAAGTTAGAATGTGTTAATTTTGGGGTTTTTTTAGTAAACATAATTTTCAACTTTGGAGTTTGTGTAAATATCAGTAAGAAAGAATCAGCTTAAATGGAGTTGGTGTGAAAAATAGTAAGAAAGAACCAGCTTAAGTATGAGCTCTTACTCACGTTAATGGTTAGATACATCTTTGGCTTCACCTTATTTATTTAGACCCCATATTTTCTCCATTTATACCATCTTTAAGATATAAAATACAAACCTCTTAAATGCATAAGGTGTCTAAATAATTAACCTGATGACTTTTCCATTCAAAGGCTGTTAAGCCCTGCTAACAAAGCTTGTTGAACATGTTTGATTGAAGAAGAAAAGTTTTTATGGCATCAAAACATTAATTTTTTTGGGGTTTCTTTAGAGCAATGAACTGAACTCCCACATCTATGTTCTAGCATCAGGAACACATTGTGAAGGTATCCTATTTATCTATAAATAGTTATTTCCAAGTCCAAGATTTCTTGTGCATAATAACTGCTAATATATAGTTGGTACTTTTAAGTCGATGTGAACAATGTGTACATCATGACCGGGTGTGAAATCAGCAAGAGCAAATCATAAAATGAAACACTTTTTAAAAGATAATGCTCTTTTTATAGAAGATTCTAGCATCATGACAAAAATGTTAGTGCTATTAACTACAGATCATATTGTTGGGGAAAAAACACAGAAGCAAATGCATATAATTACTTATGCTTGTGCACATTACGTGTTTACAAGTGAAGACTCAACATAATAGTGTCATACTGTCATTATTCCACTCTCACGTATGACTACCATGTAAACAATATAGTAGTGCAAGTACACTATAACATGAGTGTTAAGATTGAAGTTGAGAAGTAAGAAAAAAAGAGCCAACCTGAATCCAACATCTATAACATTTTCCAGCACCATATTGTACTATTGTAGTGACAATCAAATTCCATAACACAACAATACATAGAAGCTCTTTATTATTCCTGCAGTTGATAAGAACCTAGATGTGCAAAAAATATTATCATTAATCAAAAAGGAATCATAAGCAATTTACAAAGAAGAAACAAAACAATCGACCCTAGACTTGTAGGTTATGTTATGTTATGGTGGATGGTAGTGTGGTGCCCAACACCCATCTCACATTTGTCGGGTACATTTGAATCTACAGACTACAGGTCCGGTGTACTGATGTCTGACATTTGTCATATCTGTCCGTTGACGGTATGCAAGTGTATGCTTTCTAGTAGGAGCTCGATGTGATACAATATGTGATTTGATATGAATTGTTGGTATGATATGTATGAATTATAATTCTGAAAGTGTTTTGATCCGAAAACTTTAATTTTTTGAAACCCTTGTGTTTGCTTCGACTATTATTACTATAATGTATGTATGTTATATCTGTACATTGGGCAATTGGCTCAGCCACAGTTTTCTTTTCTTTCCTCTGCGGCAGGTGTTCAAGAGTGCTTTACGGGAAAGCTATCGAAAGCTAGTCTAGCGGAAGCTTGTAAGTTAGTACTTTCGGGTTGGTTTTGAGAGGTATTTTCTTAGTTTTGCTCTGCTTATGTATCGTATGAGTAACCTCCTTTCCATATTGAGACGCGATGCCACATTATGCAAATTTTTTTGCAACCTAAAAGTTAATATAAAAAATAAGGGAGTTTGTCGTTTTTGGTGTTGATTGATATAAGTTTAGTAGTAATCTTGACTTTTGGCAGGGTTAAAATTACATCTTTATTGGTAAAATGAGAACCCTTTTTTGGGATCAGATTTTGAAGTGTTTTTATGATATTAAGATTATGTTTTTCATGTTCTTACATGTGTATCGGTATTTTTCTTCAAAAAAATAAAAAATAAAAGTGGCTGCACATTGATCTTTGATTTTCTGTTTTGACTTTTATAGGGTCAGATTAGCTCCAAAAACCATTTATATGAGTTTAATGGCAATGTTGAATTTTGTCACCATGATTAGGTTAGGGATTGGATCTTTATATATACATGACAGTGTCTTTTACAGAAAGTTCATAAAACATCTTCAATTAAACCCATTTCCTCACCTTTTGTTCTCAATTTAATTATGTTTTTTCTGTGCTTTCTAACATTTTTGTCTAATTTTCAATAGATGTCGAGATATTCATTTTCGAAGGATGCTCAGGTCCTGGTATGCGGAATACCATTCAACTTGAACAGGGTAAAACACTCCACCTTTGCAAATATTGAAATTTAGCATGTTCTTTTCCTTTTGACTTTTGAGGTCAACTCTTTCTTTTTTCATATAAAAATACTATGTAATATTTATAGATTCAATAACCAAAAACATTCACTGTAAGTTTCAGAACTTTTACATGTCCAAAAGCTTGAATGAATAAAAAGTGTCTTTTTACTAATAAAGTCGAACAATTTTCATAAACAATTGCAGGATCTTATTGCTGCGAGATCATCAAAACTTTGCAAGCTGTTTAAAGAAAACCCTGATGAAGATCTTTCTCACCTTCTTTGTGATATCCCTACTACTCCTCATATCTTTGAGATAGTGGCAAGATTCTGCTATGGTTTCCCAGTCAACTTCACCCCAGAAAACATCATTCCAATTTCTTGTTTGTCTTGTTATTTGGGTATGACAGAAAACCACAGCCCCCACAATCTCTTAAATCAATCTCTGTTTTTCTTTGAACAAAAAATCATCACTGGATGGAATGAAGCTTTAAGATCATTAAAGGCGATAGAGAATCCAAGCCTTCTTCAACAAGCAGTAAGACTTGGTTTAATTGATGGTTGTATGGATGCAATCATCACTAAAGCTCTTGACAATCCACTTCTACTTGGCGAACCAATCAAGAATCCTGTTCTTGATGATGACAAAGATGACCAGGAGTTGAATGAGAATGTTTACAAGCCAAATGCTAAAAGGAAACTTTTTGTTCTTGATTGGAAGCCAGAGGATTTGAGTTTGACCATGCTTCAACTTCAGTTTTATGAGCCTATAATTCGCGGGATGATTCAGTGTAAAGTAGGTTCAGAATACATTGCATCGAATCTTTACGAGTATGCTAAAAGATGGGTGTTCTTTGATCCAAAAGAAACAGACGAAGAAACGTCTTCTTCTGAAGGTGATTCTTCAAACACAAAAAGACTTGCCATTGAAGCAATCGAAAGACTTTTACCCCATGATCGAGGGGTCATCCCTTGTGCCTTACTATCTGAAATGCTTCAATATGCGAACGTTTTAGAAGCTAATGTCAACTGTAAAGACGGGTTTGAAGTTAGAATTGGGAGACAATTGGATTTAGCAACTGTTAATGACTTGCTAATACCATCTCAAGGTTATTCTACAGAAGAGAAGTATGATACAAAGTGTGTTAGAAGAATCTTGAAGCATTTTTACCGCAATTTCACAGGAAAAGATCAATCTGAGCTTCACATTGTGGCTGTACTTGTTGAGGATTTCTTAGGTGAGGTAGCAAGCGACATTGATTTAAAAAAAGACACGTTTATATCACTTGCTGAAATGTCGATTGCTGCATCAAATGGAACAGAAAGAACCTCAGATGGGATATATGAAGCAATAGATATCTACCTAAACAAACACCAATATTTGACAGAAGCCGAACAGGAAGAGATTTGTGGGGTTTTGGAATGCAGCAAGATGTCAGCAGAGGCGTGCGAGCACGCAGCACAAAATGTGCGGCTTCCTGTGCGTGTGGCGGTTCAGGTGTTGTTTGTAGGGCAGTTGCACCTACGGGAAACGATCACCAAGGAGGTGGCTGTGCCGGTGCCACCCTCCGAGGAGTGGACCAAGAAGTCAAAGTCAACAGAAGACGAGGAGGAGGAGAAATTGACAAGAGAATTGGAGAAAATGAGTAGTAAAGTGATGGAATTGGAGAAGGAATGTCTTGTGATGAAGAAAGAGATTCAAAGAGGTTATCTGAGGAAAGCAAAGACAGAGAAGGAAAAAACAAATGTTTGGCGGGAAATGAAGCGGAAGCTCGGATGCATATCGAGCCTCAACAACAGAAATTGTCATGTTAAGAAGAAGAAGGTTCATCCAAGGTAGAAAAGATAAGAATATTCTTTAATTTGTTTTTGTTTGTTCATCTGAGTAATAAGTGTTATTTGTTTTGAGCTCTTTTCTGGCTGTTTCTCCTTGTTCTGTATACATTTCATTCAACTGTTCAACCTATAATAAATTCCTAGATCAGAACAAAAGTTAATCCTTGCTAAGAATTACAGTTTTGTCAAATACAACATTATTAAATCTTTGGGTCTGCTTCAATTTGTTGGGTGGTTTTTGAAGCCTGGTCATCTAATTCAGTCCCACTTCCTCAATGGCTGTAGCTTTTGTAGGCTTGATTAGATTTTCTTTAAGGCAGCACCTTATGACTGCTGACATGGTCAAATTAAGTTCATAGATAGAGGCCAGCTTGATAAGCATATCTGCAACCTCATTCTGGTTCTTTCGCAATTCTTCGGTTTGCTGATGAGCTTTTTTAATGTACACAGCTAATTATCATATATTTAGTCAGTCTACATACATCTTCATGTGGATGTGGTCAGCCATTCATTTTGATTGTCATTCTCAGCTTTGGGAGTATGGCCTCATATTTCAATACTCAACATTTATGAAGGCAGGGTAAGAAACCATCTTCTTTCTTTCTGTAATTCAAGTGTTTTCAAAGATGGTTGTTCATATGTATGTATACCTTTAATAAATATATTTCCAATCTTTGTTATTTTTTTAGTGTGAAATCTTATTTTAAAGTGTCTACAATGTATACTTTTAGTGTGAGTTTTTTTTTGAAATTATTTTTCAAAGAACATATTTAAAATAATTATTCTATAATCTCAAAAAATACATATCAAAGATTTGAATTTGATGACAAAGATTATAAGTCATGGTGTAGTCATGTTGAAGTCGCACTTAAGTATAATGAATCAGAGCCCGATGCAAATGAACTTTATATGAAATTGAAGTTGCTTGACTTATATTTACACGGTGAAACTATCAAACTTAACAATGTGTTAAAATATCTATCACAAGTCGATTGTTTGCCTAATGCAATTATTACATGTAGAGTCTTGTTGACTATTCTGTTTACATTGATATCTGCACAAACAAGTTTCTTAAAACTTAATTTGTTAAAGTCTTACTAACGGTCCAGAATATCACAAGAAAGACTTAACGGATTGACAATGATAGCTATCGAGAACAATATCTTAGAGAGTATTGCTTACGATGAGTTGATTCATAACTTTGCTTCCAATAACGCTAGAACTTCACGATTCATGTAACTATGTAAATCAAACTATTTTACTATCGTTCTTTCATTTTAATTGTTGATATAACAAATATCGCAATATTAGTAAATTTTGCTTATATATATATGTGTGTGTGTATGTAAAAGGGGGCTATTTCTTTTATTCACACAAGACTAATTTATAAATCCACGAGACCGCCCCTATGTAACCATTAACATGCAAATAACATAACATTAAAAAGGAGATTCCATACTCGTAATACAAATAAGACACTAAAAAGTAAAACCACTTGGTACATAGTTATTAGTTAAAAGTCCCGGAAGGCATGTTCATCAATTGTCAATGAGACTTATCTTATTATGATTACACAACTCCAGTTTTTTAAGAATCAGTTAAATGGCGAGCCGGTGTTGAATCAGTTTTTTGTTTTTTGTTTGCGTTTCGTGTATTTTGCACTTTTATAAACATATGTTTATGTTTGGATATGTTTTAAGGATGTGCAGGGGCGGATTTATGTCCGTGCTGGTGGTGGCATGGGACACCAGCTAATTTTGTCTGTGCAGGTAAATTTCGATTTTTTCAAGACGGTGCTACCACCCATTTCAAATCATGGGTCCGTCTCTGAATATGTGTAGTTAGTTTTTGAATTTATTTAATATTTGGATAGTAGATATTCAAACTTCTTGATTATGTGTTATTTATAAATATGGGTCAATAATGGTTTAACCATCAAAGTTTTCGTTCAATTTCGGTTTAACCATTAAAGTTTTTTTCTAAACGAAATAACCATAAAGTTTGAATTTGTTATGATTTAAACCTCAAACTTTTTTTCAAATGATTTAAACCTTGAAGTTTTGTTAAAAAAAACTGATTAATCACTTAATTAGGTGTTGTATGATTTTCGATTTTACCCTCTCTACTTATTATGCATTTTACTTTTTACTAAAAAGCTAACAAAACTTAGAGGGTTAAATCATTTTTTAACAAAAATTTAAGGGTTAAATTGTTTGGGAAAAAACTTTAAGGTTTAAACCAAAAAGAAGATGTAACTTTGAGGATTAAATAATTATAAATTCAAACTTTATGGTAAAACTGTTTGAAAAAAAAACTTTGATGATTAAACCGAAATTGAAGTAAAACTTTGATGATTAAACCATTATTGAGCCTATCTATACTACTATATAAAGCATTTAACACTCTCTTTCCTCCTTAATTTTAAGACTTCTTAAAATTCAATCAAAACAACATCTTGGCCTTTCATTCTATTTAACTTAATCTCATTCACTCAATCTTTAACCATTCCAATCTCTCTCCTAATTTACTTTAACTTTTTATTCAATTAAAATATACTCTCATACAAATATAATTATACACCCATAACAACAAAATTTCTAATATCTTATTAACTTCTCTATCCTTATTTCACAAATATGATTTTTTTTTCCTTATTTTAATATCTTTTAGATTTTATTTTTAAAATTAATAAAATAGTTTATGCAAATAAAAGAAAAATTGAAAAAAAATGGGACATGTTGCTAAATAAATTTTTTTCTGACATTGAATTTTGCGAATAACATATCATTACATTTTTTAAAACGGCATATTATAAAACAAAAACTATTCGACTCCGCAGCATTGTGCAGGCACGATGCTAGTAAATATTTAATATAGTATGTGCTTGAAAATGTTTTTATTCTTAATTTTGTTGATAATTTTTTTGTATATCTTTAATATAATTATAAAGTATAACATTTTTCAATTAGTGATAAAATTAATAAAATAGTTTATGCAAATAAAAGAAAAATTGAAAAAAATTGGACATGTTGCTAAATAAATTTTTTTGTGACATTGAATTTTGCGAATAACATATCATTACATTTTTTAAAACGGCATATTATAAAACAAAAACTATTCGACTCCGCAGCATTGCGCAGGTACGATGCTAGTAAATATTTAATATAGTATGTGCTTGAAAATGTTTTTATTCTTAATTTTGTTGATAATTTTTTTGTATATCTTTAATATAATTATAAAGTATAACATTTTTCAATTAGTGATACATACATTTTTCATAAAAATATCATTGCTTAATTTTCCATAAACGTATCATCTTTCTATATAAATATTACATAATTAAGTCTATTTAAGACCCCAAAAAAAAAAATTTAAGGTGGCGATATCAGTTATATATAAACTTGTAAATAAAAGATGTTAAGGAGACATGCATGCATGTATAAGTTTGTATAAATATTTATATAAATATTACATAATTAAGTCTATTTTCAAATCCATCTCACATTTAATTTTAACATTTCCCTTAACAATAACATGTTTTTGTTAACAATAATATAATCTCTCTCTTTTAAGTGTTAATAATGAAGCTTAAAATCTTAAAACTCTCACTTTTTAGTTTTTATATTAATTACTATCTCCATTATCCTTACATGACTAATTAACTCGATTGATATATTAAAATAATAATTTGAGTGTTACATTCTATATAGACTTTAAAAAGAGTTTTTATTTATATATGGAATGTAAAATGATATATTAATTGTTTTACTAAATTATACATGCAGCTAACATCATCTAACTTAGATGATGTTGCTCTCACATACTATTTAAACCATTAAAACACTTAAATGACCTTAGTACCATTCATTTAAGTGGTATGTGAGAACAACATCACCTAAGTTAAGTAATGTTAGCTGCATGTATCATTTCTTTATTAATTTTACGGTTATGCCGAATTAAAATACAAGTAGCTAGCTAGCGAGTCAACACGGTTGTTGATGTTTGAATGGAATGTATTAATGGCATTTTATGAACGAACGAACTACATCGATTGACATATTATGATAATAATTTGAGTATCACATTCTATATATATATATATATATATAGTTAAAAAAGAATTATTTATTACGTATGGAATGTAAAATGATATATTAATTGTTTTACTAAATTAATTTTATGATTGTGCAGAATTAAAATAAGAGTAGCTTTTTTAATGGCTCCTAATCTACCAAAATTTGTGTACGATGGGATTCGAACCTACGATTTAAAGCTATGAGCAACATTAAATCTAAACTATCCCAATACTACTAGACTAGAAACTTTGGGTAAATACAAGTAGCTAGCGAGTCAACTCGGTTGTTGTTGTTGTTTGAATGAATAGAATGTATTAATGGCATTTCATGAACGAACGAACTACATCAATATATATGATGTCATTCAAAACTAAAGGACGGCCAAACGCGTACACTAAAAAAAGAATAGGTCAAACGAAATATTATAAGATTTCAACTTACGTGTTTCCATCTACGAACTAAATGCCATCTACTTGTGAGTTAAACATAGTTTGAAAAAGTCAAATCCTTGATGATTACATCATCTATGATTGAGTTGTGAAACCTTCTTGATAGATGTCCTATATTTGAACCGAATTCTTTCTGGCTAAAGAATTTATTTCTAGTTGCTATGAAACTATTAAGAAATTCTCTAGGTGGCAACATGCTATTGAAGCTGTCAAAAAAGAAATTTGAAAATATGTTACTTAAAAACGGGGAAAAAAGATACATATCATATATATGGTATGCTTGACTAGTTAGCTGGTACCCGGAACAAGAAGCTAAGGTTTTTAATTGCTATGTGTTGGACGAAGTACACAATTGGTCTCTTATCCACTTGAGACCATATTACCCTCGTCCCATCTAACTATTATTAGTATAAACACACTTAACACTCTCTCACATACTCGTTTATGATACTCAACCTTGAACCTAGTGAGTTGAATTGTTGATCTCGGCAACTAGCCTCACGGTCGACATTAATTAGCCAACGCCAACGCTAACACCAACAACCACTCCCGTCTCCAACCACCACTATCGTAGATACAATCACTTGATTTGTACTCAGAAGGTCGAGGGTTCCTTTTGGAGTCGGAAGCCGTGTGAGTTTAGTCTATACCCAAAACATTAACTTGACGACTTAATAAAATCATCGATTTATTCAACCAACTTCAACATAAAAAGGTTATAGTATCTCTATTAAAACTTCATATTACTAAATTAAGATCACAAAAAGTCAAAAACCTTAGTTGACCAACACACTAAATTTATATCTTACGTGTAACCTATCAAAATCTTTAATTAACATACAATAAATCAAGATCGATCTAGTTGTGTGCTTATACTAGGTCATGTAACAAACAAGTTGCACTAGGTGTTGTGAAAGAACTTGTCCCGTAAGCATTGTTGCAATACGTAATCGTATTTTCTCTGTTACCGGTCGACGTTATGTTAATTTGATCCAACGAAATGCCCGAACATGGTACCGTGTCGCTGCAATCAAAATTTATTGCGGTTTGAGACGACGATGTTCCTTGAAATGACTTATATCTTATGTCACTAATTTCAACCTCAGACGACTGCATACAAGAAATTAATAAGTAATTAGTCTGTGTAAGTAGTCTTTAAATTAAAAAAATCAAAATGATTTTTTTTACCTTTTTAGGGCAATTATGTCCACCAGGACAATAATTTTGATCAATAATAATAGGGTTATTGACATTGTGAAGTGTGATATCCTCAAATGTAATATCTCTAGCATATCCTGAACCACCCTGCATGTATGATCATATATAGATAACAATATTCATGTGTAAAAGGCTTGTTTAATTTATAGTATATCTAGTAATAATATGAGAAAAGGGTGTGTGCAGCTAGAAATTAACACTTATGATATGTGTTTTCATACTCACGAACACTTAATTAAATGAGCAAATGATTAAGCGATTAACATACCCCTCATTTAAAAAGTTTGTGAGTGTAAAAACATCTAAGACAGGTGTTGTTAGAAACATATATCATATCCCTTAAAATAACGTTATAAAAAAATACAATCTTAATTGAACTTACATGCCATGTTTTAATTCTAGCTCCATTTTGAGTTCCAGAAAACTTGCATTGTTTTATGTATATACCTTC
This sequence comes from Dittrichia graveolens, assembly GCA_038502395.1. NCBI lineage: Eukaryota > Viridiplantae > Streptophyta > Magnoliopsida > Asterales > Asteraceae > Dittrichia > Dittrichia graveolens. The sequence continues at coordinate 5,528,939 of JARJIL010000002.1, read as the reverse complement.
CACCGTATCATATTCTCCATTTATGCCCAAACTTCCGATGCTACAAAATAAAAATATAAAGTAATTACACATGCTTGAGTTGTTATTAGTGACATAATACAAGTCGTCATGTAAACTTTACCTTATACCATGGCCTGGACCGCAATATATGTCAGTAATGTTAATTTGAGAGGATCCGTTGCTTAAGGCTATACAATCGTCACCTAATAATGTTTGAACACGTAAAACTTGTCGCTATTAAGAACTAAATGACTAGGTACGAGGGAGGGTTATGTGTATTTAGGTGAGAATGAGAGAACAAATCTTAGTCATCCATTAAAATGTTGTTATATTAGATCTTACGATCGTAATTTACCCGTCACAAATCATGGCCGTTGCAATTCATGGTTGTGTTATGAATAAAATGAAAGACCAAATGTAAATCATCCGATCAAATCAAATGAAGGGTCCGGATTAAGTATCTCATTTTCACCTAAATATTCATTTTCATTTAAATATCCCACGTACTTTATGTAAAATAGATAAATTAAATTAGAAGTAAATAGGTTTTACCGGTTTTGATGACGGAATGTTGAATACTTAGTTGGGTTGAGAGCGAGATGTCGATACCATCAGTGTTAGGACTACTTGCCGGTGCAGCTATGTCTAAGTATGAAATGGTCGCATAGTTGCATCGTGAAAGACCGATATGATTTCTCGGGCTATCACGATGCTTTAGTTTTTCCAGCCGAAGTCCATTGCAATTTTCAAAATGTAATGCCTACATTATATAACATACATAAATATACTTGAAAATTACATCTTTTTAATTTTTAAATATACATGTATCATTTTTCCTTTTAGCTTAATTCTTACAAATTATAACTTATAATCTTATATGTATAAATAATGATTTTCAATTAATAAGTTTCTTACTGTTGGTGGTATAGCACATCTGAATTCTTTATTTATCTGCAAAAAAAAAAGAAAAATAGTAATAAATTAGCGAAATATTATCAATAGTGTTTAATGTTGATATCAACACATAGCTTAATGTTTTTAGCATTAACGGATCATTTAAATAAGAGGTATTTACGTCACTTATGCTTTAAGTGATATTTGGTGTAATAGCATCAACAATTAACACATAAATTAGTCCGATTAAATATTTTTTGATATATTTTATAACGAATGAAACTAAAAAGGTATAATCATACATAGGTCGAAGATTCGGGCCACCAAGCATTACCACGACCATCGATCATACCACCTCCGTCGAGAATCAGGCCGTCGACATTTGAAAATAATAGCCATGACCCCGTTTTACAATCATTCCATGAATCTGGGTTTTCTGGAGCGATAATTGTACCAAGTATCTACATATAACATAATACATAATATTCAAGAAAATCGACTTTAATTTAAATATTTTTTTTTAAAAAAATATTCGAATATTTCATAAATGGAAAAAAGTTACTTATTATTACCCTAATAAAATGATCAAATATTTATAAAGCTATTGTGTCTCCATAATAAGAGAACAGATAAGATAGAGTATAATTATTATTTTATTAATCTAAAATTTTAATTTTTAAATAGAGAGGTAATTTGTATATAACGTTTTATCGAGTAATTAATTTTAAGACAAAAACAATCAAATCTGTATTAAATAAAATACTAAATAGAAATTGATTTTTGTTGTGTATAAATCACGTTATTTAATCTTAGAAATAATATAATTAATATTATAAAATAAATTTCTCAATAAATTATAATTAAATGGGTATAATAAGAGTGTAAGATATACCTGAAAATGGATAATAGGAGATTTGCATGGGCCTTGAAAGTTAATTGAGCTCACTAGAAAGGTTTTGACCGGTGGGATGGTCAACCTTGACCTTGGCCCAACATCATTACATGCGTCTTGCCAAGTTTGTTCAAAAGCCTTGTTTAAGAAAGAAAAAAACACACACACACATTTGTTTTATTATAAGGTATGATATGATTAATACTTAAAAACATGTCATTGTTTAATAGGGTATTATCAATGCATGCACTAAATACAACTAAACTCAAGCTTTTGATTGATGTTAGAGAAAAAGACTTTAGTATAAGAAAGTAATTTGTATACGATACTGATTTGTCATACATAATCACTACAAGAAAAAACACTTTAACACAGGGAAGTGATTTGTATACCATGCTTTGGTGATGACTTGTCATTGCTGAAAGTTTTCAGCATGACTTGTGGAATTTTAGCGAAGACTTTTGTTGTCACTGAATATTATTTTTCTTGTAGTGATTAATTATGACATTTGTAGCCTTATAAACTCTTTATCAATTATTTATATTCACATGTTTAATAGTATAATTATTCAATTTAACAAGTGTATGATAAATTATTGTTGTGTGTAAATCGCCTTCATTTTAGTATATATATAATTGAAGAAACTCTCATCAATAATGCATTTTTATTTGTATTTCTTTAGGTCAATTTAAATAACTTCATTTCCTTGATGATAATATATACATTAATGGTATAAAATGATAAAATCATATTTCCTAAAATTGACAAAAGTTTAAGTATACTATTATTCAACATATAAAAAATACCTATGTTTTAGTCTCTTTACATATATCTATTTTTTCGTTATTAAAAATGTTTAAGTGCGAGAGAGAGAGAGAGAGAGAGAAATGGAGAGCGTGTTGGGAGTGAAGTGGGGTGACGGGATAAGTATTGGGTTTCGATCTTATGGGGTCGAAGGGGGGGATAGTATGTTTATTGGGGCCACAAGCTACACTCCAACCACTATATGGAACAATACGATTGTACCAAATACCCTAACAAACTGAATTATAACTAGCTAGATAACAATCTAGAAAGAAAAAAAAGTTAAAAATACGAACCATAGTATCGTCGGTCACACCATCACCAATGGCACCATATTGCATTACATTATAATGACCACAATAGCTTCTATGTAGCAACCAAAACAACAAAAACACAAGAAGTAGAACTTTCTCTTCCACCTGGATGGATACAAGTAATTAACATAATAATAATATTATTTTTTTAATCTTTTATATCAATTAAAAACCCCAAAAATAAATAAAAATGAAATGGAACTCACCATGCTTCTTCTCATGTTTATAGTAAGAAGTTGTTCTACTAACTCTTATTCTTGATCAAAACTAGTTGGTGTATATATACACACATACATGCAAATATCTCTACTAAATGAAGAAAGGGAAACTAGCTTCAAGATATATTATGACCCATAATTTAAAGTTTAATTAAACTTCCAAAATAGAAGCAGAAATTAAAAATTAACATAAAATTAACATACAAGAAAATCAAGAATTAATTCATATATTCTCCATTTTTCGTGTTATTAAAAATGCATCTCCAATGTAAGAAATTATTAACGTACGTAAGTCGAATCTCTTATTGTCATTCTTGGTTTTGTCATAATGTCTTTTATGCTAAAACACAAACAATGATCCTTCACTTGTTTTCTTATTATTATTATAATATTTAATATTTTTTTAGTTATATATATGACCTCTAAATTATGCGTGATGTAGGAAGCCTAATACGTCTCCTTCACTTCTTATTTTTTATTTTACAAACATGGAAGATAAATTATATATATTTATTGCTGACAGGACATAGAAAAAATTAATGATGTATTAAAAGTGATGACTTTAAATAGTGGCATGGAAAAACATTTTCATCATTTAAAATTTATCTAAATTATATTACCTCGTTATTTTTTAAAACTAAAATATCTCTAATATTTAATGGTTTTTAAATTACAAAAAAAAATCAAATGAAAAGGCATTTTATTCGTTTTAGTTTGATATACATATTGCTATACTTTTTATACAAAAAAATAATTTTTAACTAAAGGGTCGCATATGTGAAATCCAACATAGTACAATCATTTGTTTACAAATGATCGAGTGTGTAACAATATTAACATATCTATATACTATAAAATTCAATATGAAGTTAAGTGAACCAGATTTTATAGAGCCTACAAGTAAGTGGGTCAATCAAGTATAAGAATTCATTGTATGTGTGTAACCAAACATCACGACCATAAAATTATATATACCAGTGGTCGGTTTTTCGGGTTTTTATTAAATTGTTGCTAATGTGCAACCTAAAATAGGTCTTCAACGGTAGTGGTGGCAGCAAAATTGTGATCACCTATGGCAGAGATGACAACACTTCTTAAGTTGTAGGGTATTGCGTGGTGTTGACAGAGGTGGTGTTGGTTGTTGAAGTGTATTGTGATGAATAAGCATATCCTTAAGGTTAAGAACATGTTCTTGTGTGTAACAATATAGTTAGAATGAGAGGAGTTTCAAAACAAAACCAGTTAATCAAATTAAGTATACCATGTTATATTGTAAAAATATGTATATATATTTTATTTTATATTATTAAATTAATAATTAAAAGGTATTTTGAATAGAGTTGGAAACCGATGTGTAAAACATGTTTAGATTAAAAGAAAGAAAAATTTTATATTTGTTACTATTATATGAAAATTTCTTTATTCAAAAGAAGGATATATGTTTATAAAGTTCATTTATTAATTCCTTATAAATCTGGAAACTTAATATTGCTTTGGTAACATATATATTTGTTTTCTTTATTTTCCTATATATCTATTTTTGTTAATATAATTAAAATTACTATATATATGTAAAAATTTAAGCACAATATGATTTGGTAAGACATATTTTCTTAAAAATAGCAAGCTAAGAAGTTTAGATTAAAAATATAATTGTTTTATGAACTAGGATTAAAGTTTTAAAGTACAATAAATATGCACATGGAATGAGTAAACTATAGAAAAACTAATTGAGTGAATAAAGTTATGGACTTTATTGATTCTGTTTATGGATTTGATTGCTTACAATCGATTGTGTGTTTAACATGTTGCCTACCTATGAATTGTCATGTATGATAAGTTAAAACTTTCGATAGCCAATTGAAAGTATATAATTATTAATGAAGCACAAAGAATAAAACATTTTTTATAATCCAACATTCGTAGGAACTGTTCCATTATGGCATTTCTTGCATCAGTGCCTGTGTCTAATCTTTTTATCTTTTCCATTCATGGTAAATACATTGTGTCCTTAATTTACAAGTTCATATTCACCTGAAATTTGAAGTTTTATGTAAAAACACATACCAACACTCTACAAAGTGTATAAAAAGGAATCAACTCAAGTGTTTTAGTCGGCACCTAACGTGGTGGGCTTACTGTTGGTGTCTGCCCAGTGTCACACGCACGCCGGTATTACTGTCGAAGAAGCACATGCCTATTAGATCACACCTCAAGGATTGATCCCCCAGCACGCTTGATTGGAGAGGAGAAAACTAGTGCCTTTTGCTATGAAATGGTGCTTCATGACCATGAAGGTTTTTGCTTCATAGGACGCATGTGAAGGCCAAGTGCTTCAAAACCATGAAACGTGCTTCACAACCATGAAGCTTGCTTTACAACCATGAAGCTTCCTTCACGGGCTGTGAAGACCTAGTGCTTCACTGCTAGTGAGAGACCATGGGGGACCGTAAAAAGAAGCTGAATTGTCACTTTGCTTTTATTGAAATTCATGAGTATGCAAATGAGTTTGATTTGACTTCAAGTAGAAGTACATTTGTTACTGTCCAGAAGTGTGTTCAAGCATTTGAAGCTCACTAATGGCATGCTAGCACTAAGGGATCATAAAAACTTGGTGTGGATCATTCAATAGAAGAGACCTATTCTTGGTTGATCTTGACATCTCTTTTGGTGCATGATTCCACTACCCTTTGTATGGTAGACCAAAAGAAAGGGCCCGTGAAACGGATCGATCTTTTGTATCAGTACAAAGTTAAAAACTGAAATACAAAAGAAATACTGATATGAACTAAGAACTTAAGAAAGGATTTAAAACACACCTCTTATTGCTTAGAATATCATACAAGGGAGGGAGAGTTCATCATGCTCTCCAAAACATTTTTACAAGCCTTTATATAGGCAAACAATCTTACAAGCACACCATCACGATAAAGATATTACGCCAATACGATAAGGACACACCATCACGATAAAGATATTACAGCAATACGATAAGGATACCACACCTTAATGATAAGGACGGTTTATCCTACCACATCCTACCACTAATAATAGAATGTCACCCACCACGCTTGTGCTTTTAGAGTAGGCCCCTCCGCGCACCTCCTACGTCTGGACGAAGTTGCTTTATCGAGTGTAGTGAAAAGTCATCCCATCCGGGATCCACTATTACTTCCTTATTATTGTCTTCTTCGTCACTACTTACGTCAAGGAGAGGCCCGTGTATAGGATTGTCTTTGTAATGGGCTTGGGCTTTGTACACGGACCTCTCCTTGACGTAAGTAGTGACGAAGAAGACAATAATAATGAAGTAATAGTGAATCCCGGATGGGATGACTTTTCACTACACTCGATAAAGCAACTTCGTCCAAACGTAGGAGGTGCGCGTAGGGACCGACTCTAAAAGCACAAGCGTGGTGGGTGACATTCTATTATTAGTGGTAGGATGTGGTAGGATAAACCATCCTTATCATTAAGGTGCGGTGTCCTTATCGTATTGGTGTAATATCTTTATCGTGATGGTGTGTCCTTATCGTATTGGCGTAATATCCTTATCGTGATGGTGTGCCATGAATATCTTCTTGATTTTCTGGATGGAACATGAAACTTGTTTCTTCAGTCTCCTTTTCCACGCTTTGTGTTATAACAAATGTGTTTTCTTCCAAAGGGGATTCCTCAACCATTGCACTAATGTTTGAGAATGTTGCTCCCCCTTCCCCCTTAGAGATACTGTATATAGTATCTTGATCGCTTACATCTGCTGACACTATGTCCCGGGCTTCTTTGAGATCTAAATTGTCGACAACAGCTCTCCTTGCCATATTTCCTGTTTGGCTTTTGCAATCACTGGCAAAATGTCCCTCTCTTCGGCAAATATAGCATTTACATTTGCCGACTCAGCCTCGGTCATCTTTATACTTTCTTTTAAAGATTTTAATGTGACTTTTATGAGGCTTTCCTTTGTAACTTCTGGATTTTCGAACACCATATCGCTTTCCTGATTTATAATAAATCAATACCCTGGGATTGGTATAGCAGAGCAAAGGGATAAATCCCTTAATTCCTTTTGCAAGGCTGCTTCTGTGCACATTTCCGTGATGTATGTGTGAGTGAATTTGATTGCTGGGAGTATTCCTGCAGTAACTCCCGGATTTTTGTTTCTAAACGCCTCCTCAATCTTCTTCGAAAGTACCGGTGCGAGTTTTGTGAAGAACTTCTCTGTTGTAGCTGGAAAGAATAGTCTTCCTGATTTACATGCTAGAGTTCTGAATTCATTTAAGAATTTCCAGAGATCTCTTGTATTTTCACATGTCAATCTTTCCAGATCTCTATAAGCTCTATCTTGCTCCTCAGTTGATCCTATGTAAGTATCCTCTAGGAGGATTATTTGCCTTATCTATGAAGTTATATTCTGAGGGCCATCAGCACCAACTGCTTCTAGTCGCTCGTACGCATCTGGATAAGTTGTTCTCCATTGCTACCACATATTCTTTTCATTTTCTTCAAGAAGATTCTCGATAAAGGTTAGTTTCGACTTATGTAAAACGAGCATTACACTAGTTCCTAACATCGTCGGAGGCAATGTCCATTGAGAATTATGGTATGTACCAAATTATCCCCTGAAGTGAGCGCTTCCTTTAGGGAACTGATAACTTGGGGTGTATACACCTTGTGCGGATCCCCTTGCAGGTGGGTATACCGAGGGGCCCATGATTGGTTCATTTGGAGGATTGTATACACTTGTTCCTTCGGATGTGGAGGGGAACACCTGATACTCCTTATCAACCTTGTGAATGAATCCTCTAGGAGGATTATGTGCCTTATCTGTGAAGTTATATTTTCTAAGGGTCATCAGCAATTGCTTCTAGTCGCTCGTACGCGTCTGGATAAGTTGTTCTTCATTGCTGCCACATCTTCTTTTCATTTTCTCCAAGGAGATTCTCGACAAAGGTTAGTTTTGACTTATTGCCCTGCCATGTGGTATCATTTAGCCTGTTAATGGTAATTGATTCCCATCTCGAGATTACGTCTGGCCATAAGCCTAGGTCTGGTGGTAAAATGAGCATTACACCAGTTCCTAACATCGTCGGAGGCAATGTCCATTGAGAATTATGGTATGTACCAAATTCTCCCCTAAAGTGAGCGCTTCCTTTAGGGAACTGATAGCTTGGAGTGTATACACTTTGTGCGGATTCCCTTGCAGGTGGTATACCGAGGGGCCCATGATTGGTCCATTTGGAGGATTGTATACACTTGTTCCTTCGGATGTGGAGGGGAACACCTGATACTCCTTATCAACCTTGTGAATGAATTCCGTAAATTCTTTGAATTTTGGGTAATCAAGATCATCTTCTTGATTATCACCATGCTCGATTGTTGCATATAATATTTGGTTATCATTTTCACAATTTGGCCTGGTTGATAACAGTTGAAGCATTTCCATAGTTTCCCACATATCATCTGCTTCTGGCATATCTTCTTCTTTGATGATCACCTTTCCTTCGTCCATATTATCTCTCCATGAATCTTCTTCATAATCATCCCATCCTGTTGCTACGATTTGGTCTGTAGGAGTTGTTTCATCGGGTGTATCATAGCGGACATAATAATCCCATTTTCATGAGTATTCTCCTAATGTTTCTTTTCTTTTGTTTTTGAGTTGCTATATTCTACATGTAGTCCTTTGATGGGTTTTGATGGCATCTTTTCGTTTATGATCATGTATTATCTTATTGTTTTGCTTCCGTTACGGTGCCCTTAAAACCCAACTCTTATGTAGTGTCATGCTTTGGATATATAATGCATTGCTCAAGACCAATGTCATGCTTTGGATATATATGCATGTTTTGATTCCGGTTCGTGTCGTGTTCATGTCGATCATTTTAGGGTCAACCCATTCCTAACCTAATTTTGTTTCATATCGTGTTCGTATCGACATGGATCGTGTTCGGTTCGGGTTGGGTTTCGTGTCATGTTAAGATTTGTCAGCCCTAGTTGAAAGGCAATCTGAAAAGTTTGAAGCAGATGAAGAAGGATTGTTTTTGTAACCGGGAAGAACCAACAACACAGGGTGTCTTAAGATGAACTATGGTGAAGCTGCAATAGCCGAAGACGAGAATGCAAAAAATTTCTAGGTAGCGTATGTGAACGGAAAGGAAGCCGGAGTGGAGAGGACAATGGGTTGTACAGTACATCAAGCAGTGCAGCAAGTGAAATATCACACGATTGATCCTTTTAACCCCTTATAACAAATCAAATCAAAGAGTTTTATGGAGAGAACTTTCAAGTTTGATTTTTTATTGAAAATTAATTGTTTACCAAGAAATGAAAGTAGCGGTTGAACAGTACAACTGTTATCAACTCGTTATTTTTCCAGATTTCATGATCTAAAGATCTCAATTTATAATGAAATGCAGCTTATGTTTTGGATTTTGAACCAAGTTTTTGCACATGTAGACGACACCCAGATCCTTATAGTTACGCACACAGACATTGAAATGCGTAAACCCTAAACCCTAACCTAAAATTGTATCTGGCGAGTTCAAAATTGCAAACCTAACACATGCAATCAAAGACAGGAAGCTACTCAAAATGGTCGTGATTTCAGTTTTGGGGTTTAATATATCAATATCACATAAAAAGGGTAGCACATAAAATCAAAAATAAACAAGTAATGTAAACGTTCTAACCTAAAATTTTACTTGGTGAGTTCAAAATCACAAACCTAACACATGAAATCGAACCCACAGCAGATAGCAGATACCCAAACATCCAAATCGTACACGGAATCAAGACCATGAGCATAGAGCGATCCAGTGAAGGTTTGGGCGATGATAGCAACGATCTGAGAAAAGAGCGATAGTACATGAAATTGGGAATATTTGAAGCCTGCTCAGAATCTGAGTAATGTTTAAAGAGGAATGGATTTCTATTTTCTAATTTCAAATTACTACTTAGGTTGTTTACCGTCGAAAAGCGTCTAAAATCTGGATTTTTTTTGGACGTTATTGTTCTTGTCATAAAACTCGTTGTCACTAAAGGTCAATTTAGTAGTGAGTGCATAGAGGTATATGTTGGGGTTTGTTCATTTTTTCAAAATATATTTTAGCAACGGAAGCATGAACAACAATTTTAAACTTTTAAAACTCCCCACCAATGATCCATATGCAAGCCTTAAGAAACAAAACAACCATAGGGTGTTTAGAACTACAACCTTTGTAGCGTGAGTAAACCGTTGATGAAGTGGTTGATCTATGAGAAGCCAAGAGAAGACTTCCTCCAAGGTATCCACAAATCAATGAGTCCAACACCTCCAAGATGCTAGTCTCTCCAACCCTTGAAATTCAAGCAAGCAAGCAACAACCTCTTGTTCTTCTTCTTGAACTTACTATGTATGTATATGAGTATGTATTCTAGTACCACACTTTGCTCACTTGAAACACCAATACTATAAAGTAAGGATGTTTTAAATATCTAAGAACACTTAGATGTTTTCTTGAAGAATAGCAAAGGTGGTAGCATGTAGTAGTAAACACCAAAGGGACATACATGCATATATAAACCAAGAAAACACCACAACAAGAGGGAGGCCCCTCTTTGGCTAACTTTGGCCGTAAAAAGGAGGGAGAGGGAGGCCCCCTCTTTGCTTGTCTTCCTTTCTTGATTTCTTGGTACCATACTTGTCTAATTGTTGCATACAAGAAGTCAACATGGCCCCCCTTTGGTTTATTGTGATGATTTCTAGTTTTATATCTTTAAAATATATAAAGATATACTAGACCATGCCATACAATGTATAAAATACATCTACATGTATTTTATATACATACTTGATTGTTACTAGTAACTCTTTACTTGTAACAAGGATATACATACATTTATATAATTGTTACTAGTAACAATTTACTTGTAACAAATATACATTTATACATATATATATATATATATACATATATAAAATCATATGTTTATATTTATGTATTTCATATGCATTATCTTATATTAATATATAAGAGTGATATTATTATTTCACATAAATAATAATATGCAACAATGCATATATATACTTATATATATAATGAGTTGGAAACATATTTAAATCATATTCAAATATGTAATTGGTGTCCATTGATTGTAAATGTGTGACCCTATGGGTTTATTTATTATCAGTAATATCGTATTAATTTGTGTCTTGTGCACATAGAACCAACAATCTCCCACTTGCACAAGTTACAACTTAAGCCGATATAGACAATGGTAAGAACGTCTAGCAACATCCCATTGCCCCTAATAATAAATAAAGTGTGTTGATCAACACTTTCACCAACGAAGTTAACTCACTAGCTACAAATCGTTGTTATAGGTAAGTCATCAATTATCCCTTTGTTTTAACATCTCGTTGAACATGAGACATGGATCGTCATCAATTCTCATATAATGTTCAACTTGTTTTAGGGCCCAGAGATATTATACTCCCAATTAAATGAGAGAAACAAATTCCATCTTGACCACATACGTCTCTTATAAGACTCATATCATACCTAATAATGGCCTTTATAACTACCCGGTTAAAGATAGCGTTTAACCACATTAAAGCATGATACTCCTCATACTCGAGTCCCAATATGTGTCTCGGGTCTAAGGATACAAAGATACCACCTTTTTCTCAAGATTTACTTATGACACTGATCCATGAAGCGATCTTAAGAGCGGGTCATGTCCAATGTTTGTTCCCTAACAAACATTAGTGAATTTGGCTGCAAACCCTTTTGCCTACTTTCATCACGAATGAAAGTCAACCAACTTATTCATATTAGTCTTAATTCATAACTATTCCCATAGTTATAACCGACTATGGACGTTTTAGAATAAAGAATTATTCATGGATTTAAACATGCTAATAAAGAACACAATATATATTAATGAAGTGATCATATCCCATACATCATTCAGATAAAATAGATATTGTCATAATGTTCCAAAATATCCAAATACTAAATTACAATTCAAATCCAATCCCTTGCAAAGCGAAGACCTATTGCCCTAGTATGAGACTCATGCTTAGTCGAGGCAAGAGGTTTCGTAAAAGGATCTGCAAGATTCTGATCTGTATGAACTTTGCGAATACACACATCTCCTCTATCCACTATATCCCGTATGTAGTGGAAACGCCTGAGGATGTGTTTGGTGCTGTGATGTGATCTAGGTTCTTTTGCCTGGGCAATAGCACCTTCATTATCACAAAATATTTCTATGGGGTCTTGAATGCTTGTTACTACCCCAAGGTCAGCAATGAACTTCTTCATCCATGCAGCTTCTTGTCCAGCCTCAGAAGCAACAATGTATTCAGATTCTGTAGTGGATTGTGCAACTACACTTTGCTTAGAACTTTTCCAAGCAACCGCGCCTCCATTCATAACGAAGACATAGCCCGATTGTGATCGAGAATCATCTCGATCCGTTTGGAAACTAGCATCTGTGTAACACTTTACACAAAGATCTTCTTCCAAACCCCCATAGATCAAGAACATGTCTTTGGTTCTTCTCAAGTATTTTAAAATGTTCTTGACTGCCATCCAATGGTTATCTCCTGGGTTTTGCTGGTATCTGCTCGTCATGCTCAAAGCATACGAGACATCTGGCCTAGTGCATAGCATGGCATACATGATGGATCCAATTGCAGAAGCATATGGGATCTCACTCATTCTATCTAGCTCTTCTCTTATGCTAGGGCTTTGAGCTTTACTCAAAACCGTGCCTTGTGCCATTGGCAAGAATCCTCTCTTAGAATTCTCCATCTTGAATCGTTTCAAGATTTTGTCAATATATGCACTTTGACTTAGGCCAATAAGACGCCTAGATCTATCCCTATAGATCTTTATTCCAAGAATGTAGGCGGCTTCTCCCAAGTCTTTCATTGAGAAACACTTCCCAAGCCAAGACTTGATGTCTTGCAAGGTCGGGATGTCGTTTCCAATGAGTAGTATGTCATCAACATACAAGACAAGGAATGCTACTGCGCTCCCACTAGTTTTCTTGTAAACACACGGTTCATCTTCTGATTTGATAAAACCAAACTCTTTTATTTTCTCATCAAATCGAAGATTCCAACTTCGAGATGCTTGCTTTAGTCCATAGATGGATCTTTTAAGCTTGCACACCTTATTAGGATACTTAGGATCTACAAAACCTTCAGGCTGAACCATATAGACATCTTCACTTAAGTGTCCATTTAGAAAAGCCGTTTTGACATCCATTTGCCATATCTCATAGTCATAATATGCAGCTATGGCAATAAGTATTCTAATAGATTTAATCATGGCTACCGGAGAGAAAGTTTCATCATAGTCAATACCATGAGTTTGAGTGAAACCTTTCGCCACTAGCCTTGCCTTAAATGTGTGTACATTTCCATCCATGTCTGTCTTCTTCTTGAAGACCCACTTGCTCCCTACAGTCTTACTATTGGGAGGAAGATCAACCAAGTCCCATACTTGATTTTCATACATGGACTACATCTCAGTGTTCATGGCATCAAGCCATTTATCGGATTCCGGATCCGATATAGCATCTTGGTAGTTAGTAGGCTCAGAAGAGTCTACCAAGAAAATCTCATCATTGGACACGAGAAATCCGTATCTCTCGGGTTCTTGACGAGGTCTACCAGATCTACGAACACTTTGTGTTTCAGTAGGTTCTTGAACAACCAATTGTTCAGGTTCAACAACCGTTTGTTGAGTGCTAGTGTCAACCTGACTTGTATTTTGTGGTTCTTGAATTTCTTCAAGGTCTACATTGCTCTCACTTGCCTCTTTCGAAAGAAACTCCTTTTCTAAGAAGGTGGCATGCCTAGAAACAAACACTTTGTTCTCAGCTGGGTTGTAGAAATAATATCCTAATGAATCTTTAGGATATCCCACAAAATTACATTTGATAGATCTAGGATCGAGTTTGCTTAAAGCTTCTTGTCGTACATGAGCCTCACAACCCCAGACTTTCAAGTAAGATAAGTTTGGAACCTTTCCATACCACATCTCATATGGTGTCTTATCTACCTTCTTGGTTGGAACCATATTCAATATGCGCGCAGCAGTTAATAAAGCATAACTCCAAAAGGACGAGGGTAGAGTACTTCGGCTCATCATAGACCGAACCATATCTAGTAGAGTTCGGTTCCTCCTTTCAGATACACCATTATGTTGTGGTGTTCTAGGAGGAGTAAGTTGTGAGATAATCCCACAATTACTAAGATGATCCATAAACTCTTGGCTTAAGTACTCACCACCTCGATCGGAACGAAGGGCCTTGATTGTTTTGTTGAGTTGATTTTGTACTTCGTTTTGAAACAGCTTGAACATCTCAAATGTTTCATGTTTATGTTTCATCAAATAAACATAACCAAATCTACTATAATCATCGGTGAATGTAACGAAGTATCTTTCACCATCCCTAGACATTGATCTAAAAGGACCGCATACATCCGTATGTATGATTCCTAATAGATCTTTGGCTCTTTCACTTGAACCGGAGAAAGGAGCCTTAGTCATCTTCCCATATAAACATGATTCGCAAACTTCAAACGAGCTAGAATCGTTTGATTTTAAAATTCCATCCTTTTGAAGTTTTGCAATGCGTTTCTTGTTTATATGACCAAGTCGACAATGCCATAGGTATGTTTGACTTAAGTCATGCTTAGGTCATTTGGTGCTAGTGGTATATATAGAATTATCATCAAGAGATCTTTTAAGATTAACTTCAAATATTCCATTAAGAGGCCGAGCCTCAAAATACAAAATGTCGTTTTTGAAGGCACGAATGCCATCATCAACGAAACCAAATGTGAATCCAGATTCTCTTAACCGAGCTACTGAAATAATATTCCTAGTTAAACTAGGTACATAACAACAATTGTTTAATATTAAGTACAGGCCATTTAGTAATAATAATTCAAAAGTTCCAAGGGCTTTAACAGCAACATTTGCTCCATTGCCCACGTGGAGATCCAAATCGCCTGGCTTCAGCAGCTTACTTTTTCTCAACCCCTGCACATTGTTACAAATGTGAGTTCCACAACCGGTATCAAATACCCAGGAATTAATGGAAAAAGTATACATTTCAATCATATATATACCTGAAGTGCTAGCCTCGCCAGCCTTCTTCTTTTTCAACTCTGCAAGGTAGGTTGGACAATTGCGCCTCCAATGTCCTACCACCCCGCATTCAAAGCACGGGTCATTCTTGGGAACCTTTCCCGCCGTCTTGGGTGTAGGAGCCTTGGCAACTTGCTTGCCTTTGTCCTTTCCCTTTGCCTTTGCTTTGCCCTTCCCTTTTGAGTTGTTTTTCTTTTTCTTCTTGATTCTCCCTTCTTGAATCATCAAGACTTGAGGTGTTTTGCTTGGAATCTTACTCTCAGCAGTTTTAAGCATCCCATGCAACTCTGAGACAGATTTCTCCCAATTGTTCATGTTATAATTCATGACAAATTGATCATAGGCTTTGGTCAACGAGTTAAGGATCATATCCTGTGCAAACTCGTTGGTTATGGGAGATCCAAGCCTAGCAAGCTGGTCAATGTATCCTTTCATCTTTAGCACATAATCGCTAACAGATTGACCTTCCTCCATCTTGCATGCATGGAAAGCTCGAGTGACCTCAAAGCGTTCTTGCTTCGCTTGCTTTTGGAACATTTCCTTAAGCTGGCCAAGCATCTCATATGCTCCATGCTCCTCAAGGTTCTTTTGAAGATCCGGAGACATGGTAGCAAGCATGAGGCATGAAATTTCGACCGAGTCATCGGAATGCTTCACCCAAGCATCCCTAACGGCTTTGGCCGCAGTCAATGGAGGTTCCTCAGGGACGGGATCCTCAAGTACGTACAATTTCTTTTCGTGCTTAAGAACGATTCTCAAGTTACGATACCAGTCTAAGAAATTTGTACCATTGAGTTTTTCTTTCTCTAAGATTGAACGAAGAGATAAGTTGTTAACGGGCGTAGTTGAGTTAGGGGCCATCTACAAAATTTAACAAAGTTCAATTTAGTATTTTTGATATTTAATCCTTTAATAATTAATACCCTTTAGAATTATAAAATTCTTTAATTTTTAAAGGCTAGGATCCAAGTTGAACTTAACCTTGAATGTTTGGCTAATGCTCTCTCCATCAAGTTAAAACAACAAGGTAGGTAACGTTTACCAATTACATCTCGTATGTAATTCCTAGATCTTTATGGGATCCTAGACAACGATTGTCAATTTTGACATGTTTGATCCCATCTATGCCTCGGGCTTCCTTACGTTTGGCTAATGCTCTCTCCGTAATAAGATTCCGATTAAGTCGTCCTATTTCAAGACGGTGAATTTCCGGCCCAAGACGTTCATGGAATTCGCGGAAAAACACCTCGGTTGTTACAAAAACAATCCATGCGTTTGGCTAATGCTCTCTCCACGTGAGTGTCGTTGCAACAAGCGAGTGTCTTAAAATGGGATGGCATAGACTTACGTTTTGAAAAAGGGCTTTTACCGTTTTGTATATTTATTAAATAAAACAAAACGAGTCGTGTGACTAGTATTGCATGCATACAATAACAAGTCCACGTTTTGATAAAATCATATTTTATATATATATTGGTCTTGAGTATTCTTAAAATCCATATTTTACGAACTCTCAACGCGTTCAATTTTAAACTAGTATTAATATCCTATATTAACGTGTGTAGTTTCGAGCGCGCAAATACGACCAATTTTAGCTTGTAATAAAACCATTTTATTATTAAGCTTGAATGGAGTTTGGTTGAGTTTTAAAATCTCTATTTTATAAAACTCATATATATATATATAAAGATATATATTTTGACATAATGAATTTTAATCTTTACAAAACTCCTTTTATATAAAATTCATTTTACATCTTATGTTATGTCAACTTAAAATACCAAACTCCCATTGTGTGATTTATATTATGTAAAAAATATTATCTAGCATGCAAAAAAATCCTATTTTCAACCATGCATAATAATATAAACATAAACACACACAAATAACATGTATAAGTGCATAACCAAGCCATTTATCCTAAGTGGTATTTTTGTGAGCCATACAAAAATACCAAGTCATAACTAAGGACCAAATATTCCTCTTGTGATGAACTTGAAGCTCCCACTTGCCAAAACAACTCCTTGTAGTGCAAATGACTCCAAGCCTTCATGGTTGACTCCACCACACTTGAAAACTCCAACTTGGTCATTTCTTCATCTTGTTACATTTTTATAAAAGTAAACTAGTCTAAACTATTCTACTACTTACAAATACAACAAGATGAAACAAAACAAAAATATTATTACATACCAAATGAAAAAATAATTTTACAACCAAATCGAATTTCCAACACATCACAAAAGGTCTATGGCTTGTTATGCACAACATACACTCAAACAAACATATATATCAACACTTGATATTTAGGCAACTTTTACAACCAAACATGCATGTGGTTTGGTTGTTTCCCAAAATAAATATATAAACATATATAAGTTGCCAACAAGAAAATCCATAACTTTTCTAACAAAAGAAAAGTTGTCCATTTTCTTAAACAATACATACTCAAAAAGTTTCTTAAAACTATACATAAGTGGCTCTGATACCACTGTTGGGGTTTGTTCATTTTTTCAAAATATATTTTAGCAACGGAAGCATGAACAACAATTTTAAACTTTTAAAACTCCCCACCAATGATCCATATGCAAGCCTTAAGAAACAAAACAACCATAGGGTGTTTAGAACTACAACCTTTGTAGCGTGAGTAAACCGTTGATGAAGTGGTTGATCTATGAGAAGCCAAGAGAAGACTTCCTCCAAGGTATCCACAAATCAATGAGTCCAACACCTCCAAGATGCTAGTCTCTCCAACCCTTGAAATTCAAGCAAGCAAGCAACAACCTCTTGTTCTTCTTCTTGAACTTACTATGTATGTATATGAGTATGTATTCTAGTACCACACTTTGCTCACTTGAAACACCAATACTATAAAGTAAGGATGTTTTAAATATCTAAGAACACTTAGATGTTTTCTTGAAGAATAGCAAAGGTGGTAGCATGTAGTAGTAAACACCAAAGGGACATACATGCATATATAAACCAAGAAAACACCACAACAAGAGGGAGGCCCCTCTTTGGCTAACTTTGGCCGTAAAAAGGAGGGAGAGGGAGGCCCCCTCTTTGCTTGTCTTCCTTTCTTGATTTCTTGGTACCATACTTGTCTAATTGTTGCATACAAGAAGTCAACATGGCCCCCCTTTGGTTTATTGTGATGATTTCTAGTTTTATATCTTTAAAATATATAAAGATATATTAGACCATGCCATACAATGTATAAAATACATCTACATGTATTTTATATACATACTTGATTGTTACTAGTAACTCTTTACTTGTAACAAGGATATACATACATTTATATAATTGTTACTAGTAACAATTTACTTGTAACAAATATACATTTATACATATATATATATATATACATATATAAAATCATATGTTTATATTTATGTATTTCATATGCATTATCTTATATTAATATATAAGAGTGATATTATTATTTCACATAAATAATAATATGCAACAATGCATATATATACTTATATATATAATGAGTTGGAAACATATTTAAATCATATTCAAATATGTAATTGGTGTCCATTGATTGTAAATGTGTGACCCTATGGGTTTATTTATTATCAGTAATATCGTATTAATTTGTGTCTTGTGCACATAGAACCAACAGGATATTATACTGTTTAAATTAAATAACTGTGATAGATTAGCAAACTTATATAGTGGCAATATCAGGACCAAATAACCAACTTAATCAATCAAAATTTTAACAATCAAAGATGCTGACCAGTAATTTCTATAAGATGAAGATCCCTAGATTCAGAAGCACGCCCATATGCGGCAGGATTTCTTAATGTCTAGCTAGTGCATCAAACAAACCACTGTGACCCAACTTTCTGAATTATCAACAGAGCTGCAAGAAAACATATACAATTTGACCAACATGATAGCAAGATAAATGATTTTTTTTCACAAATACTACGATTTTTTAAAAAATTAACAAAACTAATGTCTTTTTATTTTATTTTTCACTTCTACAATATTCGGGCTTTCAAAAGTCCGGATCTTTGGAATATTTTAATAGTTCCCGGCTTTTCAAAAGTCGGTTTATTCGTTGTGTGACAAGTGTCAAATAGGTAAAGTTACCAACTTTTCAAAAGTCGGGAACTTCAATTTTATAGTAGAAAAAGAAAATTTGACTACACCATTCACGAGACTGTAGATGCATAGTACGAAAACCGATTTTTGAAAAGTTGGGATCTATTAAAAGAAGTTTTCAAAGTTCTCGACTTTTCAAAGCCCGAAAATTGTAGAAGTGAAAAAGAAAGAAAAACATTAGTTTTGTTAATTTTTTAAAAATAACCTTATTTGTGAAAATAAATCCAAGATAAATATGAAATTTAAAAATAAAGAAGAAAAAAGAAAAAGATACAAAAACTATCATGTAGAAAAGAAGGAAAGAGAAGTAATTACCAGATTTTTAGAAAAAGTATTACCATGGTTAATTTCCTTTGAGATATTAGGCTGGTCCAGATCTGTAGCATGGTTAATCTCATTTGAGGGAGTAGAAGATAAAGGAGTACAATTACCCGTGTGTTCTAACACTTGTTGTGAGACTTGGTTTGACTTTTGGCAGTGATTTAAGAAGACATAGTACCCTATCTCCTTGGCAGATGTGTCCGATTTTTGTCTTCTCTATAGATAAGAAATTCCTCGACATTCTGTAATTCATACACTTTTCCTTTGTGTTCTAGAAGAGGGTGGTGTGGTGGGCTACTTTGAGATAGTAGAGAGCATGGTACATGTAAGTTTGAAATTGGAAGTGTAGTGGGGGAATATTGGACATGAGAGATGGTAATTGAAGGACCTTCACCTGAATATGCCAAGAACGGTTATTCATCATGAGAGTTCTCCCCCAGAATACCAGTACTAGAGTAGAATGATTGTGTTTCAAAGAAGGTTACATCCATAGAGTATTCGGTGAGTGGTTGGGAAATAACATTTATAGCCATGTTGATTTGATGAGTAGCCAATGAAAGTACATTTCACCGAGCGAGGCTCTAGCTTACTACTGTTGGGCTATAAAATATGGACAAAAGATGTGCATCCAAACACTACCGATGGCAGAATAGGCATGGTTTTGATATGTGGATAGGTTAGGTAGTGAGTAAGGAAGTGATGTATGGAAGTTAAGAACTCATGATAGCATCCTATTTATCAGGTATGCAGCATTAAAGACAGCCTCCCCCCTAAAACGTTTTGGAACATGAGTTGTGAAAAGAAAGGACCTAGTAACTTCTAAAAGGTGTCGGTTTTTCCGTTCGGCTATGCCATTTTGTTATGGGGTATCAACATACGAGCCCAAATGTGTGAAGAGCGAACCTCAGGCTGCACCCACAAGTGTCTACTGATGAGGAGTTTGGTATGTTCAAGTGTTCAACCTTCATAGGTAGTGTTACTAATTATTTCCTCTGAAGCAGCAGTTGTACTAAATCCAGTGATGTCAATGCTTGAATAATGCAATTGATCACCATAGTCCGTGTAAATAATATGGAAAATATGAGAATGATCAACCAGGTAATCTGTACAGGTTACATATATGATCTTAACCCTATTATTAAGAACATTATGATAGTTTCAAACAAAATATAAAAAAAGATGCAATCATTTCCCACAAGCCCCAAATGTAATTATCCAAGAATGCGTGATGGAACTGATGCTATGTACATATAATCAAATATTGTTCTACAGAACTCATACTCTTTCCTACCCAACTTTCTAGTTACTTCCGACTGTCTAGACATGATAATTGTGAGATGTGAAATTGCAGGATAATCTCCTTGTCATCAGGAGGGCTGCTCAAGCGGCAAATTGAACTTGAGTTTTTATTTTCACTAAAGATGGAGCAAATAAGTAAGATTTCAAATGACAAATTAAGTATGTTAAATTTCAGAAATGAGATCAGGTTTTGTAAACAAAACTGTAGCAGTTGATCAGAGGAGAAGAATTTTTAGAGAGATTAAAAGAATTTGTGGGGCTGAATTTTGTCAACATCTCATTTTCTTCAAAAACAAAATTACAACTTAAAAACACGAGACTGCATTAGGAATAAAACTAACTGACACCTATAACTTAGCCACTACTTCCACTAACAAAAGAAATAACCAACTAGACTTTGACTCTCAAGAAAACCACATAACTTACGTGACTAGCTAACAAGTGCTAATAAATAACTTAAAAAGAAATACAGAAAGATAATGTATGCCAGCTTCAATTAAAGTCCAACATACTCCCCCTTAATCCAAGTTTGCTTCCTCAAAGTCTTCCACACCCAACAGCTCTTTTATGTCATCAAACCTAACCCTTGCCAAAGCTTTAGTTAGACAATTAGCTCTCTACTCCTCGGTTCATATGTACTTGACCACGATTTCTCCCCGTTCTACACACCCTCGTATGAGATGGAATTGTGTGTCAATGTGCTTGCTTCTCCCGCGAAACACAGCGTTCTTCATTAGGGAGATAGCTGATTTGTTGTCAACATAAAGTGCTAGTTTTCGATGCTTTTCCGAGCATTTATATCACCAGCCAAATTGGTATCAGTAAATCCCATCAAGGTTTCACTAGCCTCCTTATGATGAATAACACAACCCAATATGTATTCTATCCTTGATGTATATGTTTCACAGCTTGATAGTGTTGAGAGGTTGGTCTCTCCATTATGACCCCAACGGCATAAGCTATATCGGGTCGTGTATGCACGAAGTATCTCAAGCTTCCAACTATGCTCGTATACTTGGTTGGGTTCACTAAATGCCAATCACCTTCTTTACTTAACAGTGGCTTGGGTTCCATAGGGATTTTAGTTGAATTACATGCTCCCATTCCCATCTTATCAAGAATCTTCTTTGCATAGCTGGACTGTTTTAGTGAAATTCTTCCACCATGTTGTACCACCTTAATTCCCAAGTAGTAAGAGAGTAACCCAAGATCACTCGTGTCAAATTCATCCTTCATTTGAGTTTTAAAATTCTCGATGACAGACCCACTTGTTCCGGTTACTATTAGATCATCTACATGATGGGATCAAAACTTCAACAAAACTCATAAAACTAAACTTAAACTTTGATTTATAAACTGAAACTTCAAACTTTCGAGATGAAAAACTTAGAAATCTCGATTACATTGTCTGTACAATCGATTACATATATATAGGCAGTGATGGTGGCGGTTTTCCGGCAGTTATTCCGCCGTTTTCAGGATGGTGGACGGCGGCGGTTGGCCGTCAAGTCTCCGGCTGCCGCCAGTGGTAGCCCACAGTGGTAATACAATAATCCTATATATAACTTTCTAAATATAATAATAATACTAACACTAAAAATTCTTTTGACAATTAATTCCAACAGTCTCCCTCTTAATTGTCAAAAGTCTTCAATCTTCGAGCTTATGATGATAATAACACCATCTTTCTCTCGGTCTTCGATATCTCCGTTTGTATAGTAGTCCACGATGCTAGGATCTCTTGTTTTCTTCATTTCTTACATAGTCTTCTTTAGTCTCACGAACTTCTGCGAACTTGTGGTCTCTTTGACAAATGTTGTCAACAAATCCATGGTCACATAGACCAATTTCAACTGGGTCTGTCTCTTGGCTTGTCTTCCTTCTTGGAGTGTTAATATCTCTTGATAACCCCCTTTTTTTTAAAAAAAACTTAATTTTAAAACTTTAGAACCGTATAAAACTTTAAAAAACTGAAAAACTTTAAATCTTAAAACTTTATAAACCTTTAAAAAACTAAACAATCTTTAAACTTTAATAAACCTTAAAACTTTAATATTTTAAAACCTTAACAAACCTTTTAAAACTTAAACTTTATCAAATATTGGTTAAAACCTTTAAAACTTATAACTTTAAATCTTTATAAACTTAATAAACCTTTTCAATAAAACATTAAACTTTAAACTTTTGCCAAATATTAGCTGAAAAACTTTTTAAAACATTCAACCTTAAAAAGTAAAAACTCTTACCAAATGTTGGCTTAAAACTCCGAAAAACTTTAAAACTTAGAAACTTTAATCAAATCTTGGTTTAAAACTCTGAACAACTTTAAAAACTTTATTAATCTTGAAAATCTTAAACTTTTAAATCTTAAAAGTTAGAAAAACTTATTAAACTTAATCCTTTAATTAATCTTAAAAAAATTAAATAGTAAAGAACTTTTCTTGTATTAAAACTTTAATTTAAGACTTAAAAACTTAATATAATAAAAACATGTGTTGTGTTTTCTTTAAAAAACTTAACTGGCCCATAATTTAAAAAATAACTTAGGGTTTTTAGAAAAGCGCCCCCCTTTTCCTTTTGCCACTCTGTCGTCTCCTTTTTTCTTATGTGCCGCTTCCTGTTCCTTCGAGAAAACCACTTCCGATGGTTTTCTTCTTCGGTGGTTCTCTGATGGTTGTTCCGATCGGTGCTTACTTCTGGTCGACTTCGATTGTTCTTCTTGTCGAGTGGATCTCGACACTTCTGTTCGAGTGGTGGTCGATTTCCACCGTACGGTTTGTTTTCTGGTTCGTTCCTCCGACGAGGTACGTCTCCTTTTTTTTCTCCGATGAGCGCCGGGTGGTAGTTCCTCGTTGAACAGCCGCCCTTGTGTATCCTCTTTAGATTCAACGAAAACCCCGAATGATATCTTGATGGCGGTTCCCTCTGTTGATTCTCCGGTGAGATTTCAGTTACTTTTTCCGGTAGATGATGAGAACCTTGGTGTTAACCTCGGCTCTGATACCAAATGATGGGATCAAAACTTCAACAAAACTCATAAAACTAAACTTAAACTTTGATTTATAAACTGAAACTTCAAACTTTCGAGATATAAACTGAAAAACTTAGAAATCTCGATTACATTGTCTGTACAATCGATTACATATCTGTAGGCAGTGATGGTGGCGGTTTTCCGGCAGTTATCCCGCCGTTTTCACGGTGATGGACGGCGGCGGTTGGCCGTCAAGTCTCCGGCTGCCGCCGGTGGTAGCCCACAGTGGTAATACAATAATCCTATATATAAGTTTTCTTTCTAAATATAATAATAATACTAACACTAAAAATTCTTTTGACAATTAATTCCAACACTACATACACTCCAACAATCACAGCTTCCCCCTTTAAATACTTAGTGTAAACAGCATGTGCATGAGGACAGCGATTGAGAGAGGGCTGTGCCCCGGATCAATCATCCAACTATGGATGAATTGAGTTTATCTTCTTGTTCAATTTCAGTTCTATAGTATTTGATTTCAGTATTTGACTATCGATGGGTATTTCTTGCTGTTCTTAATTTCCGATCTGCATCATCATCCACCTTTGTATGAAGTATTGGGTTGGCATGTTCTTCATTCAATAGTACCACTTCGGCACCAATTTGAAGGGTTTCGGTCAACAACAGTGCTGGTTCATCCTCATGGGTTTAAGTTAAGTTAGCTTCCTTTTGGTTTCTATCACGTTTAGTATCGTAGTTGTAGCATTGAACCTTCTTACGATCACGATTGTTCCCAGATCCACGACCTTGGTCATGGTTGCTCTCATGCCTTCCTCCTCTTCCACCGCCATTGGAACGACCATTACCCCTTCCCTGGCCACGGTTTCATAAACAACTTAAAAACACCAAAACCATTACGAATAAAACTTACTAACCAACTCCTATAATTTAGCCACTACTTCCACTAACAAAAGAAATAACCAACTAGACTTTGACTCTCGAGAAAACCAGATATCTTACGTGACTAACAAGTGCTAAAACTGCTAATATAAAACTTAAAAATAAATACATAAAGATAATGTATGCCAACTTGGATTAAAGTCCAACAAGTTTTACCGCTAGATCCACCATTATAACTTACAAACCCCTTTGAACGAAGAACGGCCAGGAACATACACTCATGTTCTTATCATCAGATACAAGCCTTACTCCTTTCACATTTAGAAGTAAATCTGCGTCATAAATTGTCCCACTCACTGGCCTACAAACGCACTATAACCATCATCGAATACTAAAAAAATGCATAACTACGACTTCACAATCCAAACACAAAATATGGAGAAAAAATCACAAAAAAAGGTTATGTCTGAGTTTAAAATTATTAAAGAAAATTATATAAGATTCGCTGACAAGAGTTTCACATGAGCCAAACAATGCAATTTTGAATCAAAAAGAGATAAATTCAGACAAGTAATGTAAATTAAAATCAAACCTTCTAAACCTAAAATTGTACATGGTGACTTCATAGTCAAAAGCCTAACACATGAAATTGAAGATGGAAAACTACTCAAAAATAATTGGGATTTAAGTTTTGAGGTTTTGAACTTCAGAATTAGATTTTAACATATTGATTCCAGATGAGCAGCCGCTGGTAAAATCAAAATCAAACAATCAATGTAAATCACAGTCAAACATTCTAAACTAAAAATTTACCTGGTGAGTTCAAAATGGTGAACCTAACACATGAACCAAAGCTAGAGCATATAGCAGATATCACAAACCTGAACATCCAAACGTACACCAAATCGAGACAAGGAGCAGAGAGCGATGGTCCAGTGTTGTGGTGGGAATTAGGCGAGATGCATGCGAAGATCCGAGATGATGCGAATAAAGAGCGGTTGCACACGAAATTTTGAAGCCTGCTCTGAATCTCAGGAATATTTAAAATGTAAGCGTGAAATATCTTTTATTTTTTCTACTTTCATTTACCTACTTGCTTGTTTACCGCTAGAAAAGTGTAAAATGTAATTAGTGACCTTACTGTTGTTCTGTGAGGAAAACCCTCCATCACTAAGAGTCATTTTAGTTGTAGTGATTGTTCTTTGTAATTCCCACCTAGCTTCTTGCTAGATTGGTTAATGAAATCATGCCTTTTGCCGTTCAAAACATACGAGTACCACTTAACCAACTGAATTAATCAAAAACTTAAAATCAAAGATGCTGACCAGTAATTTCTATAAGATGGAGACCACCAAGATGAAGGTCCTCCAAATTCAGAAGCATGCTCATATGCATTAGGAATTCTGGATGAAAGTTTAACTAGTGCATCAAACAAACCACCGTGATCCCAATTTCCTGAATCATCTACACAGCTGCTGCAAGAGAACATATATGACTTAACCTGATAGCAAGATAAATATGCAATTTAAATTCTAAAAAAAGAAAAGAAAAAACAAGGTACATTAACTATCAGAACTAATCTAAAAAAGAAAGAATTAGAGGTTATTACCTGAGTATTACAGAGGGCTCTGAAAAAAGCGTAAGGGAAAGTAAGAAAACAGTCTTTAAAAAACCAAGGTACAATACCTATCAGAACTGATCAATTTCACCATGTTTTTACTTTGACAGGCAACCCAAACAATATAAGTACCATTGCAAAAACTCCCACGTGAATGGCTATTTAGCATTTTCCCTTGTTTCTTGAATCTATAATAAATAACCAAAGCACATGTGATATAAACTAGATCATTTTCAGGGCAATCACAGTTGGCTCTTAAAAGAATCAAAAATAAGTTCTTACAACTTGAATACTTGATCAAAAGAACAGAGTAAATAATTAATGGAACAATGCATTTGAGTAAGTAATTAATGTTGGTGTCTTACGGTGCAAAAGTAATAATGGATATTGTTTGAAAAAAAAGAAATCAAGAACTTTTACAAAGAAGCATTAGAGAAAATAGAGATGAGAGAGAGAATGGTCAGCAGGTGGGTTTCAGATTCAGGTGGTGGTGGTTTCATGTGGCCAGGAAATATGGTGGGGGCAGTGGTTCTTGAGAGTGGGAAGGAGAGAAGAGTAAGCTGAGAAAGATTATAGATAGAGAGATAAAAGATTTTAAATGTTATTAATTTTTCTAACGGACCGTCCATGTAATATTAGAAAGGGTTAAATGGGCATTTTAAAAAAGTTAACAGACAAAGGATCATCCGTGTTCAACTTTTCAAAATGAAGGACTAAATTTGCAAGATTTTCAAATAAAGGACAGAAACTGTGATATGACTATATCTCAAAGGACCATTGGTGTAATTAACTCTTATAAATAAAATAAAAATTATTAATATAAGGGAAATCTGAGACCTGCGGATGACAAATATCCACCAAATATTCAAATGGAAGCACAGTTTCGAGAGATGGCAGGCCCGCTTTGGAGAAGGTGCAAGAAACCCATCCAAATAAATTTTATAGAAAAGGAGATTGACATGAAATCTGACCTGTAAATTGTTACATGATACATCAAGGTTTTGGAGGTAGCTCAAGGAACACGTTGATGCTTATTGCCCTTACAGATGAAAACACTCCTTTGATGCTTCCCAGGTCCACCTTAAAATTACACACACAGACACCGAAACGTACACAAAGACACTGAAACATGGGCACACATTCCACAGGCACACGCATCGACACACATACACATAGACAAAAAAAAGTATTAATCAAGTACATTATCCCTACTAATACAAATTTAATCCATTAATTTAACAATTGTAAACAAAATAAACTAGCACATAACTTGTCTTTGATAACATTGTCGTAAAGATAAACAAAATAAATTGGTTGTTAGCAACCGTAACAAAGTGAAAACAATAATCAACTTTAACAAAAGTTTGGTCATGTTAAACAATTCACAAGCAGTCATATCACAAGCAAAACAAAAAGAAATTAATTAAGAAATTGAATTTAGTGATAATAATGTTAAATAAAATTGTAAATTTGTCATCATATCTAACACACTAATCATTTAATACAAAAATAAATTAATTAATTTGGATAATGGGTCATACCAATCCGTTTTGACCTGTATTTATCTCTTAAAAAAGCATCATACAAATAATTTTCAAATTATGAGTGTTTAAATTTGATAGTGTGGAGGTGAGTTGGTGGAAGAGCACAAAAATGGGCCTGGGTCACATAAAAATTTTAGTATTGAATCATAAATTTTTAACTCGTTAATGAGGATTGCATACATACTTCAAAAGTTAAACTATGAACACGTTTGTGATAAACTCATATAGAACCAGTAAGAGGGGCACCATTGCTATCATCCATGTTATGAAAGGTCAAAACTCAAAACTGCAAATTCAGCACTCAAAACACTACCTGTTAAGCAACATTCCAAAATAACTACCCGCTTGACACAACTATTTTGACCCGTTACCTAACATGTCATAATGCAATTCCAGTATGATTCCTCCTATATCACAATATAGTTCCATTAATGCATCGTATATTGGAAAAAGAAAAGATGTATACTGAAACAAAAAGAATATATTTAGTGGGCAGCGTAAATGCTATTTTTCTGTGTGCCAATGTTCCTCGAAACGGAACGGAATAGATAAACATACAGCTATTTAAAATGTGAATAAAGAGACTTATAAGTTGAAACTGATGATTTACTCACCTAGCTTCCAACCTCGTTCACTAGACTGATCCCAAGAAGGTTCTTGAACAGGCCCATAGTAATTTTGACTTGTTAAAACACAATTATGGGATAGTTGCTTAACGACAATATCAAAACCATCTGCAACTCTACAAGCACACCCTCATTCAAAAATGAAGATAGGGTTTAGTATGATTAGGCTAATATAATGTTGTTTGCTTGCAATAAATCAATAACCAGGTCCAAAGCCTCCCCTTCACTAATCTTGTCATAGTCAAAGCTATTTGTAGCAGCTTTGATTTCTCACAGACTAAAATAACCCGTCTTTTAATTAAATTTTGTTAACAAAAACATTAAAAAGTGTATAGTCTGGAATAAGCTCTAGATTTATAACAAAAAAAAGGAAAGAAATAGTGAATCTCAAAACATAATCCTCCAGTCATGATTGTTCTTCATGAGATGGCGCTTATCCATTGCCCATGAAAATACTGTTACTGGCTTGCTGCTATAAGCTCACCTCTCAAAATTAGAATGATAAAAATATGGCTGTTTCATCGATCAAGTCTTGTTCGTTTCCCTCACACTTGTACGCATTTCATCATCATAACAAGGTTTTGGTGCCGGTGTGTTTCTGCGGGGTTCTATAGAATACTTTATTTTTAAATAAAAATAACGCAAATATAGAAACTAACACAATAAAAGGTCATCCGTAGCAAAGAGAATATGACCAACAATTATCTTCATTCATCAAGCTCGACTTATGAAAGTGTGAACTTAAGAGTACTTTTCCATGAATTCGAGCATATGCAAGACATGCTAGCTATCCACTATGAAGGTCCCATCTTTAGCCATTAAATGACTGCAAAAGTATACTAATTTTGGCATTAGTTTCAATACAACTGAATCAGAACCAGAAAGAGCAGATGAATGGCTCATATCACACAAAGAATGGCATATTTACCTTGTGAAATTGGACTATCTTAAGTGGACCAGTCATGTTTATAAATAGGTAGCACATATTGCACTTCTTCTGTTGATAACAAAGAATATGATAACAATTTAGAGAAGGTAAATGTTCTAAAGGTATAAAATGGTAAATAATACTTGCCTTGAAATCAAGAGGCAAATAAATGAAATCATAGGTGGCATGATTATGTTTACCAATCGCAGCCAACAACATTATTGAAGTGTACCTGTGATAAACATGAGAATCAATCCTAAAATCTAATGGATATTTCTATTAAATCCAATGAAAATAAAGGAAACCAGATTCTTAAACCGTATAGAGAATGGAATTGCAGAGAAATGATAACAGAGAATGGAATTGCAAAGAAAGGGAATTAGTCTAGAGAATAGGAATCGATTCTTCTGTTTGGTAGCACAGAGATTTGAGCAGAGAAATGTCACAGAGAACATATCTCTTGTTTGGTACAACAAAATTTCAACAGAGAATTCTACAAGCATAAATCTGAAATGGGTATTACTTATTTTGAACAACAATGATAGCTCATATGTCAAACTCAAAAGGTAAATTACAACGGTCACGCGATTACAACCCATTCATCAGAATTCATAGACTTGGAAATTAAAAACTACACATACCAAAACTAAAACATGTTTATCACAATAAAACTTGCAGCATGCCGCACCAAAACAAGAACACAAACAACTTCATATTTTGACCCATTCATAAGCTAATCCTCATAGCATATCAATCAAATGGGTATAGTTTTTTGGAACCACAAGGATCTGATCTTAACCAATACAACAAATCATCAATGCCAATTATTCAAGAATAGGGATTCAAGATTACCAATAAATCAAGATTCAAGAATACCAATTAAACAAGTGAGATACCTTTGATGACCAGTAAGAAAGAACGAACAGCAGCGATTTCTGTTTTATGAATCAAAAAAACAGAACGAAGAAAAAGAAACGATCGACAAATTTAGGGCTTTAATCAAAAAAGAACCGTCGCCGCCGCTCAAAGATTTTAGGGCTTTAATCACGAAGAACCACCGCCGCTTGACATTTTAGGGCTTTAATCGCAGTCTCTGCCGCTTGACATTTTAGGGCTTTAATAACGAAGAACCACCGCTGCTTGACATTTTAGGGCTTTAATCACGTCTCCGCCACCGCTCGAAGAACTGTCGCTGCCGCAAAATGGGGCGGAGGGGAAGGTGTCGGGAATACAAGGCTTGGAGGAGGCGTCGATTGTGGAGATGTGTCCATCTGTTTTTCTAATGAAGTCTCCGTCTTTTTCTTGTAGAGAATTGGTTTCTCAATTCTCCCCATTTCTTCTCTTGTGACATAGAATTAAAAGTCGGGAGTTAGATTTGGTTTATTTCCCATTTCTCAATTCTTAGTTACAACCAAACAAAGGAAATGTTTTCATTTACATTTCTTTGTCATCAATTCCCAGTACCAAACATGCCCTAATTCATACTTAATTCTCAATCCTACTGGTTATATACTTAGATCTACCAATTAATAGATTCTTATTATTATGTAACCTTACCGAAAGAAAAGTTACACTGATTTAATTAACAGCGACCAAAAAGACCACGGGTCAATATAGCCCGACCTTATTCGAACGTGTTGGGTCTGAATATCAAGGTGATTCTCGTAACGCAACTGATTCAACCCGACCATTCCATTATGGTTAGAGTGTAAATTCCATCCTGATTAAAGTGTAAAATGTTAAACAGGCAAAGATGTGAAGTAAGAGTAAAGAGCCTGAATCAGGCAAATCTACAAAGTGATCTCATAAGATATGAGTATTAGGTGTGATATCACAAACAACTTGAAATAAATCAATGTGGAACACTAATGATAACATTAACGTAAAATTTTACCGAGGACATTGTAGATATATCCCTTAGTCCACATCACAGATGGAAAACTTTTGGTAAATGTCCAATTATCAGGTTATAAGCGGCAGATTTAACCTGTAATATAAGACCCATACTGATGCAAACGTCAATTTCAAGACATGGCGAAGTACTACATGACTGTCTTTAAGGTGCAATTAAGGAAAAAAGGTACTCCAATCTGTGATGAATTCTTATTGTAAGTATCGAGCTTTAGATCAGTCTATTGTATGTATCAAACTTTGAATTTGTTGATATCGTGTGAAATTAACTCTCTATTGTGTGTATTAAACTTATATCATTTTTTCCTATTGTATGTATTCAAATTACATACAATAGAACAAATCAAAAGTTTGATACACACAATGGAAGATTTTAAAGTTCCACACACACAATAGTAATTCATGCAAAATTGAATACATTTTCATGAAGTTTTTCCTATGTAAAAATTTGTAGTCATACATATGCAAACAAAATAATGATTCAGAAATCATGGAGATCAGTAGTTGCTGAAATACAGCAGATTTTTTAGGAATGAATACCATCATGCTTAACTTTAATCAATTGATTATTGTTACTTACCTTGAGACATTTATCAAACACATGATGAGCACCAATAAAGAAAGCATAACTCATTTCATCACCTTAAATAACAATACTCATGTACGGTATGCAAATAAGTCCAATAAAAAAGTCCATGTGTTATCAAATCTAGAAATGGAGATTTGGTATGAAAACTAATAAATTAACCACAAATCATTTTACTATCTTTAAAAACAATTCTCAAGTACCAGCCACCACTAAATTTTTTACGAAATAAATGAAGATAAATTAATAGGGAGTAAAAATTTACCAGACCTTCAGAGTGATTACTACTAAAATCCTTGTGGAAGTACAAATCCGCTCCTCAAGCTTTGATGGCAACAATTTCTAATCGTATGGAACAGCAAGGATAACATTTGCCTCAATATAAAATTCAATGCACCATTTAATCCATTCTCTCCACACTGATGTTAGGGGCCTGAATCTCAAAAAAACATTCTAAGGGATACAAAAAGGTATTTAAATTCAAGTATCAAGTAGCCATATGTCATCAAAGACCCAAAAATAAGACATGAACATATGTTTATCAAATAAACATGAATTCTCTTAAGTAGTTTCGATACAAATTAGATTATCATTGGGTCAAAAAGCAAGAAAATGACTTACAGTCCGGACCGGCCAGGGTTTCTGCTGCAAGTAAGTCCTTCTATGTTCTATCAAACACAAAGAATTTCCACAAGATCATTTCACGCTTAGAATATAATGGAACACAAAATAAAAATACATCGTCGAAGTTGGGAACAAAAAACAAACATAACTATTGTTACATGCTTCTAAAGATTGAAAGGGAAGAAACTAAATTCCTGAAAATAGATAAAAAGAACCAATAAGTGAACATATAAGAGATTGTTACCAGATGAAAGGGAATATAACTGCTGTTAAAAGCTATATTGGTGACAACTTATTTGTAGTGTTAGTGTAAAATTATTGTAGGATAAGGTCAGTTATGATAATGCAAGACAGGTTCTGACCCGATCCAAAACGAGCCTGCACCAGGACATCCAAATGCCAAAGGACCTGCAATACAATCTCAGTAATATATCACAAACAAGAACTAGACCATAAAGGAACAAATCTGTTGGTGTGGATGGACTATTTCTAGTAGATCAATACAAATAGAACTATATCAAAAGATAAGGATCCTACCTAAAACAGTTAGTTGCAGTTTTCCCACAAACCAAAACCCAATCTCACTTATAATAACTAAAACAGAACGACCTACATATAATCAATAAGAAATTAGGTCTTCAAAGTTCATTTGTTCTGATAATATCTCGTATCAGCTTAATAATATTTCTCAAAATAAATATCCAGCGTGGCAGAACGTAGCATGTATCCAGCCATCTGAACTATTTACTGAAGGGCAAGCACCAACAAAATTAAGAAACCTATAAATAGGCACAATAGCACTCATATTTGCACGTCAAGATTCAACGCAACTTTAAATCTATTGAATTTTAGAATTAAGTTGGTAACTTAACTTTTAAATTAAGTACTTGCTTTTTTATCATGAAACACTTTGCTTGATCAACCTCTGGTTCAAATCCTTGCAGTACATCAATCACACAGTCACAAAATATGTTTCAATGACCTACCTACGATTTTAGATTTTTAGCTAAATAGTTGTTCGGGTTGAATTTTTCTCATTTTCTAGTAAGGGGCAGGCTAGGTTGACTTGTAAAATGAACACCCCTATAACTTCTTTTCTAAATGATGGAAAGTGTAAATTATTCAAAACGGTCATGTTACAACAAATCTATGCCATCAGAAAAATGACTAACTACAGGTAGAATGTACCTTTGGGCATTATTTACATAGGTTATTTCACTTAATTTAATCAATCATGTTACTAGGTGATATATCAAATTCTTAAGTTTTAAGTATTCCTTTATCCATGAAACCATTATATTCAAACATGCAAGTGTAATGTAAACTTCATCAGAAACAAATTCCACTCTCTCTTTCGAAACCATTATCTTCAAACACCGTTGTCTGGAAACTATGCTTCAGTAATCCCTTAACTCTTATACAAAAGCTAAGATTTTAGCATCAATGACCACTAAGAACCTTACTAAATACAATACATGAAATTCTCACCTTTTCTCAAAAGCTATGAACTTAGTATGTACCAAATCGTCATGAACGCTATCCAAATCCAGATCTAGCAGCAGTGAGAAAGCCTACAGTTTCAGAGTACTTAACATTCGATACTTATCACTCATCAAACATGCAATAGCCAATAAAACAAATTGCATGCAGAAGTAAAGATAAGAATAATTGCATTAAAAAGTAATGAAAAAGAGAGCTGGTACTTTTTGTTATTTAGGGAAACTTATAGGAGAAAACATGTGTTTAGTCCAAAATCATGACATATAGCAAGTCTATTAAATAACAGAGTTAATTTCATCAGAAAAAGCACACCTATTTAATTTTTAAAGAAAACAATGCCATTTGTAAATATTATTAAATAGAACAAGAATCTGAGACATGCGGATGCCAAATATCCACCAAGCAAATACCCAAATGGAAGCACCCTTTTGAAAGATGGCAGGGCAGCTTTGGAGAAGGTGCAAGAAACCCATTCAAATTATACTTGATGCAAAATTTTATAGAAAAGGAGATAGACATGGAATCTCACCAGTAAATTGTTACATGATACATCAAGGTTTTGGAGGGCACTTAAGAAACCTTTGATGCTTATTGCCCTTACAGTTGAAATAACTCCTTTGATGCTTCCCAAATCCTCCTTATAATTACACACACATCAACCCAAACGCCGAAAGACACAAAAACACATTGTATAACATCGGCACAAATTCAACAGAAACATACACGAAGACACGCATCGACACTCACACACACATAAAATTATATAAATTTGTTATCATATCTAACACACTAGTATTTAATACAAAAAAATTAATTTGGATAACGAGTCATCCCAATCCATTTTGACCAGTACTTTAGATCTCTTGAAAAAAAGCATCACAGAAATAATTTTCAGATTCTGATTGTTCAAATTTGATAGTGTGTATGCTAGTTTGGTGGGAGAGCAAAAGGACGGGCCTGGATCACATAATAATTTTAGTATTGAATCATAAATTTAGAAATTTAAGTGTTTAATAAGGATTGCATACATACTTCAAAAGTTACACTATAAACACGTTTGAGATAAAGTAATAATGTAAGGGGTTAACACGGAAATATGAATGTGTGCTTAAATATCATACTAAAAGAAAGGTGAAGCCAACAAATAGGTTATTATATATCAGATGACCCTAAATGAGGCTGCATAACATCTGTATAAAACATGACTGAGGTCGTTTAAACTATAACTAATGGTTGTGCCGTAGACATGAAATTCTTACCTTTTCAACCAAACATTATCGAAATCCAGCTCTAGCAGCAGTGAAATACCTATGGTTGCAGAGATCATTTGTAATTATAAAACCAAGACAAGAATAATGTGTCTATTTTTGTATAGACCCTTATATATAAAAGTACTTAGTATTTGATACCGATCAGTCATTAAACATGCAAAAGTCAACAAATGAAACTGTATGCAGAATTGAAGAGCAATTGCATTAGAAAAATGACTAACCACAGTTAGAGTGTATTTTTGAGCATTATTCACATAGGTTATTTCATTTATTTTAACCTATAATGTACAAGTAACACACCAAATTCTTAAAGAACAATACCGGTCTTTGTGGTTGTCTTATCACTTTTACATGCGTGTGGTATATACAACTTCATCGGAGACTAGTTCCGCTATCTTTCTTTTGAAACAAGTGTTTAGTCCCAAATCATGACACGTAGCAAGTCTATTCAATACAGAGAAGGCACAACTATTAATTTAATGAAAACAATTCTAATATAAAATTCCGTATTAAAAATTTTTTCTTACAAATGCGAACTAGAGACGTGCAGAAGGCAAACATTCTCCAACAACTTTTCCCACTTTTGTTGCACCTTAAATTCCAAATGGAAGCACTTGAGAGATGGCAGACCCACTTTGGAGAAGGTGCAAGAAACCCATTCAAATAACACCTGATGCAAAATTTAATAGAAAAGGAGATAGACATGGATATTATATAACCAAGCAATTGATGAACGATCTTTATAACACACATAGTATGGTGAAATTACAAACCTTGATTGCAGTTCTTGGTCCCCAAAAGGTGCAGCAATTAATGTTTGGAAGGCAAGAAATAGGTGAAAGTCATAAAAACTAACTGCACGAAAACACCTGTGAATTGCTTAATTCCAATTCCAGCATTCTTCTAATGAAACATAAATAACAAAACAATTACAGATGGAAATTGAACAAAAATATGCGGATGTCTAACCATCATTCGGCTTCAAGTTTTTCTATGTACACGATAGATCCATCTCCAAATTTCACCCTTCCTTTCACACATAGTGTCTAGTTGCATGAGCTTCAACTTCTAGACAGTCATATGACTACGGCCCAATTCCACAAATTTTTGTTTGTTTGGTCATCCACCTTAGTATGAAAGTATTGGGTTTGCATGTTCTTCATTCATAGTACCACTTCGGCACCAATTTGAAGGGTTTCGGTCATCAAAAGTGCCGGTTTATCCTCATAGGTTTGAGTTAAGTTAGCTTCCTATTGGTTTCTATCACGTTTAGGCTTTCGACACTTGGGGGCAAAATGACCAAACTTATCATAGGTGTAGCATTGAACCTTGCTACGATCACAATTGCTCCCAGATCCATGACCTTGGTGAGGGTTACTACCATGCCTTCCTCCTCTTCTACCGCCATTGGAACGACCATGATCCCTTCCCTAGCCAAGGTTTGAGTTGGAATCTCAGGTGCATGATCTTCTGGCGGAAGATGAGTCTCCATTAGATTTCTTAGCCCTCAACATCCAATCCTCTTGTGTCAACAGAAGACGGTTTGGTGTACTTTCACTTTGGCCGCGCAACCTTCTTCATTTGCCTTTAGTCTTCCCATGATTTCTTTGACCATCATTGAGTCAAGATCACCGAATTGCTCGATTGTTGAAGCAATCTACAAAAACTTTCCGGGTATCACTCGAAAGAGTTTCTTCACAATGTATGATTCTTCTATTGTATCACCTAAAGCCTATATGCTATTGAGAACATTGTTGAGCTTCATTGCAAAATCATCGATGCTTTCGGTGTCCTTCATAGTCATTACTTCAAACTCTACCTTTAGCGTTTGAACCGTCGCATTCCTGGCTCGATTGGCTCCAAGGTACATGATCTTGAAAGTCTCCCAAGCCTCTTTTGCCGACTTTTTTTCTGCCAACGAGAGCAGCATCTCCTCGGGGTATGCCTTGAAAGATGGCTGCCAATGCCATCTTATCTTTCCATTCATCCACAGGCTCCTGATCTGTGGGTTCTATAGCTTCCCACAACCCTTGTGCCTGCATAAATACCTTCATTTTAATGACCCAAGCCATGTAGTTGTTCTTAGCTAGCATGGGGTAGTGTAGAGTGACTCATCCATCAGTCTTCATTCCTATACTTTGGCATAAACTGTTGATCTAACTCTCTGATACCAGGTGTAAACAAAACTGGAGCAGTTGATCGGAGGAGAAGAATTTTCAGAGAGGTTAAAAAGAATTTGTGGGGCTCAATTTTCATAACATCTCATTTTCTTTAAAAAAAACAAAATTACAACGTAAAAACACCACACTCCATTACGAATAAAACTTACTAACCGACTCCTATCACTTAGCCACTACTTCCACTAACAAAGGAAATTACCAACTAGACTTTTGACTCTTGAGAAAACCAGATATTTTACGTGACTAACAAGTGCTAATAAATAACTTTAAAAAAAATACATAAAGATAACGTATGCGAACTTGGATTAAAGTCCAACAAGTTTTACTGGTAGATCCCACAATTATAACTTACAAACCCCTTTGAATGAAGAACAGCCAGGAACTTACACTCATGTTCTTATCATCAGATACAAGCCTTACTCCTTTCACATTTAAAAGTAAATTGCATCATAAATGTCCCACTCGCTGTCCTAC
The DNA here is from genome assembly GCA_038502395.1 of Dittrichia graveolens. Lineage (NCBI taxonomy): Eukaryota > Viridiplantae > Streptophyta > Magnoliopsida > Asterales > Asteraceae > Dittrichia > Dittrichia graveolens. Next base: position 5,490,793 of record JARJIL010000002.1, on the reverse strand, counting down.
GAACGCACTATAACCAACAAATACTAAAAAGCTGCATAACTACATTCACATATATTAGATCATATTTAACAAATTACGACTTCACAATCCAAACACAAAATATGAAAAAAAATCACAAAAAAAGGTTATGTCTGAGTTTAATTTATAAAAGAAATATATATAAATTCGCTGACAAGAGTTTCACATGAGCCGAACAACGCAATTTTGAATCAAAAAGAGATATATTCAGACAAGTAATGTAAATTAAAATCAAACCTTCTAAACCTAAAATTGTACATGATGAGTTCATAGTCGAAAACCCAACACATGAAATCGAAGATGGAAAACTACTCAAAAATGGTTGTGATTTAAGTTTTGAGGTTTTGAACTTCAAAATTAAAATTTAACATATTCATTCCAGATGAGCAGCCGTGGGTAAAATCAAAATCAAACAAACAATGTAAATCACAATCTAACATTCTAACCTAAAAATGTACCTGGTGAGTTCAAAATGGCGAACCTAACACGTGAAATCAAAGCTAGAGCATATAGCAGATATCACAAACCTAAACATCCAAACGTACAAGAAATGCAGACAAGGAGCAGAGAGCGATCGTCCGGTGTGGTGGTGGGAACTAGGCGAGATACATGCGAAGATCCGAGATGATGCAAATAAAGAGCGGTTGCACACGAAATTTTGAAGAGTGTAAAATTGAATTAGTGACCTTACTATTGTTCTGTGACGAAAACACTCCGTCACTAATAGTCATTTTAGTTGTAGTGATTGTTCTTTGTAATTCTCACCTAGCTTCTTGCTAGATTGGTTAATGAAATCTTGCCTTTTGCCGTTCAAAAAAAATGATTACCACTTAACCAACTGAATTAACCAAAAACTTAAAAATCAAAGATGCCAACCAGTAATTTCTATAAGATGGAGACCACCCAGATGAAGGTCCCTCAAATTCAGAAGCACGCTCATATGCATTAGGAATTCTGGATGAAAGTTTAGCTAGTGCATCAAACAAACCACCGTGACCCCAATTTCCTGAATCATCTACACAGCTGCAAGAGAACATATACGATTTCACCTGATAGCAAGATAAATATGCAATTTAAATACTAAAGAAAAGAAAAAGAAAAAAACAAGGTACATTAATTATCAGAACTAATCTAAAAAAGAAAGAATTAGAGGTTATTACCTGAATATTACAGAGGGCTCTGAAAAAAGCGTCACGGAAAGTAAGAAAACAGTCATTAAAAAACCAAGTTACAATAACTATCAGAACTGATCCATTTGACAATGTTTTTACTTTGACAGGCAACCCAAACAATATAAGTACCATTGCAAAAACTCCCACTTGAATGGCTATTTAGCGTTTTCCCTTGTTTCTTGAAACTATAATAAATAACCAAAGCACATGTGATAGAAACTATATCATTTAAGGGCAATCACAGTTAGCTCGTGAAAGAATCAAAAATAAGTTCTTACAACTTGAATACTACTTGATCAAAAGAACAGAGTAAATAATTAATGGAACAATGCATTTGAGTGATTATCTGATTTTGAATTCAAGTCACAATTAACAGTCTAGTGTGACGATAACTATATGCTTATAGGAATTGATTGGTTTAACTTAAGACCATCAAAAGTGATTATAACATTTTCAAGCAACATAAACATACCAAAACATTATCGTGAACGGCTCCACAACTTTTCTGATTCATGATCTTGGTTAACTAATTATCATATAAACGCTTTCAGATATGTACATCGAAACACCCCAAAATCATAAGCAAAATGCATTCAGATATTGAATTGCTGACAGAAAAATGAATATTATGTGAATTACCATAAGGATGAGGACTCGTGAAACATTTGCTTGATCAACCTCTCCAATTCCTTGCGGTACATCACATAATAATTTTAGTATTGAATCATAAATTTAGAAATTTACGTGTTTAATAAGGATTGCATACATACTTCAAAAGTTACACTAAGAACAGATTTCAGATAAAGTAATAATGTAAGGAGTTAACACGGGAATATGAATACGTGCTTAAATATCATACTAAAAGAAAGGTGAACTCAACAAATAGGTCATTATATATCAGATGACCCTATATGAGGCTGCAAAACATCTGTATAAAACATGACTGAGGTCGTGTAAACTATAACTAATGGTTGTGTCGTAGACATGAAATTCTTACCTTTTCTCAAAAGCTATGATCTTAGTACGTACCAAATCTTCAACTGAACATTATCGAAATCCAGAACTAGCAGCAGTGAAAAGCCTATGGTTGCAGAGATCATTTAAAATTATAAAACCAAGAAAAGAATAGTGTGTCAATTTTTTTATAGACCCTTATATATAAAAGTACTTAGTATTTGATACTGATCGGTCATTAAACATGCAAAAGTCAACAAAAGAAACTGCATGCAGAATTGAAGAAAAGAACAATTGCATTAGAAAAATAACTAACCACAGTTAGAGTGTACTTTTAGGCATTATTCACATAGGTTATTTCATTTATTTTAACCTATAATGTTACGGGTGATGTACCAAATTCTTAAGTTTTAAGTATTCCTTTATCCATGGAACAACCATTTATCTTTGTAAAGAACAATACCAGTCTTTGTGGTTGTCTTCTCACTTTTACATGCATGTGGTATATAAAACTTCATCAGAGACTAGTTCCACTATCTTTCTTTTAAAACATGTGTTTAGTCCCAAATCATGACACGTAGCAAGTCTATTCAATAAAGAGAAGGCACAACTATTAATTTAATGAAAACAATTCCAATTTAGAATTCCATGCTAAAAAAATTTCTTAAAAATAAGAACTAGAGACGTGCAGGAGGCAAACATTCTCCAACAACTTTTCCCACTTTTGCTGTACCTTAAATTCCAAATGGAAGCATACTTTTGAGTGATGGCAGACCCACTTTGGAGAAGTGCAAGAAACCCATTCAAATAACACTTGATGCAAAATTTAATAGAAAAGGAGATAGACATGGATATTATAACCAAGCAATTGATAAAAGATCTTTATAACACACATACTATGGTGAAATTACATACCTTGATTGCAGTTCTTGGTCCCCAAAAGGTGCAGCAATTAATGTTTGGAAGGTGAGAAATAGGTGAAAGTCATAAAAACTAAACTGCACGAAAACATCAGTGAATTGCTAAACTCCAATTCCAACATTCTTCTAATGAAACATAAATAACAAAAAAAAATTACGGACGGAATTTGAAAAAATATATAATGCGGATGTCTAACCATCATTCGGCTTCAACCTTTTCCACTTGTTGAAACTCACTATTGTTATCTACCTCACTCAGCACCATATATGCCTGTATAATCAAACCATAAGCGAGATCGAATAAAAGAAAAGCTAAATAAAAGGATACTTTCATGATAAAGGATATTACTTACAGTGGCACAGAGCTAAACAATACAGGGCAGAAACATCTACAGATTTTAACAAACAAGACATGCAGTTCTTATACTTACTAAGAGCCATTTTATTGACATGTTTCTGCATTTCAGTATTTGAACTTCAAGAGATAAATAACACTTTCTATTCACCCGAGAAAACGATAAAAAGAAAGTGAAAACATTTTGTAATTATTATTTATAAATTACCTTACAAGCTCCATTCCAAACAATTTCGGATTAAATCTACAGCATCACGTGAATTGATTTGGACTTTGTTCAACATCTGTAGGAAAAAATCCTTATGTGTTCTTTTAACTTTAAAATGAATTAAGACACCAGGTTCAGATAGTTCAGTTCTAAACTTCAAAATTAAGGTTTAACGTATTGACTTCAGATGAAGAGAGAGAGAGAGAGAGAGATAACAGCAGGTAAAATCAAAATCAAACAAGTGACGTAAATTAAAATCAAATATTCTAACCTAAGATCATACCTCAAAATCGCAATCGTAACACATGAAATCGAAGGCAGGAAACTGTTGTGTTTTGGGGTTTTGAACTTCAAAAGTAGGTAGGGTTTAGCATATAAATATCATCAGATGAAGAGAGAAGCACGTAAAATCAAAATCAAACAAGTAATGTAGAATGTAGATCATAATCAAACCTTCTAACCTAAAATTGTACCTGGTGAGTTCAAAACATAAAATCAAAGAAAACCCGTACGTGCTTACCAAAGAACCAAACTGGGTCATCGATCAGACGGCATTCCCACAACCACCGTCGCCGTGAAGAATTAAAAATGGGAACTGAAACAGAGGCAGTGATTGAAGGAATCGAGGTGTAAGTCTTGAAGGATAATATATAGGCAGGTATATTGGTGAAAACTTATCTGCAGTGTTAGTGTAAAATTATTGTAGGATATGGTCGGTTATGATAATGCAAGATGGGTTATGAACCGATCCAAAAAGAGCCTGCACCAGGACATCCAAATGCCAAAAGACCTGCAATACAACCTCAGTAATATATCACAAACAAGAACTAGACCATAAAGGAACAAATTTGTTGGTGTGAATGGACTATTGCTAGGAGATTAATACAAATAGAACTATATCAGAAGATAAGGATCCTACTTAAAACAGTTAGTTGCAGTTTTCCCACAAACCAAAACCCAATCTCACTTATAACAGCTCAAACAGAACCACCTACATAGAATCAATAAGAAATTAGGTCTTCAATGTTTGTTTGTTCTAATAACATCTCCTATCAGCTTAATAATATTTCTCAAAATGAATATCCAATTCGGAGAATTCTAACCTATAACTAGGCACAATAGCACTCGAATTTGCAGGTCAAGATTCAACACAACTTTAAATCTATTGAATTTTAGAATTAAGTTGGTAACTTAGCTTTTAAATTAAGTACTTACTTTTTTTTATCATGAAACACTTGGTTTGATCAACCTCTGCTTCGAATCCTTGCAGTATAACAATCCCACAATCACAAAATATGTTTCAACGACCTACCTCCGATTTTAGACTTTTAGCTAAACAGCTGTCCGGGTTGAATTTGCTCATTTTCTAGTAAGGGGCAGGCTAGGTTGACTTGTAAAATGAACTCCCCTATAACTTCTTTTCTAAATGATGAACGTGTTAATTATTCGCAAGGGTGATATTACAACAAATCTATGCCATCAGAAAAATGACTAACTACAGATAGAATGTACTTTTGGGCATTATTTACATAGGTTATTTCATTTATTTTAATAAATCATGTTACGGGTGATATATCAAATTCTTAAGTTTTAAGTATTCCTTTATCCATGAAACCATTATCTTCAAACATGCAAGTGATATGTAAACTTCATCAGAGACAAATTCTACTCTCTCTCTCTCTCTCTCTCAAAATGAAACCATTATCTTCAAACATCATCTGGAAACTATGCTTGGGTAATCCCCTAACAACCCTTATTCAAAAGCTAAGATTTTAGCATCAATGACTACTAAGAATCGTACAATACATGAAATTCTCACCTTTTCTAAAAAGCTGTGATCTTAGTACGTACCAAATCGTCATGAACGGTATCCAAATCAAGATCTAGTAGCAGTGAGAAAGCATACAGTTGCAAAGTACTTAATATTATGATACTTATCATTCATCAAACATGCAAGAGTCGATAAAAGAAATTGCATGCAGAAGTGAAGATAAGAACAATTGCATTAATAAGTAATGAAAAAGAGAGCTGGTACTTTTTATTACCTAGGCAAACTTAATAGGAGAAAACATGTGTTTAGTCCAAAATCATGACATATATCAAGTCATTAAATAACAGAGTTAATTTAATCAGAAAAAGAACACCTGTTTAATTTTTAAAAAGAATTCCATTTATAATAATAATTAATATAAAGAGAATCTAAGACATGTGGATGGCAAATAACCAATTGGAAGTTTTGAAAGATGGCAGGCCAGCTTTCGAGAAGGTGCAAGAAATTCATCCAAATTATACTTGATGCAAAATTTTATAGAAAAGGAGATAGACGTGGAATCTTAGCTGTAAATTGTTACCTGATACGTCAAGGTTTTGGAGGGCGATTAAGGAACCCTTTGATGCTTATTGCCCTTACAGTTGAAATAACTCCTTTGATGCTTCCCAAATCCTCCTTACAGTTGTGTAACATGGCCACACATTTCACATAAACACACACGAAGACACGCATCAACACACACACACATAAACACGGGTACAAAGAGACAAAATCACAAAAACAGTACTAATCTAGTACATAATCTCTACTAATTAAAATTTAATCCTCTAATTTAATAGTTGTAAAAAAATAAACTGGCACATAACTTATCTTTGATAACACCGTCCTGAAAGATAAAAAAAAAATTTGCTGTTAGCAACTTTAGCAAAGTGAAAACAATAATCAACTTTAACAAAAGTTTGGTTGTGTTAAACAAATCACAAGCAAAACAAAACGAAAGTAATTAAGAAATTGAATTTACTGATAATAACTTTAAATAAAATTATATAAATTTGTTTCATATCTAACACACTAGTCATTTAATACCAAAAAATTAACTTGGATGACGGGTCATCCCATTCCATTTTGACCTGTACTTTAGATCTCTTGAAAAAAGCATCAAATAAGTAATTTTTGGATTCTGATTGTTCCAATTCGATAGTGTGGATGCCAGTTGGTGGGAGAGCACAAGGACAGGCCTGGATCACATAATAATTTTAGTACTGAATCATAAATTAAGAAATTTAAGTGTTTAATAAGGATTGCATACATACTTCAATAGTTACACTATGAACCCATTTGAGATAAAGTAATAATGGAAGGAGTTAAGTAGTTAACACAGGAATATCAATGCATGCTTATTATATATCAGATGATCCTATATGAGGCTGCATAACATCTGTATAAAACATGACTTATATCGTGTAAACTATAACTAATAGTTGTGTTTTAGATATGAAATTCTTACCTTTTCTCTAAAGCTATGATCTTAGTACATACCAATCTTCAGCTGACCATTAAAGAAATCCAGATCTAGCAGCAGTGAAAAGCCTATGGTTGCAGAGATCATTTGAAATTATAAAACCAAGAAAAGAATAATGTGTCTAATTTTTTATAGACCCTTACATATAAACATAGTTAGTATTTGATACTAATCAGTCATTAAACATGCAAAAGTCAACAAATGAAACTGCATGCAGAATTGAAGAAAAAGAACAAGTGAATTTAAAAAAACTAATTACAGGTAGAATGTACTTTTGGGCATTATTCACATAAATTATTTCATTTATTTTAACCTATAATGTTTCAGGTGATGTATCAAATTCTTATGTTTTAAGTATTCCTTTACCCATGGAACCAGCTTTTGTCTTTGTAAGGAACCATCCCAGTCTTTGTGGTTGTCTCATCACTTTCACATGTGTGTGGTATGTAAAACTTCATAGATTCCACTATCTTTCTTTTGAAACATGTGTTTAGTCCCAAATCATCACACATAGCAAGTCTACTCAATATAAGAGAAGGAAAACTATTAATTTAATGAAAACAATACCATATCAAAAATATTTTTATAAAATGAGAATTATAGACGTGCATAAGGCAAACATTCTCCAACAACTTTTCCCCACTTTTGTTGCACCTGTCATTCCAAATGGAAGCACACTTTTGAGATATGGCAGACCCACTTCAAGAAGGTGCAAGAAACTCATTCAAATAACAGTTGATGCAAAATTTAATAGAAAAGGAGATAGATACGGATATTATAACCAAGCCATCTATGAATGATCTTTATAACACACACAGTGTGTTGAAATTACAGACCTTGATTGCAGAAAACAGTTGCTTGGTCCCAAAAATGTGCAACAATTAATGACTGGATGGCGAGAAATGTGCGAAAGTCATAAAGTAAACTGCACGAAAACATGTGTGAATTGCTTAATTCCAACATTCTTCTAACGAAACATAAATAACAATAAATTTTACAGAGAGAATTTGAACAAAAATATAATGCGGATGTCTAACCATCATTCAACTTTTCCACTTGTTGAAACTCTCTATTGTGTTATCTACATCACTAAGCGCCATATATGCCAGTATAATTAAACCATAAGCAAGATCGAATAAAAGATTCAGGTAAAGAAAAGGATACTTTCATGATAAAGGATTGTGCTTGTTACTTACAGTGCTAAAGAATACAGGGTAGAAAGGCAGATTTTAACAAACAAGACATGTAGTTCTTATACTTACTAAGAGCCATTTTATAGTCATGTTCCTGCATTTCAGTATTTGAATTTCGAGAGATAAATAATTCTTTCTATTCAATCGAGAAAAGGATAAAAAGAAAGTGAAAACAGTTTTTAATTATTATTTAAATTACCTTAAAAGCTCCATTCCAACAATTTCGGATTGAATCTACAGCATCACGTAAGTTGATTTGGACTTTGTTCAACATCTGTTGGAAAAAATCCTTTATGTGTTCTTTTAACTTTAAAATGAACTAAGACCCCAGGTTATAGTTCAGTTTTAAACTTGAAAAATAAGATTTAACGTATTGATTTCAGATGAAGAAAGAGAGAGAATCAAACAAGTGATGTAAATCAAAATCAAATATTCTAACATAAGATCATACCTCAAAATCGCAAACCTAACACATGAAATCGAAGGCAGGAAACTGTCGTGTTTTGGGGTTTTGAACTTCAAAAGTAGGGTAGGGTTTAACATATGTATATCATCAGATGAAGAAAGAAGCACTTAAAATCATAATCAAACAAGTAATGTAGATCATAATCAAACTTTCTAACCTAAAATTGTACCTGGTGAGTTCAAAATCACGAACATGAAATCAAAGAACCAAATTCTTCTAACCTAAAACAAGTAATGTCATCGATCAGAAGTAGTCCCACCACCACCACCGTCGCCGTGAAGAATTAAAAATGAGAACTGAAACAGAGGCGGTGATTGAAGGAACCGTACGTGTTGCGTATGGGTGATGGATCAATGGAGGTGTACGTAATAGAAATAGAAGGAAGGGTTTTAGCCGTTGGTAGAATCTCTTCTTGTTTTGGTAAAGATTACGGAAGATCAAAAGAATTGGATTTTGTACCGTAAACTTTACTTTCTCCACAACTTAACCAGTTAGCTGTTGACCTTTTGACTAAACTTTTCTTGCCGCGGAATTTTAGACCATATATTTAAATAATTATATTATATATTGATTAACATTATTAGCTCAGCATTACTCTAATATAAATAACTAGTTTAAATTGTCGTATAAATATATTAGTAATTATTATTTTATATTTATTTATTTAAATATATAATTGTTTTGTACCAACGAAAAAAAACATAATATGAGACTTTCTCGAAAACTAAAATAATTTTATATTAAAGTTAGTTGACATATAAAAGTAATTGATGACAACTTTAAAAATAATGTAAAATTTAATTACATTAAGATTTGTATCGTATAATAACTGTAGATGATGATAAAGTACTTGAATATTTGTTCCTAGATTGATGTTGTGGATAAAAAGTTTGAATAAGATAATAATTCTAACACAAATTAAATTTATTTAAATCAAAATTAAAATATAAAATCAAAACTAAATTAGAAAATTGATTTGTATGAACTTTAGGTTTTAAATATTATATATGATTACTCTAAATAATGGTATTGTATTAAATTAGTATATACATTGTTTTAATCTAATAATTGATACATAGATATATTTATTTATAATAACGTGAATAGTGTTTTTACACAGCTATATTAACATTATTTTAAAATTTAAATAATATTTTTTACTAACTATTTTATCTCTTGAATTAAAATTTAAAAATTAAGTTTTCAATTTTGACTATTAAAGTTAAAATTAGACTTTCAATTTTGATAAAATGAATGGATATGATTTAATTTAATTAAATGAAGGGTCAGGATCTTCTAATTCAATTGATGAAGTTAATCTTTTATTTATATTAGAAGATTAGATTAAATGTTTATGTGATACACGTATTGTTTTAAAATATATATATATATACATACATATATATATATATTGAACACTAATAAAAAATATTAAATCATTATAAAATGCAAATGAAATAAAAATTTGACAAAATGACAACAGATACTCGGACCAGCAATGAAAACATACATCGACGCAAGGGGGAGACAGATGTGATTATGATATCATGATACGGAGTGATGTAATTATTCTAAAAGTTATTTTTATCTATTCCTCACAAATCTGAAACTTAGGGTGTGTTTGGTTTGTTGAAATTAGTAGGAATTGGAATTTTGAATTCCATGACAAGCTTGTTTGGTTGGAAGAATGGCAACAAAAGATTCCCTCTGCCGTAGGATTTCATAAATCCTTCCGTAACGGCCTGTTCTTGAGTTAATATTTGGAAGGAAAGGGAGGGGAAGGGAAGGAAACCATTAAGGATGTATGTTCTCAAGTTTTTTTAAAGAGGGGATGGGAGGGGAAGGGAGGGAGAAGGAGGGACAATTTTACCATTTTTACTCTTTAAAATCATCCTCCCACTTTTGGGATGATTGGGAAGGGGGGGTTTTTTAAGCCTTCCCATCCCTTTCCTCCCATCCCTTCCCTTCCCTAAAAAACTCAAGAACAGGCCGTAAAGGAATTAGAGACATTCCAATGGAATTCTACTCTTGAAGCCTTCAAAAAACACCGTTAGCTAGTTGTACGATTCCAATCTTCTTAAATGTCATTGTTAGTCATCATGTTCAAAGGCACATCACCCCTACGTGATCATCCCTCGATCATACTCCGGCAGCCACAATTGGTTCACAAAAGGAGAAATCAAACAAAAGGCACCGGCGTCCAAAAATTGTTGTTTCCCTCCACAAAAAGCACGACGTCTCTTTCCATGAAAAGCACCGGTCACCGCAACCAAAAATTGTCGTCTCTATCAACGAAAAGCACCGGCCACAGGCGACTCAAAATCTCCGTCTCTTTCCACAAAAGCACCAGCCACCGCGATCAAGATTTGTTGTCTATGTCAACGAAAAGCACCGGCCACCGGCGACCAAAAATCGACATCTCTATCCACTCATTTGTTCTTCAGTCCCATTTGCATCTGCTATTGATTGATTTGGTTTGACTCACAAATATTGATATATGTGATTTTTGTACTGCAATTTAGTTCATTTGATTGAGTTAATATTTGGCTCTTAGATTCATGATATTTGGCTCGAGGATTGATTGAAGGTTGATTTTAATTTTTTGTTAATTTTAGATTTCTGTTTCAACCAAACAGTGAAAAGTTTTCATACATTCTGATTTCAATTAATTACAATTCTAACTAATTCCAATTCTTTGGTCAGATTTCAATTCCTTCAGTTTAATTCCTTCAACCAAACGGAGCCATAATATTTCTTTGGTAACATTTATATTTGTTTTCTTTATCTTTCCATATATATGTATATAGGGGAGAGTTCATGCGAGAAGCTTTTATTTTGCGAGAAGTACGAGAAGCATTTTAAACCATTAAATCTTACTAATCAAGATCTTAGTTAAAAGGATAGTAATGTCATTTTATATTTATGCAATTAATTCACTCTTAACTTACTTTTGGCAATAAATCAATTTTCTCTCGTCTTTAAATATTATGAATTTTTTACGATATACTAATATTTCCTTTTTTAAATTATTTTAGATTCTTTTTTTTAATTCATGAAAGACTCTTCTTTCAAATTTATTTTTTTCTTGCAATCCAAAAAAAATTATTTCTCAAAATATATAACCTTTTATTTCTTCATCTATTTTAAATAGGATATGTGAATATTAATTATTCACACTTTTTTTATTGAATCATGGCTTAATAAACATCCAATTGCACACCGTTTTAAATTTTTTAACCACTTTAAACTTTTTCTTTGTATCATTTTGAGTTCACTAATGAATCATTCAAAAATTACAAAATTTCATAATTATTCACTAATGAACATGTGAGTTGTTAAGAACATTATAAAACAAACTATCATTGGGCACTATTGAACAACATAGGAAAGAAATGATGTACACTAGCTTGTATTTTACGAGAAGTGCGAGAAATACTATAAGTCACTGATTGATTTTTGATCTAATGGTTCACATTAATCATAATTAATATTTTTCTTTATGTCAAAAGGGCAATTTAGTAAACTTGAATTTTCTCCCTCCAATTAATCATTTCTCCAATCATCTCTCTCCTCTCTTTAGAAAGACTATGAAACCTAATGTTTACCGGTGAACAGATACATAAACAAAAGTTTAAACACGGTACATTGCGTCCTACATCTACTCTGTTCACTAGTGACCAAATACATAAACAGAAGTTTAAATGCCATCTAATGTGTTCTATATCTACGATGCTCACTAGTGAACAACCTAAATAAATCAAGTTTTCCCATGTCAAATGTCTCTATTGATTTGAGAATAACAAATAAAAAACTAATGAAAATTAGATACTAACTTAAATATTCACTCCAAATAAATAAAACTCAAAAATAAATAAAATGATTAATTAAAAAAATCTAAATAAAGTTAATAATGTTAACACGTTCATTAATACCCAACTAAATAAAAACCATTACTATTTTTTGACCAAACAACTAATTAAAATGACTTTTTAAAAGAAAACTCTAAATAAAAGAATGAAGATGTCACAAAGGCTGAAACAACCAGAATGCATGTTTGGCTTCATTCAGAAGCTTATCATCACCATCATCCAATCAAAGATGACAAAACAGCCAATCAAAAACCATCATTCAACAATGAGATTTGTTAAATATAATTAGGCTCCACCTTCATCCATAACAAATTTGTAGATCTAGAAGAAAACCATCAGAAGAAGGAAAAGGAGAAAAAGGTGGCTACGGGGAGGTGACGAAGGGCTTCAACGGGTGTAGTCATTGATGATGAAGGGAAGAGGCATAAGCAGCGACGGTGTAGTAACAGGTTGACGGATTAAGAGCGAGAGTAAATCGCTAAGTGTACGGAAGAGGAGGGTAGCGTTGTTGACGGGTCTCTCGAGAGCATGACGACGATGATGGTTGTATGTGAGGTCCGCGGCCATCTCTTTGAAATAGCTGAGAGAGAGATGGGAGATGGAATATATGGTAAACAAGAGAAGGCGGCAATGTTTCTTCTATTGCCGGTTAATGACTGCCAGCTAGGGTTAGTGAGAAGGAGAGGTTGAAATTTTTGAGAGAAAGATGAGGATGAAGAGTTTGTTATGGAAATTTGGGGTTGTAAAATTTTTATTTTTAAATTAGGAAAAGGCATATAGATCGTGAATGTCAAATGGGGGAAGATATTTAATTAGGGAAATGGTTTAATGTTGGGTTTTAAATTGTCTTTTTTACCCTTTTTAGTTTTATATTAATCTCTTTAAACTTGTTATTAATTACTAAAATGCCATGACTAATTTTAACCATTGATGGATTGATCTAATGGTTCTAATAACTTCCTGCACTTCTCGTAAAAAAAGAGTTTCTCGCATGAATCACCCTCTATATATATATCTATATATATATTTGTTAATATAACTAAAATTACTATATACGTGTAAAATTTAAGCACAATATGATGTGGTGAGATATATTTTCTTAAGTTAAAAGCTTCTGATAAATAAAAGACACCATATGATGATTCTCATCCCTATTTTGTATCAACCAATTGATCATCCCCCATGGAACACTTAGCAATCCAGATAATAATTAAAAATAACAATTGACTTGGAGGAACAATAAAACAAAGGACTCAACTCAAGTAAGTTTATGCATCATTGAAGTTTTTTGGTTATTGTATGTGCATGCTTCCCATTATGGTTGAAGTTTCTTGCTTGTTTGAACAGTGTCATCCAATTAGTTAGATGATGTTAACATCATTGATTATTTCTCTTTAAATCAAAATCGAATGAGTTTGATCTACATTGTGTTATAAATTAAACAATATATAAATGAGAGAGTATACTTATAACTATATTTTAGTTGTTTGCGGTTTTCCTTGTTATAAAACTCAAGGACCATCATTCATAGTAACGGGAAAATGACGAAGAGGATAGTAGAGGAAACAATAAGAGTATATATTATTGTCATGGAATGACTTTAGGGGGTGTTTGGTTCATGGTATTTCATGGGGATCTTTGGGATTGGGATTTCAAATCATGAGAAATCTTGTGTTTGGTTTGTAAAAATGGGATGAGATTTCAAATCCCATGAATCCTTGAAATCCCACAAATGAGGGATTTCTAAATCCCCCCACCCCCCATGGTATTTACAAATCCCACAGATGAGGGATTTCTAAATTCTGTGTTTCGTTTGTCGTTCGTATGTCCGCCGTCGTTCGTCGTCCGCCGCCGTCGTTCGTCCGTCGTCCGCCGTCGTTCGTTCGTCTTCCGCCGTCGCCGTCGTTCATCGTCTGCCGTCTTTGGCTGTTGATGGAGTTTAGTGGTGGTGGAAATCCCACCTAAGAAGTATGAACCAAACACAAGATGGGATTTTAAATCCCACTAAATGCAAATCCCACCAAATACCAATCTCATGTGAAATCCCAATCCCTTCAAAAACAATACTTGAACCAAACATCCACTTATGGTAATTTTCAGTAAATTCTACATAATCAATAGTATTGTATGTTTATGGTTTGACTTGATGGTGTGTATATAGACTACAATGTGTGAAAATGTTGGTCTGTTTTATGTATTCTTATTGTATGTGTTTTTGTTTGTTCAGAGAGATAGTACATTTGTTAATGAAAGGACACCCTTTATGTAACTTTTTCCTTAAAAGAAGCTAGCATAAAAACATGAAGGTAGAATAAAAAGACTTTGCTCAACTTCTTGTTACTGAATTAACTTGTAACCTTGTAGAAAATGAGGCTTTTGTTGAATACACCAATTCTATAGATGTTAGGTTCACTTTTCCACCACAACACAAACTATCTAAGGATAGGAAAATATCATATAGAGGAAAGAAATAAGTTTTTGGTCTATTTAAGTAAGCCAAACAAACACCATTCACTTGACTACAGGTAACTTGGACATCATTGTGTCAAGTGGTGAACTATATGGTTGTCACGCCTCATTACGATTGAGTAATGTGTAAACACATTATAAACTTTAGACCCGTTGATAGTCGTAAGGGTGACATAGGCTGTGAATTGTATGAGTGTATCCATTTTTGGGGATAAAAAATGTATAACTATTATGGTAGATAATGCTTCTAGTGATGAAAAAGCGAATGATTTTTTGGTAGAAAAGTTGCCTAAATTATATAATGATGGAAAGTATTTCATGTTAGGTGTGTGGTTCGTATTTTAACCTAATAGCGAAAGATAGTTTATTATAAAACAGTTATTATATTCAATGACGGGTGTTGAATCCATAAAAATTATATTTTCCTAAAACCATCAAACTCTTGTGTTTCTCTTCTTCCTTCCATTGCGAACCGCCTTCCTTTTCTTCCTCTGTTTCATGTGCTCGAACTGCCGCTCGCCCCTTCTTCTCTCTCTTTGTTTTTAATTTCTTTTTGAAAAAACATAAAAACATTTGGAAAATTGTTGCTGTCCACGACGGAATTATTCAATCCATGGAAGAATAATGATAAGTGAAAGTCTTTACACATATGACTTAAGAATCTGCAACGGGATCCCTGTCACGCTCATTGAAAATAATACGATTAGGGGAGTCAAGATATCCATAAATTTCAAATCATTACCAAAAAAGTTCAAGACATATTCAAATACTCTTATGCCGCGCAAGTTCAAATCAACACTTGAGCCTTAACGACCGACTTTAACCCTAGATCGAAATCTGACACTTGATGGCATCTTCTTCATAACCGACCATCAACATGTACCAGATGATCGAGCGAAGAGTCACACTCGACTACTAAAGTGTGAAATCCTTGCTACCTTCGATATTCATGTTTTACCTTCGTACATCTAAGCTCATGAAATAAATACAAACAAATCAAATAATAAAAATATACGGCGCAATAAATATCCACGTGGAATGAGTAAACTATATAAAATAAATTAATGAGTTAGATGAATAAAATTTGTTACGGACTATGTACAAAAACATCAAGCATGTTTGTTAACCGACAAATATGCACTACATGTTATTAATTAATAATTTTCAAATAAGTGATTTATCCAATTAAATAATTAAACCATGTAAGATTATTGTTCATAGACTTAAGAAAAAGATCAATGTCGCTACTTGAGTCTAACATAGACGCTTTTATATTTACCTAACCTTTTAACAAGTACAAATTGCTTTATAAATAAAAAGCGAATTTTTAGAATTTGGATTATATCACATTAAAAGTGTTGATAAAATTCACACATTCATAGTCTTTATCCATTAACTTTAACAAGATTTTTGTTAAAACTTTTAAAATGATAATTATACTCCTTTTTATATTACATGGTAGGTCCATTTTTACTAGGGGCGAGCACAAAAACCGATTAACCGAATCATAACCGATAAAACTGACCCAAATTAACCGAACCATTTCAAAAACCGATAGTTCGGTTTCTAAATTTTGGTTAACCGATAAGGGCGGTTCGGTTACGGTTAATCACAAAAACCGCCCCATTATTAACCGAACCGCTCCAATAAAATATTTTGTAATTTTTGTATTATGTATCTATACAAATATGAAGCTTATTAAGGACCGTTGTATGAAAAATTCATGAAAAAGTACTTTTAGTGTGTCGTGTTTTAGAGTTTTTGTTATTATTTTTAAGCTTTATAATCGTTTTCTATTGTATATATTCTATATGATGTCTCGTATTTATGTATTTTCGTTTCACATGAAGTCTTATTATTTATTTTTATGCCAAGTTTTGTTCATTTCTTATACAAATTCTTGTTTATTTTATCCTAGATTAATTTTAATGTTCAACTTCCTTATTGGTTAACTGCCCATTTAACCGATAACCGCCCCATTAACCGATTAACCGCCCCGTTAAGAAACCGGAACCGATGGGTTTGAATTAAACATAACCGAAATTATCGGTTATGGTTCGGTTTTAGGTCATAACCGACCCATGCTCAGTCTTAATTTTTACATGCTTTCCAAATCATCTCTTTTAGTCATCTTCTTTATCACTTGACTCTACAATTCCTCTCCAGACCCATCCTTTGGCCACCGTCGGCCTCATTCCACCACCTCCACTGTCCTTATCCATTGCTACCGTCAGATTTATCCACACCACCGTTGGATCATCGGATCAACACATTACAAAAACACACATGAATCTGGACACCTGTTTTGTACCTATTTGATGATCACACACAAACACTGAGATCTCTCTCCCACACACGAAACCAATTACACATAGATACTTTCTCTCTCCGTCACAAACACACACACTCTCTGTGTTTCCAGTTTTCACACATGAACACCAGCACACGCCAGATCTGATTGCTATCTTTCACAGATACACAAACACACCACACATTTGAGAAAAAGAACTAGATTTAAGAAAAACGAAAAAAAGAAAAAGATCGCGAGTTATCATAGTGACAAAAAAATGCAACAAATCTGGAGTTGGTTTAGCTTATAGGTTTCAAAATCATTTTGAAATATAAATTCAGGGGTGTTCATACTGTAATGAATTCTAGATTTGAGTTTAGGGGGGTTAAAGTTCATACAATTTTGGGTGTGACTGTAGTGGCCAAAGTCATTGGTAGCCGGAGGTCAGTGTAGAGTGATAAAATGTGAATGTTATGGATAATGAGATGAAGAAAGGAATAAACTTTTTTTAAATAAATATCATCTAAATTTTGTAAGGGCTAGAATCGAAATATAATAAAAAGTAAATTTGTTATTTTAAAAAACTTAATATAATAATGCTAAAGTTAATGGGTAAAGGATTATGACCGTGTAAAAAATCCGACTAAAAATTAAAAAATTAGTTTGATTGGTCAAGATGTTCAAAACTCATGAAAATTTCCCGCCATGTTTATATTCCCGCCTACTGCTTTCTGCTTCTATCCATTCAGGTCCCGGCGCATGTTAGACATCCATCCTGGATCTGTAACAATCATCTTCATTCTTCGCAATCTCCGTGCAAGTAAGAAACTCGAGCTTGAATGGCGGACGCCATTGATTTCTCAAAAACACAGCGAATAGTCCTCCTAATAGACCTCAATCCGCTGCTCCACTCCCAAAACCCTAACCCTAATTACATCACCTCCATTATCGCTACCTCCAAGATCCTTTTATCTTTCCCTGCGATTTCATCTTCCCTTTTCTCCTACAAACTCTTCTTCTCTTCTCTCTCCCCTCTCCTTTCCGCCTCTACCCTCCACCGTATTCTCCCCGATCATCCTTCTGCTTCGATATCCTTCAATTCCCCATTACAAACCCTAGATTCTATTTACGAAACCTTAAATTCCATCACTTGTACGCAATTGACGTATTCACCTTCAAGTTGCTCAAATACGGCCAGCTATTTGCTCCAGCTCGCTCACGATTATGACTGGGAGTCCGATATTGACAATTTTCCAGGTAAACCCCACCATGATATTATGGATATTCGCTCAAATTTAGTTATTTTGCTTTCTCCAGTTTGTAGATCGTTGAAATCTTTGGATGAATTTATGTGTGTTGATGTAAATGACGATTGTCTGAGGGAATTAGATGGTTATCGAGCTAGGTTTCGTGATTGTTTGGGTGTTGTTAATGATGTCTTCAATGGTAAGGATATTCATTTCTGTTGGGTTGACTTTCATAACAATGTAGAAGAACTTGAAGTTAACGAACTTGAGCAACAGTCTGTTCTTATCGCTGATGAGATTAGGAAATTTGGTTGGGGATTTTGTTCAGCAGATTCTGTTATTTTAGGTTCTGCCCTTGTTTTCTTTGGATTGATATATCCAAATATTGTGGTGTCATCCAAGTTACTAAATTCTTGTAGATTAGATAAGAAGGTCCGGGGGCAATTGAACCTTGAAATTTTGGATGTCTCTGGTAAGCCTTTAGAGTGCAAATGCTGTGATCTTGAATTGCTGCATCTGAAGGTATCATCTACGCTTAGATCCAATGATGTTACTAAAACCTGTGAAGTCGGGAGCTCAAAAGGTCAAGGTTTGAATTTTATTAACACATTATTGGGTAGTCTAAATGATGGAATTATGAAGTTGAATGTCACAGCTGTTCAGAGTTACACCAAGTGTGAGAATTTTGAGGAATCTACCTCAGAAATTTTATTAGTTCGATCAGCAGAGTCTGGCAAAAAAGCGAAGGATGGTTTAGACTATCTGTTTGCTGATAGGGTTCTTGAACTACTTGCTGGAGAAAAATCTGAGTTACTTGAGAAAAATATGGTTCCAACTTGGCAGATTTTTCTTAGTTTTCTTTATAGGGAGGGCTACTGGGCTACATTATCTCTATCAAATAGTAACGGGGATTCTTACACAGGAATTCTCAAACCCCTCACAGTTCATTCAGCCGTCCTCTTGGTTCAAGATAACAACTATATTTCTCAAAATTCTGGTGGGACAAATCTTGTCATGAAGGAAAATGTTTCTCAAGGTGATACTGATTCTCAAAAGGGCACCACCTCATTGGGAAAATATAGTCATCTACGTGATGGAAAGAGAAGCAAGTTGAAAAAACATACCCATCAGGACCTCACATGGAGCTCATTCTGCAAGGTGGCATACAAGTTTTTGGATGTGGACTTAGCAGAGGTTTACTTTGCCAATCGCTTCAAAAAGTCAAAGAAGTTGAAGTTTCTGAAATGCTGGATGAACCAAGTGAAAAACCCGAGGTTATCTCAAGAAAACATGCCACGTGAATCATGCCAAACAGGTCAAGATTCGGGTCAACAGAAAGAGACGGATGTAAATAATAATTTGGCTGCAAACTGCCAAGACAGCAATGAACCTTTGTCAATGAGTATTTGTTCTGATCAGTCAGGAATGCAGGATGCTGCTGCATTCGTATCATGTTCAGAAACTTCAGAAGCATTTTTCAGTGATTTACCTATGAAAATTCAACAAGGGCTTAAATCTGATGGAGTGGATTTGAAGATCTTGGCAGAGAGACTTGTCACTTCGTCCATTTATTGGTTACGTCTAAAGCATGAAACCATGGAAACTCTTGATGAATATTGTGCTATGCAAGTTGCTGAAATTATTAAGTTATTACTACGTGATCCCAAAGATCTTAAGGAACTCAAGGATTATAATCCAGGCTCTACCTCAGAATACCTAGTCCGAGAGTATCCTTCAATTCTTTTATTTGTTTTATTCTGTTGTTTAGCGTAATTAGTATATCTTCGGTTGCTCTAAACTTTTCCTTAATTAACTCAAGATATGAATTACAAATTTTGCTCCGGTTGGAGATACTTCAGTCAGAATATGCAGGAAGTATCAAGGAGTTTGTGAAAACGAAACTTGTGAAACAGATTTGCTCTCTTTTGGAGATCATTCAGTACCTAGTGGAAGGAGGCTTTCATGGTGATTTGAGTCTTTATGATTATGTTGAGAGAACCATAAAAACGAGGTACTCAATCTTGTTTCTTTATTTACAACAGTTTTGTATCCAATTTTAGCCCATTTATGTGTATGATGTGAGTAGAAATAAAGAGGGACCTAAGAAACGAGAAACAATTGACATTTTAGCCTTCTATTCTTGGTTGCAGTGGTCTAGATATGCTTATTTAAGTTTCCAGCCAAAACAACTTGTTTATAGGATGCTTTTGTTTCCTTTAGAAGGTCAACCCAAATGGTTTGACTTGATATTCCCTTGGGCTAACTCAATAAATCCTTAACCAACTTTGGCCTAGTTCTTGTTTGGGTAACTGACTTGTTTTTGTTTAGAAAAACACCAAACTTGCAGAAAGTTGTTTCTAAGATAATATCCAATCACAACCAGGAGATAACTTGGTATGCAATCACCCCATTAGTGCCAATATAATGCTGCAGAAAATAAGAAAAGAGATAAAAAAAAGCTCAGGAATTTCATTTATAACTAGAGGTTTTTTATACAGTATTTGGAAGTTTAATGGTTTTTATATGCACAACAGAAGTCAGATCAAAGTTGATTATTGTGTTATGCTATTACTCTAATTCTCACCTGTAATCTTTATTGTAGAAAATAAGACATTTATTATATATTAATATTAGTAGTTATATAAGAGAAAAGGATGTGTGCAACTAGAAGCACCTATAAAAATATCAATTTTCAGGTATTCACAGAATCTTGGGGACATTTTGGACGAGATCTATGATCAAATGGACCTCTTGCCTTTTGGTGAAGACAATGAAGACCAGGCTCTCATGTTAAATAGTGAGGATAGCAATCAATCTTGGAGAGAGAAACCTGACATTGCTACAACTACAAGTACGTTGATTAAAGATTCATTCTCTGTAGAAGATGAATCTTGTGTTCCACTTCAAAACTTTAACACGAGTCATCAAGGACATACAAAGGATGACGATGTCCAAAGGTTAATTGAAGCTCGGGAGAGAAGAGAGAGGGCTAGAAGGTTTGTATCTTTCACAAGTCGAATGCCTGATTTGCAGCGGGTTTGGGCTCCAAAACAGTCAAAGGTTATGAAGGTCAAACCCAAAGAATCCAAAAGGAAGAAACAACGGCAGGCTAGCTATAGTGTTGTTTGTGAGACTCCATTGACAGGTAACAAATCTACTCGACAAAATAAAGGTGATCGGGGTAATGCTAGTAGTTCTGTTTCCAAGGCATTATTCCAAGATGACAGTTGAACAAAGACAGATTGAATACGATTACTGATGAATCATATGACATTATATACTCTGTTTTCTTAACTTGTTTTTGACTCTTTTTTTTCTTTGTAAATTCTTCAACTATAATGATTAATTCATTTCTGTAACTTGGAAAGATTAAACATTGTTCCTGCTACAAAAGATAATGTTCTTATTGGTGATGGGAAATGAAAATGAAATATTAGTTTGGCAAAACCTTTTTCGACCTATGTTATGAACCTTTCAGGACGTAAACAAATAGGGTAATTTAACTCTTAGCTAATCAGCCCCAAAACACAGGGATATATGCAATTAAGCGCATACGAGGAACACTAATCTTTTAGAGTGAAAAACCTCTTAAAATGAGATTAAAGGCTACAGGACACCTAGTGCCGCTTGGAATCTATTAACCAACAAGGGAGCACTACAAAGTCTTCTTTAGATAAAACTAGTGGCATACAACAAGCATCATAATGTTTGAATCTAGCATAAAAATATATGGAAACAAACAAATAAAGTAGAAGATTATCCAAATGTGCAACCATCTAACCACAAAAGGGGCTTGCCAAACCAAAGGGGCTTGCCCTGGTGGTAAAGGAGTTTTCTCAGTGAAGGAGAGGTCTTGGGTTCGAGTCTTTCTGGAGGGTTTCTTCCTAGGAGTAGCTGAGGGTCACACCCTCGTTGGTGAAAGCAGCCCTACCGAATTAATTAGGGGGGTGTAGTTGGAGTGGTTCGAAACCGGGGCCCGGATTAGATCAACCGATTTCGATCCTGTGTCACTACTGCTGAGACGAAACTATTCAAAAAAAAAAAAAAATCTAACCACAAAATTTAGCTTCCAATCATTTCAAAACGTGAGTTGATTTGTACACAACAATTTTTTGCCATACATAACAAAAAGAAATTGATTGGACAATTATACTCTTAAACATGTGATAGAAATAATTGACAATGAGATTCTAAAAGTATAAACGTTATAATTGTTGTGTATATGACAAAACATTATTGTGTATAAATCAACTCTCTTTAAAAAACAACCCAACTGTACAAAACATTGTTAGGTTACCAACATAGAACTTGATATAGTTGGTTTGTATTTGAAAAGCTAAAGCTAAGAGGAAGATATGGAGAGCAATATGATATAGGTTCAATTTCGTGAGTAGTTGTGAGCCATGCACAACACAAAATGTTTAGAAAAATCAACTAGCTTGGTTAGGAAATTTCCCATCTTTATAAAATATGATTTGAACCGATCCTAGTAGTTTTTGCTATTTTGAACAACTTTAAATAAACTGATGTACATGTGCAGCATAAGCTTATCCAATAATGTTTTGAACAATTCTAAACAAACTGAGACACATATACATCATAATGGTATGGTATGAGTTTTATGACATTTTTAATAATATTAAACATATTGGTGTACATGTGCATCATGAGCTGATCCGATGACACTTCGAACAACTTTAAACAGAGTGATGGATTCCATCGTTAGCTAAATCCTATGACTTTTTTCATATCTTGAATAACTTCAAATAATCTAATTCATATGTGCATCTAATGTTGATTCTGGGTTTTTGACATTTTGAACAACAAACAAATCGATACACATATGCATCATAAGCTAATCCTATTATATTTTGAACAACTTTTAACAAACTAATGCAACTGTAGGTCATATATAAGCTTGTCCTTAAAAATAAATGTTCGCCATTTTATGAGTTTTTAATTTGAACTTACGAGTTGATTTTGTATGTGCATTTGAGCTAACTGGCATTAAAAAATAAGTAAATAATTATGAGTTGTATATGTGCATTATAAAATTATTTATAAAATTTATTTTAACACCACTTTCCTATCAAAACCAGACAACATACAATTTAAAATTTAAAAAAACTAGAAATACTAAATGTTTTTTTTTGTCAAAAAGTTGTTTTTTCTAAATTCTCTCTCTTTAACACGCAACACATATACATATACATACATACATACATACATACATACATACATGTATGTATGTATGCTAGAGTTAATTGTCAAATTCGTTCTTATAACTTTGTCATTTCTTTTGATTTGGACCATTTGGTCATTTAACTTCAAAAATGACTAGGATGGTCCTTTAAGATCCATTTTGTGGCGAAAAGG
The DNA here is from genome assembly GCA_038502395.1 of Dittrichia graveolens. Lineage (NCBI taxonomy): Eukaryota > Viridiplantae > Streptophyta > Magnoliopsida > Asterales > Asteraceae > Dittrichia > Dittrichia graveolens. Next base: position 5,466,963 of record JARJIL010000002.1, on the reverse strand, counting down.
TCCTTTTGTTAGTTGATCGTTAGTCAACTTTGTTAAATGAAGGTAAAATGACAATTTTACTCTTATTTTTTATTTTTTCATTAAAACTAAATTATGAATATTTATTAATGTAATCTATTAATGAACTAAAAAATGATGAGTTAATGTCACAGACAAACACACACACACACACACTCTCTCTCTCTAGATAACCACCGCCGCCGCCCTATCGCCGGCTACAACCACCACCACTTATAACCACCACACGGTGAAAGCAAAATGGGTCAAATAACCGAGAAGAAAAAGACAGAGGTGGTGAAAGCACCACTACTTTAACCACCTCTGAGCACAGCCGCCTCCGCCTCACCTCCCTTTCTCTTTCTCATGGTGAAAGCACCACCATCACCGCCTCATCTTCCTCCTTCTTTCTCGCTGTGAAAGCACCACCGTTGCTCTCTCTCTGTGAAACCACCAAATGTCGCCGCCTAGTCTTCAAACAGATCTAGGGTTTTTACATGATTTAGGAATAGATCTAGGGTTTTTGTTGTAGAAAGACGTCGATGGTGGGGTTTTCGGTGGTGGTGGCTAGGGTTTTCTATGGTGTTGGTAGATGGTGAAGTGGCGGTGGCGGAGTGAGGTTTTCTATGGTGGCGGAGTGAGGTTTTCTACGGTGGCGGAGTGTGAGAGAGAGAAAAAGCCGACAACGGAGGTAGGCGGTGGCGGTTGCAGCATCTGTGCTCAGAGGGTGGTGGTTATCGAGAGGGTGACAAACGAGTGAGAGAATGAGAGAGGGGAGTGTGTGTGTGTATGGGGAGGAGATAATATATATTTTGATATATTTAAAAATAAGAGTTAATTGATAATTAATTTTAAAGTAATTAAATATTCTTTTAATTAATAAAAAATAGAAAAAAATGATAAAAGGACTAAAATATCATTGATTTAATAGAGTTAACTAATGGTCAACTAACGAAACGATCTTTTTCGTCACAAAATGAATCTTAAAGGACTATTCTAGTCACTTTTGAAGTTAAAGGACCAAATTGAAAGAAATGACAAAGTTAAACAACAAATTTGACAATTAACTCTGTATGTTAATATGTACATTTGTGAATTCTCATATTAGCACAATGAAAAAAACATGCAAACAAAAATGTAACATCCTCAAAACGGGCCTAAACGTGTCCGAATATGATACGTCGAGTATTTAATTTAATTAAATAAAATATATATATTTTAGAAAATGATATAAAAAATGAAAATAATAGATAAATGGGTTATTAAAAATATTAATAAAAATAGATAAAGGTTATAAAATATCGAACGGTTTCAAACGAGGATTCTAGAAATATCCTCGTTAGTTGAAACGGTTAAACGGGAGATGAGTTGTAAGTTGAAAAGGGGAAGAAAATACCCACTTGTGGATAATAATACCCACAAGTCGGTTTTGGGCTTTTATCAAAACACAGACACACACACATACGTATGTATACACACACACACACAACCTCTTATTCTTGAAGCTTTGAAGAAATCATCAAGGAGATCATTTGAAGTTCTGATTTCCAGCCACAAATTGAAGGATTATCAGCCCTAGATCATCCTATTCTCCATGGTAAGCTCCATCTTCATCTTCTCCATGGCTTGTTCTTCATATTCTTGAATTTGGGTTTTTGAAAGAAAACTCACAAACCTTTGTTCCAGCAGAGAATTAAGCTTCTAGTTGGTCTTACAAGTAGTTCCTAATCATCCTTTGATCATTGTAAGTTCCAATTCGTCCTTGTTCTTGATTTTGATCTTTTAAGACTTGAAATTTTTAGGTTTCAAGTGGGTTCTTTGATTTAGCAATCAAGAACTGAAATTTATGATTGAAATAGGTTCTAATATCATTTCTAAGTGTATAAGAATCAATTCCATGAATTAAAGTAGTGTTCTTGATGAGTTTTGAATTTTGGCTCAAATGGGTCAAAATTGGTCAAATGGGTCAAAATTGGTCAAATATGGGTCAAACTGATTTTTACCTTCAAGAACTGAAATTTAGTGTTCTAAATGATCCTATAACTTGTTAGGATTGATTAGAACTCAATTGGTGCATTAGAAGTGGTGTTTTTGCACAAATCCAATATTTAGCCTAAATGGGTCAAAATGGCCTAAATCTGTTTTTACACATCAAGAACTGATTTTTAAGGTTCTAATAGGTTCATATGACTTGTATGAATTGATTAGAATATTGGTTTTGAATTGGAATGGTTGTTTTGCTTGAATTGGCTAAAATAGTGAAAAATAGGCCTTAAATAGGCAAGAAATTGGAAAATGATACCAAACAATGAGTTTAAAGGTTTTGGTCAGTTGCAACACCTTCAGTACATCATATTAGGTGTATATGGTGAGTTGCAAGTGTTGGAATTAGTCTACACCAAGTTTTGGCCATTATGCGCACGTCTTTGTCCATTTAAATGGGATTTTCGTATGAATTAATTGGATAGGAGTTTTTGATGTTAGAAAGCTTCCACAAGTGTCAAAGGGTCCTATGAAACATTAGAATTTTACCAAAATTGATTTGGAATTGAAATGAGCTAAAATGGGCTTGCTGTGCACAAAACAAACATCAGCTGCAGCTCTGCAGACTGGTCGCGGCGCGACACCCCTGCACACAGCTTGCTTTGCTGTTTTGTGCTAGGTATTCGCGTGTTGTTGCTTGGGCCACTATAGTTAGTTAATAAATGGTTAAATAACACTAGTAGGGTATTGTTTCAGGTATCCTAGATGTTCCTTGCGTGTTCAAATGATTGATGCGTAAGTCTTGGTATTATAGGTCGAGTTGACAGTCCGTGAGCGCCAAAGCAAGGTCTTTGCTTATTCTAGCCTAACAGGTGAGTGCCTGATAACATAACGATTAATATATCTATAACATATATTAACAATGAATTGAATTGAATACCCGGATTTGTAAACAATTGATTAAGCGTTTGAATATGTTGTTGAAAGGTTGTATACCTTGTAGTATGTATGATAAATGATTATCAGGATATTATACACACTTGATTAAGTGTAGTTTGTAAAGCATGACGATGCTAGACTTAACATGTTGACACAGTATGATACACACTTGTTTAAGTGTAGATTGTATAGCATGATGATGCTAGGCTTAACTTATTGATATACAATAACATGCACTTGATTAGGTGTATGTTATGATGATAGATATATATTATTGCGTGCACGCAATGAAGTAAAGAATGAATAGCATGATGATGCCAGATATTTGATTGATATAAATAATATGCATCTGTTTAGGTGTATGTTATGTGGATATGATTATGCATTGATTGATGATTCGATTGAATCAGATTAATTGTTTGTGATTGGTACGGATCTATTGGGCAAGGTTTGCCCCGGACAAAGCTGTCCTACCTATTTGGCAAGGTTTGTCCCGGACAAGGTTTGTCCCCTATGGGTTTAGCTCAGGGCTTTACTTAGAAGAATCGGTTGATTCTGAAACGCAACGGTGGACGCTTTACAGCTCCCCCACCGGCGCGGTTGATGTGTCTGGTACCCCAGTTTGGTGCATTGAGCCGGGTTCGCTACCCTGCGAGATATGCTACCTCCTGACTACGCCAGCTCATCGCGAGATGCTATGATAGAATTATTTGAGCATGATTGATGATATGTGATATGTTTATATTGATTGCATGCTATCGTGTACTCACTAGCTATTATAGCTAACAGATACTACTCTCCACATGTGCAGGTGTTCCTTAGGCTGTGAGCTCGGGTGCCTGCGGGTAGTTGCATATTTTTTAGGAGGAACACTGGATTTTGTTTAACCCTGTTATATTATGTTTATGTTTGTTTAAAGATAATGGTCGGCCGGTTATGTGTCCGTAACACCAAATGTCGTATGTGGCAACGTTTTGACTGTTTATACAGTTTGCCACGTGTTTTTAATTCCGCTGCATTTTTAAATTATAAGACAGGTTTAAATGTTCTATTTACAGTCAAACCCACGCGGTTTGAAAACTTAAATTGTATTTTAAAAAAGAAAAATTTGGTTTTCAAAAGCACGGTGTTATAAAAAATAATCTAGTTAGATTTTTTTATTTATGTGCATATAGCTTGGAAAAACCCGGTATATATTTTTTATTTTGAAAAGTTTAACCAAAAACCTATTTGAGAAGTTTTATATCTTTCTATTAAAATTTCTATTTATTATTTTATTTACTAAATTAAGACAAGAGTTAACAAGCGAGAATATAAGGGGGTGTTTGGTAGAGAGAAAAGAAATGGAGAGCATTTGTTTCTTTTGTTTGGGAGAAATGGTTATAGTTTTGGAAGGAGAAATGATTTCTCCACCCATTTCCATTTCTCTCATTACTTTGTATTTTCACTTCTCTTCAAATTATGAAGAAATGGAGAGAAATGACAGCCAATGTCTACTCATCATTGTCGATGTCCGGTTGCGATGTGTTTCTGACATTCTAATCATCATTGTCGATATCTGGTTGCGATGTGTTTCTAGCATTCTCCCCAATTCCATTTCTCCTTTATTTCTATTTTCATTTCTCTCAATTTTTTTTCTCTCTACCAAAACCCTAAGAAAAAGAATGCAGATTTAAGTATTAAACTTCTCATAACTTAGTAGGTACTATGTAGAAAGATAAAGTAGAATTTGGCCAGAGAAAACTAAATTTTTTTTATAAAAGTCACCACGTTTTATAGAAGGTTTTATTTGGCTGCATGCTTTTTTCCCAGCTCACACTGCCGCTTCCATCATCCTCATGGGTGATGCCCAATTCAAATTATTTACTCTGATTTCAACTAACGAACGCCTCGAAAGATCAAATTTGTAGGAATGAACATCGTCTTCAACTTCACAATGACTGCGACTGGTAGGTACATAGCCCTAATTTGGTGAGGGCTGACCCCGACATTTTCTTGGCATTTTCATCTTCTTTTCTTTCTAATGGAGGCTAATGAACTTTTTCACTCTCGTAGAAACATACATTTAATTACTGCTACTACATGTTTTAAATCTTTCGCATATTGTGTCCTGCACACCAGCTGTTCGATGTAATGTCACAGTAGATTTGATGCTTTTTTTCCAGATTCTTTTGTATTAAAAATTTTTACCTGTGGTTTTGCATATGTGTTGTTATTTTATCATTTCTTAATCATCGTTGACTTTTAGGTATTCTATAGTATTGCTTTAGATGTTTTAAATTGTTAAAGCAGTACCAAGTGCTTCTATGCTTCTGATTGTGCAAGACTACATTGGTTGCTACTTTTAACTTTTTTGAACGATTAATATAGAATCTCGTAAAAACTGTATCAAAGATTACAACACCCCAATTGAAAACATAAGAGTCTCAAAGGCTTTACAGTTCTCGTTGCTTAAAATACAATCCACCTAATGCCACCATCACTATGTTGATGCAAACTCAAAACTGGACAAGCAACTAAACACAAACATGATTGACTTGTGGAAACTTTTAGGAAACAGAAAACTATCTCTGACCCGTCTAGTCAGATCCTTGTCTGACATAGTTGCACTCTATTAGGTGATGCGTAGCGGTCAAGCCGAGAGGCTAGGGTGAGGCCTCGGCTTCTCTCGGGAACACCGGTACCACCCACCATTGGGTTGGGCTCCCGGCTTCCCACACCTGCCCTTACCCGAATTCTTTTTCCTTTTTTCCTTTTTTTTGTTTTTTTTTGTGAGTGTATAAGAGAGAGTAAGGATTGAGAAAATATTTGTGTTGTTTGGGTTATGATTTATCTTACATTGCCAGGGGCTATATCACTTATGATGCTGTACTGCTGTAGTAAATATAAATTGTTATCTTCTCTTCTTAACAATGTAGATTATAATGGTTGTTTGCTGAGACGTGCTTGAGAATTTTGATCATACACTGATATGTTTTTGCTGCTTTTTGATCAGAAAATGATGAAGATTTGCATAATATGTCACTATTGTATAGGGTTTACAATTGCTATTTAATCAAAGTGGGGGTTTGATCAAGTTACATTTTGAGGTTTGGTAATTTAGAGTAGATGATTTTTTAATATACAGATGAAAATCCGGTGGCAAAGCGTGGGTAAAAAAAGCTTTTTAGTACATAAAGAATAGGAAGTATTATGTTAAGACATATACAGAGGAATGCATAATCAGTTTCATTCAAATCATGTTGATAACAGAAGACATTTGTGTCAAGATTTTGGACAAGAGCCCAGATATCAAACAATTGAGAAGGATACATTCTAGGTTAATTGTTGATGGAAGTCTCGTATCAGCATCGCATATTGCTCTGAAATTAATGAAAGCTTATTCTGAATGTCGCCGAATTGCCGTCACCCGCCAACTTTTTGATGAATCTCCTCAAAAAGATGTCATCTTTTTCAATGTCATGATTAGAAGCTACGTAAATAATAATCTATATGAACCTGCACTTCGTATGTACAGAAACATGTTCAAGGTTAACGTTAACCCTGATCATTTTACAGTTCCTCAAGTTCTGAAAGCATGCTCCTGGTCTGAGAATTTGTGGGTTGGGTTACAAACCCATGTTGCTGTTTTCAAGAAGGGTCTGCATTCAAATCTTTATGTAGGAAATGGGTTGATCACAATGTATGGGAGATGTAATCGGTTACTAGAAGCTCGCAAGGTGTTCGATGAAATGCCTATAAGAGATGTTGTCACCTGGAATTCTATGGTTGCTGCTTACGCTCAAAACGGGATGTTTGATGATGCGTTGGCGGTTTGCAGGACAATGATGCAAGCTTCTAGCATAAACCCTAATGCAGGCACGATGGCTAGCCTTTCTCCAGCTGTAACGAGTTCAACTTCTGCTAAAAATGTTATGTTTATGAAGGAAATGTTCATGAACCACTCTCGTGATAGTTTAGTTTCTTGGAATGTAATGATAGCTGTGTATGTCAATAATTCGATGCCTGCAGATGCAGTTAATCTTTATTTGCAAATGGAAAGTAACAGAATCGACCCTGATTCAATTACAGTTGCTAGTGTTCTACCTGCTTGTGGGGATCTTTCGGCTTTACGGATAGGGAAAAAGATTCATGAATCTGTGAAAAGGAAGAGGCTTTTTCCTAATCTCACAGTAGAGAATGCTTTGATTGATATGTATGCCAAGTGTGGATCTTTAAATGATGCAAGGAAGGTGTTCGATGAAATGGAAACCCGAGATATTGTGTCATGGACTTCTATGATCTCTGCTTATGGCATGACCGGCGACGGTCAAAGTGCTATATTGGTTTTTTCAGATATGCTAAATTTGGGCCTCACCCCTGATTCCATTTCCTTGGTTCCTGTGCTATCAGCCTGCAGCCATGCTGGATTATTAGATCAGGGAAAACATTTCTTTAAATTAATGACTGAAGAATATAAAATCATTCCAAGGCTTGAACACTTGGCTTGTATGGTCGATTTATTAGGGCGTTCGGGGAGAATCGATGAAGCTTATGAATTTGTTAAAAATATGAAAATTAAACCAAATGATAGAATTTGGGGAGCGTTGTTGAGTGCTTGTAAAGTTCACTCTAACATGGACATCGGTCTTGTGGCAGCTGATCATCTTTTCCAGTTGGTTCCCGAGCAAGCTGGATATTATGTTTTGTTATCAAATATATATGCAAAAGCTGGTAGATGGAAAGATGTGACAACTATTCGGTCAATCATGAAAGTCAAAGGGGTCAAGAAGGAGCCTGGTGTTAGTAATGTTGAGCTCAATAATCAAGTTCACACCTTTCTTGCTGGTGATCAATCTCACCCACAATCTAAGAAGATTTATGAGGAATTAGATATAATTGTAGGGAAGATGAGAGAGATGGGGTATGTACCCGAAACAGACTCTGCACTTCATGACATTGAGGAGGAAGATAAAGGAAACCATCTTGCAGTTCATAGTGAGAAGCTGGCAATTGTGTTTGTCATTATAAACACTCAACCTTTTACGACTATAAGAATCACCAAGAATTTGCGTGTTTGTGAGGATTGTCATATCGCTGCTAAGCTCATTTCTAAAATCGTTGAACGAGAGATCATACTTCGTGATACAAATCGATTTCATCATTTCAAGAACGGTGTTTGCTCGTGTGGTGACTATTGGTGAGAGATGGTGAGTTCTAATTTATGTAAATAACGACAACTATTGATATGATTTTATGAATGATCCATCTTACATAAAGAATTCTAATGGATCTTTCCGTACTCAAACATGCATCAAAAACTCTTATTTTGTGTGCCCTTCTTTTCCAATTAGGCCAACTGATTAGGTTAGGCAATCGTACATTGCTGATTAGATTTTTAAGATTATAGCATATGTTTGATTCAAGAGTTGGTTTCTGCAGGACATGGATATTCTTGAGAGCTTGAAATGGTGGCATGAATCTCAAAGTCCAAATCCAAGTACGTGTTTTAACTGTTTTCTTATTTTTAGCTTAAAGACGTAACAAGAATGCTACTTTGGCTGATTTAATGCAACAATACATGAATATTGTACACAAAGACTGTGCAAGATGCACGAAAAAGTAACATACTTAAATTTCCCGTTTAAAGTAATCAACTTTTAGTCAATAGGTAAAGAACTTTCACTTATGTCTTGTATAAATCTTAAACTTGACGTGAGTAACTAGTAATGTACTTAATCTTAACGTAGATGCGGAAACAACCACACCCGTCAATCAACATGGAAAAAATTGAAAGTTGGTTACAAGCTAGAAAGCACCATCATGGGTGGCTGGATTGGTTGTGTTCAAATCCTGCAACTTTAGTTTCTTGGAGCCGCTCACTCTACTCTACATCAAGAATCACGGAGGGCTTTGTTTTACCTAATTCACAGGTCTTGAGTGAGGTTTGGGAATCCAGGACTGACCATGTCATTAGAGTGAGCAGAGTGGAACAGCCACCCCTATGTGGTAAGCTCTGACCACGCCACCATGGCGTTGTGCCCGCACCACCACATGGGTGGAAGGTGTGTGGCGTGATGAGGATCACGTGGAGGGTGCATGATGGTGTATTTTTGTTTTTGTACACTGAATGGTGAGTTGTAACGTTGTATGGTACGATGTCCTTAAATTTAGGTACGATGATGAGTAATGACATCATGAACTATATGATGTGTAGTGTGCCGGTGTGGTAAATTGTAACACCCGATTAAAGTTGCTTTTGGTAAGAGAGAATTAAGATAAAATTTGTATTTTCTTTATTATTATTATTATTATTATTATTATTATTATTATTATTATTATTATTATTATTATTATTTTTTATTTTGCAAGTCTACCCATTAGAATCCGTGTCACTTTGAGCTTAGAGCTATCATTAATATCAAATAAATAATATGACATAAAAATATAAAATTATGTTGGAACAGGATATAAATTTTATTTTAAAACAAAAATATTATGTCAAAACGAGGATCACCACGAATAGCTACTTTCTGAAGCTCAATGTTATCCTTCCACTAACTTGAAGATCATCTTGTTGATTATTTTAACACGTTAATTTAATGATAGAACTATTTTCGTCTTTGGCATCTTCATTTATTTGATTTGATGTTTATTAGTCGGGTTCGAAGTAGGGTGAGTATGCGGTCTGATAGACTGAAAAAGCGACGAACCGGACCAAATCGGATCGAAACCGGCTTGGACCGGGTCCGGTCTTGGTCCTTGATTTTTATAGATTTTGGATTTTGGTCCGGTCCGGTTTGGTACAATGTATAACACAACCACTAGACCGAAAAAACCGACGAACCGGACTAAACCGGACCTGGTTGGTTGGGTCTCCGGTCCTTGTTTTTTTTATAGATTTCAGATTTCAGTCCAGTCCGATCCGTTTTTGAACTGATCTCACCTCTAGTTCAGACAATATACGATTAAACATTAATTCATAAACATAAGATTATAATCGTTGTGTTTTGTTGCTTCCATTTTATTGTACATAACATTTTCCTAAAGTCCGGGTCTGTCTTCTTCGTTATATATTTCAAGCATGGACTATGCTACAAACGTATATTAGCTCGTTGGAAGTGGAATCCGTGTTGAAGCTCGGGATCCATCTCCAACGATCAAGTTAGTATTGATCCAAAACGTTTTCCAAAGAGAGTATGCTACGTATAGTGTTTGTAATAGTGTCCAAATATTTTCGAAGTCCCGGGTAAAAACAAAAGAAGTCTTAAAAATATATAAAAATAAAATAGTAAAATTCATATATATATTTTGAACATTAAACGTTCAGTAGCAACCTACAAATTACAATTATATGTAAGTGAGACTTTGGATGAAATATACATTAAGTAGTCAAATCATTTAGTCTTTCTGGAAACATTCATAACCTCAAATAAAATTTTAATAATTTAATTGAAACAAATACTATTCAATCACTATTACTATTACTTAGATAGAGATTAATATTTAACAATAAATAGATTACAATTTGTCCATAAAAGATATAAAACTTTCGTATATATGGCTTATATTCTAAAAGAAAAACGTCGACTTAAGGGTTTTATCAAAGGGGAAATGATACATGCCATTGACATATAGGTGATATTGCACTTATAACTTATTTAAATTATTAAAATATAAAATTAATTAAATACCATTTATTTAATAGTGTTATGAGTATAAGTACGAACAACATGTATCATTTCTCCTTTTATTAAATACTTGTTGTTAGTATAAGTATGTAATTAGAAAAATGATGATTCCTGTATCTAATAACTGAATGTTGTAGGTAATCGACCCTTTGACGTAATGAATTCAAACATGAATTCTCTTTCTCGATTGATCTGTTTAACTAATGAATTAGTGCCGTAGGATTTTGGTTAGTGGTGATTGTGGGGAGGCACTAGCTGCACCTTTGGTTGGCTAGCCGACGTGTAGGCCAAAAACATCACCTACCTAGCTACTACATTCGATCTATGAATCTATCCCAACAATATATATATATATATATATATGCAAAAGTTTAAACGAGAACTGATTTTCGTACGAGAATCGCGAGAACCAATCTTAGCTGTCCAATTCCCCCTCCTTCAATTGGATTGTCCACCCATGAATTCCTTACATGCACTTTGCCACACTCAATCCCTCCAAGCTCTTCATTCATTAATTTCACTTACCACTTGAATGACCAAGATTGGTTCTCGCAGTTCTCGTACGAAAAAACAATTCTCGTTTAAACCATCCCCTATATATATATATAGTGAAAAGATCATTTGAGAACCGTTCTTATTGTGAGTACCGCGGGTACCATTTCTAACCACCATTAGTGCTCATTAATAGAGGTATTTTGGTCTTTTATATATATTTCCAACCGTAAATTGCGTCCGGGTGAGCCGTCATTAAAAAGCGAGACTTGATTTTTTCAAAATAACCTTCATTAATGCGTCATTAATGAGCCGTCTTTTTGATTGGCCATTGATTTAAATTAATCAAGAACCAAGATTGGTTCTCGCGGTACTCACAATAAGAATGATTCTCAAATGAACTCTTCCCTATATATATGTATATATATGGGAGGGTTCAAACGAGAACAGCGAGAACCAATCTTGACCCTTAATTAAAATAAATCAATGACTAATAATTTTGACGGCTAATGTTTGGCTCATTAATGACTAATCATTAGTCATTAATGGCTCGTTAATGACGCATTAATGAGAGATATTTTGGACAATCAAGCCTCGCATATTAATGTGACTCACCCGGATGCAATTCACGGTTCGGAAAAATATATAAATGACCAAAATACCTTTTTTAATGTCATAAATGATATTATAAACGGTTCTCGTACGAAAACAGTTTTCGTTTGAACTTTTCCCTACATATGTATATATATATATAAAAGCTATCATTCTTTGTATACTACATTTATATTTTTATTTGTTGGATTACCATAGAAAAATAACTAATAAAGCAACATATCTATTGGATGTTTGAAGATTGAAATTAAGACAACTTTCATATTTTATGTTTTACTTCTTTGTATACTACATTCATAGTTTTATTTGTTGGGTTACCACAATCGTCACAAAGATGAAACTTTGAAGGAATTTAGTATATCCGGTGTATATAACGATTCTTCAAATTAATATGAAAGTTCACGGAATATATAGTATCTGAATTGAATATGATATCTGCTCAATGTTTAATATTGATATCATGTAATCATGAGTTCAATATCTTCTTTTATTGGAACTAATATTACTCTCTTAAAAATAATTCCGATCAAAAGATCATCTACATTTGTTAGATGCCATACATGGCTAGTCATAATTATAGTTCTTTACTTAACCTTTTTTTTGAAAGGCAAGAGTTGTGATATCATTAAACCAAATTGACTGATCCTTCCACAAGTAGTAGTCAGAACCTATACAAACCGTGTCCATGTTAAAGTTGTAATTGTATCAATAAACTAACCTTTTACCATTTTAACAGTACCTACACAAGACTTGTCTAGTATATACACGATTTTTATATCTTATAACATTCTCCCCAGTATTACCGGATACACGAGCCAATCATACCAGCTAATGGAGTGACGTTTTTTCGAGTTGCAAAACATCGAAGACGTCATATCCGAGTTGCGACTAATGACGTTTCATTGCACAGTTCTTTACTTAACCTTATATATTGTGTTCGTGTCGTTTTGCATGATGAATATTAAAACAAGATTTATACATTCAAACAATTAATGTAAGTTTATGTAACGAACAATCTATATATATATTAAAAGAAAACCATTTATTGAAAAGTTACCTATAATAAATTTCAATTAACCAATAGAATCCTTTTATTTTTCTAATTTTGACCAAAATCATCTATTTTGACTACTATTATTAGCAATACCCGCCTAGGTACTAGAAATGGGTATTTTTGACCCAATTTTTAATTGCACGCGGGTCACAAAACCCGATTTCACATACCCCGGCTTCAAAGAAACCCTTCGGCGACTTCACAAACCTTTCATAAACTTCATCGACAAGCTTTTCAAATAAATCCTAAAGTTAACTACGGCGATTTCATAGGCGAGCGATTTCTCGAGGATTCCGATAGGTAAAGTTTTAGATTCAATGTCATTCATCATCTTCTTCTTCACTCTGGTTTTTTTTCTTGATTTACTTCTTCGTGTTAACATTTTCTTGAATCATATTCCTTTGATTTCATATGCTTCTTCTTGATTAGTTTTTTATTGTTTTAATCTGATTCTCTCCTTTTCTTTCATCCCAAAGTATTTGGTGTATCTCATTTCGATTGATTCTCTGACAATGAATACACCCGAAAGTGATGTTCGTGAATACACCCGAAGGTGATTTCCAACGGCAAAGTTTAATTTAACCTAAATGTTTGATTTTAGGGCTATCTTCTCTCATTTTTGCAACTCCTTACAAGTTTGTTTTTTATTATCCCGTTCAAGGTTTGATTTTCATTATTATCCATGATATTTTGAACCCTAATCGATGCTTATTTACTATATTTCCTCGATATCGGAATCTCTTGACGCATCAAATGAGGAAAGAACTTCCGACGCAACAAATTAAGACTTGAAGAAATTGAAGAACTTCCAATACATATATGAGGAAATATGAGAGTATTGAAGTAGTTAATCACAATCGACCGATGAAGGTAAAAACAAGGTCATCTACAGTTTCAATTTCAGATTTTAATGTTATTTAACAATACAGGGTTAGTAATTGTAAACAGTGTCCTTGAAGTTGCAGATCCTTTGTTTCAATTGCATAAACCATAATGGTCATCAAGTTTCTATGAAATTTATAAGCCTTTTGATTTAATTTTGAAACAAACCTAGTGAATTATTGAGTTTTTTTATGTATTTTTATATGGTCTGCAGTGGAGATTTGAAGTTTATTATCATAGAATTGATGTTTGATGGAAAAGGAATCATGAATTTTCTGCATTTTGGAGTTGTGTCTTAAAGCTTCATATGGTAGAATTGAAGTATGCATATCTTGGTGGGTCTTCAAGTTTGTTTTGCTTTTATTAAGAATTTAGTTTTGCTTGATTATAACTAACCTGATATGTGAGAAAAACAACTAATTTGGGTCTTATTAGATTCTTCTTTGATGTTTATACTAGACAGGTTCAGAGATGCACACCAACTGCTTGAAGAAATGCTTAATGAAATTAGGGTGCCTCACTTTTAGCTTGTGAATTTTTATGCTCTACAAGGTTAGTTCTTTGGCTAACTTTCAGATATATTAGTAGAGATTTTGATTTTGATGATTTGATCTCAAGTGATGTTTCAAATAATCATGCCCTCTTAGTGTTATGACTAAATTGTTATTATTTAGTGTTATAAGTATACAATCTCAATGCTTGACTATTTGGAGGGTAAACGGGTAATTTTGTTATTCATTTTGCCTTAAAATTTTAACCATTACTTGGAGGGTAAACTGGTAATTTTGGGATGTTTACAAAAGAGATAAAGTTAAACACATTATTGCAATTGGTGTACCGGTATTTATCTATTTCTTTTAACTTGTCATACATTCAATTCCTCTTCCTTTTAATCATTATTTGATCTTATTTTCACAATAATCAGTTTGATTTTCTTCTAGACATAACCAATCAATTCAACGGCATTTGTACGTGATGGAGTTAACTTTAGTGCATCCAATTTTGCTTATTCTGCGCACTCTATGGTTAGCATTTACATCTAAAACAACTTTTTTTCTGCATTTAAATTTACTTAAATTAGTTTCTGTTTTTGTGAATTTATTCTTAGTTAGATCTTTTGTGGTGATGATGATGGGTTATACCGAACCACCATGAGTTTCCTATGTGCCACAGTAGAATTATTCTCTTCATGGTTATCTATATTTTTCTATACTTGATTTTTAAGTCAAGATCTCTTATAAATGTCTAATGTAAGTTCACTAAATAATACTACTCTTCTTGTAAAGCTTTGGATAATTTCTTTAAATTCTGTGCTCTAAAGCTTTATTGATTGTTAATTTGTGAAGGGGAATATATTTTGATTCAGTACCGACTAATACTCAAGATAGGATTTTTCTCGGCCTTTGGATTGGAGTTCATCAATATCAACACATATGTATCTCGAGGTAAGATAAATCTACTTTTTAGGTCTTTTGTATATTTAGGAATACATTATTTTAGGGGTATCATTTAAACTCACGGTTTTGATTTGTTAAATTTTTTTTCAATATTGGTTTGGTTTTTTATTTGAATCAGTTTAGTGGTCATGTGTAGATGACCAGATTAGTATATATAACATATAAAATCGATATTATACTGTTAACATTACCTTTTTAATTTTTCTTTCATATCTTATAGTGGCCACCTTATTTCAAGATTCATTAGGCTTGCTTTTGATGAGGTAAAAAGGCTATATTTTTAATTCTATACTTGCAGAAGTTTTGCTTAAGAGCATGTATTACATATAGTTGTTAAAAGATACCATTTTCTATAGACTTCACATTGGTAATTATGAAGCAACTTTTTGATGAACTGCTATCGCTTCATAGTGATAGATGTTGAATGATACCATTTTCTACAAATATCATATTATGTATTGACTTTATATGACAATTTATATTGTCTAAATTGTAGTTCCATGCCATGTTAGTCCCATATCAGATCAGGAGTATTTCTATCATCTTGGTAACAATTTGTATATAAAAGTAAGAGTGGATTAAAAGTTCTTATTTACAATGACAATGACAATCCTGACAAAACAACCAATGTACTATATATATATATATAAAGTTCTACAACGAATTTGATGTAATTTTAATTATTTTTATTTTTAACCGTTTGTATTTGTGTGTTATTTTCTTTATTATAGAAAACTAATTAATTTTTATTGGATGCATGACACCAAATACTTTCATTAAGTATTTGTATTTTATTTAGAAAATTATTAAGTAAAAATTCATTTTATAAAACCCGGGCGTGCACGGGTCCATAAATCTAGTATTCATACAAAAATAAAAAAATTAATGGTAGATTAGAAGCCATGTCTAAGTAATTAATTATTATTATTATTGAGTAAACGTATAGAATGTAAGTTTCATGCGAACTGAAGTTGGATGATCGATCGACATGTTATATTTATAGTTTATCTGCTTTAGCTTTGAGCACAATACTAATTAATTATAATACATAAAAAATTCTATTGAAAACATGTAACATTACTTTTTGATCTTGATCTTATGTTATAATAATTAATTAATTGCTTAATTAATGCATTATTTATACATGTAGAGTACAGCATATATATAGACTTTACATATGAACTTGAATAATCAAGTTAATGATGTATGTTAACACGTATATATTAAAAACTTAAATCGTATGCTGTGTATACTATATAAGTTATTATTAAATATTAAATTGTAAACTAAAATAGATGGATGTTAGTGTAGATTATGGATTATTTGAAGGAAAAAAGAATGACATTCCATGAAGAAAAAAAGGAAAATATATGAGAAGTGAAAGGTTTGAACTCGTAAGTCCTAAGAGCATAAGGTGTATATGAAGCATCGGCTTGGCATGCCTACTTGACCGAGCAGTACCGAACCCAACACCACCCCCATGGGGCGGTACCAAGTAAACACTTGAATTCTCGGCATTCAATTGCCAATTGCCTTTCATGATTTTCAAACACCAAACGGTCACTTGACCATTAAAAATAAAAAATAAATTTTTTTTACTCAATATATATAATTCACTTCTCTTTCCATACTCACCAAAAATCCTCTCTTTATAAATAATCTTCCTTCTCTCTATAAAACCACTCCTTTTTTTTACCACACAAAAAAAATTGTCATCAAACTCTATTTCTTCTACTTCATCTTCTTAATCTTCCGAAGAAGAACTAAACATGCGATATAGAATGATCTATGATACGTTTGCGCGAGCGCCTTTATATATAAAAAATCAGATTGATGAAGCGGGAACATCAAGTGGTCCACGAGAAAACAAGAAAGGTGGTTAATAGTCAGCGTGGCGAGGCACATCTCCAGCTCATGAAGGACTACTTTGACGAGGATTGTGTTTTCGATGAAGGTTCGTTTAGAAGACGTTTTCAGATGTCCAGATAATTGTTTTTGCGGATCGTGGATGATTTACAAATTGCAAACTCGTATTTTACACAAAAATGGAATGCGCGGGGGTGGAAGGGTTTTACTCCGCTAGAGAAGTGTACCTCCGCAATACGACAATTAGCTTACGGAACCTTACCCGACGGGCTTGACGAGTACTTACATATGTCAGAGCAGATTTCACATGAATTGTTATAAAAATTTTGTAAATAGGTTATTAAAGTTAAGGCAAGGAGTATTTACGGCGACCTACCTTTTTCGACATCCAACAGTTATACACACATCACGAACCCAAGCATGGATTTCCGGGGATGTTAGGAAGTATCGACTGCACTCATTGGGTTTGGTCAAATTGTCCGGTAGCATGGCGTGGACAATACATGCTGGGTGATCACGAGCATCCAACACTTATACTCGAAGCGGTCGCATCTCAAGATTTATGGATTTGACACGCGTTTTTCGGGGTTGTCGGTTCGAACAACGATATCAACATTTTTAATCAATCTCCGATATTCAACGACGTATTAAGTGACAAATTTCCGGTGTGTCATTTTGTAGTGAACGAGATTACTTACAAATATGGTTATTATCTTGCGGATGTCATATATCCAGAATGAGCGACATTTGTTAAATCATTTCAATATCCACAAGATGACAAGCGTAAAAAATTCAAAAAATGCTCAAGAGTCGGCAAGGAAGGACGTTGAAAGAGCATTCAGTGTTCTTAAAGCGCGTTGGAAAATATTGCAAAATCCGGTAGGACTGTGGTCTACGAAAAAGATACGCAATATCATGTACGCGTGTGTAATATTACACAACATGATATTACAAGACAAGAATCAAGCGGTTTGTGCATTTAATGAAACTGATCTACCACCGTCCCCGGAGCACTATCCAGATATGGCCGAATTTCAAACACGATTCTTTGCGAACTATATTGTTGTGAAACACATAATAATCTACGTTCCGATTTAGTTGAGTATATAAGCACTCTAGTATCCAACGATGAGGAAAACGAATAAATTCTTAGTCTTTTTTTATATTTTTATTAGTTTAATGTAATCTTAAATTTCTTTATGTAATGTTTAATTAAATAAAAAATTAGCGGTTATTTAATTTTTCATTGTCTACGTTTTATTATTTTTATTTATTTCGTAATTTAATTAATGTTTATTAAATAAATTAAATTTAGTATTAAAAAAAGAAATAAAAAAAGTTTGAAACGTACGAAACATAGGTAGTACTGGTGTTTAAGCATGACTGAAGTATGAAGTAGGTTATACTGATGTGGTACTGACGTGACTTAAAGCATGAGATGCTTCAAGAGGAGTACACCCCATGCTCTAACTTAAAGGTGGGAGGAAATGGTTTTAGCAATATATATATATATATATATATATAACAATAGTAATATATTATTTGCTATAAAAAAAGCTTATTTCGGTGTTTTGGTAATTTGGTGTATAATAAGCTTCTGAAAAATGTATTATGTAACTATTCTTATTCATCCGCTTACTTATTTAATCAAAACAAGTGTTAAAATCAAGAGAAAAGATAAGAAAAAAGAATTAGTGTATTACACATGTCAATTATTAAGTTAGTAGAAAGATGAATTAGGACCGAAGATAAACCAAGACGAAATATAAATTTTAATATATTTATACTATTAACGCACTTGTGTGTATACCTAGTTGGAGTGGGATATAAATAGACACAAGGGGGGTGCCTTTGAACACAAGAAGACCACTAGTCTCTGTGTGTGTCAGTGTATGTAGTGATGTCAATACTTGTAATTATGGGCTTATTTACGGTTTTAGGCGTCAACAATTTGAAGTATGCCTTAGGTGATGTTGGCACTGCTACCTCCTATGACCCTCCTTACACACGTAAGTTGATCTTTCATGACTTCTAAAAGTCAAATCTCAGTATTTTATCATATTTGAAACCAGAATTATCAAGTAGTTTTGCATTTACATGTAGCTACCAAGTGCAATGGCAACCAAGCAGATCAATTTCCATCAGGAAACTTGTTTATATCGGTTAGCGAAGGTTTGTGGGATAACGGAGCGGCGTGCGGTAGGCGTTACAGATTAAAATATCTGAGTGGAAATCATAAACCGTGCAGAGATGGCACCATCGATGTTAGGGTCGTCGATTATTGTTTCAGAAGACCGTGTCCTTCCACTATTGTTTTATCCAATGATGCTTTTTCGGCCATCTCCAAATCTCAAAGTGGAAAAATTAATGTCGAATACGTTCAGTAAGTAAAATTCTAAGTTTAGTTGTATTTTTGTTAGCTTATTAAAGGTTTATTATAAGCTTATTATGACTTAAAATAAGAAAAATAAACCGACATTTTAAACTCTAAACAAATTTTGTTTCAGGATATGACACAAAGACTCCAACCATGTGTACAGTCTGCGATTTCTTCTGTTAGATACTTAATACCACGGGTCATTCAGCT
Organism: Dittrichia graveolens; assembly: GCA_038502395.1. NCBI lineage: Eukaryota > Viridiplantae > Streptophyta > Magnoliopsida > Asterales > Asteraceae > Dittrichia > Dittrichia graveolens. The sequence continues at coordinate 5,447,424 of JARJIL010000002.1, read as the reverse complement.
ACAATAAAATAAGCGAATTTGTAACTTTGATGACTTGTATAATCTTTTCGAGCTTATAAAATTTACGAGTTTACACGAGTATTTCAGCCATTTTCTTTAATCATTCATTTCTAGTTCAACAAAATTTCATTTGGGATTAAGGTGAAAGGCAACAAACCCAATAATCATATATCATATTCGTTACATAAATATCAAACTCCAAAATCTTCGTGAACAATTTCATGTTTATATACCTAACAGTCGATACCACACTGACCTCTAATGGCATCAAGCTTGTCGTCTGTTGTAAACGGGTCAATCCGGACCCACAAAAGTGAGAAAATCGAAGCCAGCAGAATCGACCACACGATGACAATGGTGGGGGTTCGGTTTTGGCGGCCCAATAAACCTTTAAGGAACGGGTATAAATGGACAATGACCCATATCGCAAAGAACAGTTTCCCAAATAATGGGCCCCACGACTGGTACCCACTGTTGATCGCCGACGAAACGCCGGAAACGATTCCGACTAAGTTGAGTATAAGGACGGTGGTCGGCGGGATGAGGAGGGAGGTCCATTTGAAAATGTAGAGTTCGGCGAAATCACCGTCTTCATCGTTGGCTTTTGATGTGACGGTGAAATTGGTGTCGATTCCGGCGAGAACTTTAAGCAGACCTTGGAAGACTGCGAAAAGATGGGCTGAGGTACCGCCGATGACCCAAAACTGTTCGTTTCTCCACAAATCTTCGATACTCACACCACTCCACCGGAGCTCCAAGATTCCGGTGGCGAAAATGGAGATAAAGAGAAGAATAAACCACATGCTAGCGAAGTTGCTTATCTGTAAGGAAAAAAAGAACATACAAATGTGGCAACACCTAAGCTACTAGCACATAAATATTAATATGATAACATACATCCTTTTTCTTATAAAAAATGGATTAAAGAAGCAGTTTTCCCATAAAAATGCAATTACTAAAAAAGCTAATTTGCCATCCAGGACATTATATTGTTTGTTGGAAAAAAAAATAGAAAAGAAAAAGACAGGGATAAATGGCAAATTTGCCCTTTTAGTGGCAAAAGGGGTTCTTCTAAAAGGCTAGGGGCAAATTTGCCCTTTCAAACCTGAAAAAAAGACATGATTTTATAATTAAGATTTAGACCATCAATCTTGTAATTCAAGTTTTTGTTATAAAATCTCAAACTACCTTAGTTTTTTGGTTGAGTGTTGAAAAATTTTCATCAATCTTGAAGCTCAACAATAGTATGTTTGACCTTAAAAGTCAACAAAGTGTGGAGTAGTTCTTGACATACCTCAGGAATGATGAACTTATTGGTGAGAAGGCAAACAGCAGGAAGTACACAGTAAGCAATGAGTGGGAGTGATGTGAGAGGATAGACGATGGTGTTTATGTATGCAAGCCTTTCCAAGGGTTTTAATTTACCATTATACCCATACCAAATCGGGCAATGCCTGCTTAGTAAGATCTCGATTGAACCTAAAGCCCACCTGAGAACCTGGTTCAGACGATCTGAAAGATTGATAGGAGCAGAACCCTTGAAAGCCGGGCGTGGAGGCATACAGTAAATTGAGATCCATCCCCTTGTGTGCATCTTGAAACCCGTCAAAATATCTTCTGTCACCGACCCGTAAATCCATCCAATCTGATCATTATAGAACAAAAGAACTAGATTACAGCTTCATGATCATGTTGGGTTGTAGAAAAAGATTTCAAGTTGATATAAGAGATTAGATGAGTAAAAAAGTCAATTTGATCTAGTTTCGGGTGTTGATGTTGGACCACTTTCAAATTTGTAGCAGAATGTTAAAAGAGTAAAAATGTCAAATTTAATAAAAAAAAAACTGTACATGGAACTTATGTTTCATGGTTGGCAAAGAGGACAAGATTTGAAAACAAACATGGATCACTAAAAGGGTAAAATCGTCATTATGATCTAAAAGGCCATAAAACGAGATGTTGTCTTGGTACATCTCAAGAAAGGAAGTGAACATTTTCTTGACTGTAGATTTGTCAGCAAAGATGAGATTACCTCTTGCCTTTCAGGGTAATATCTCAGATCGATATCCGCTAGAAGGGTAAAAGGGTCAAATTGTGCCAATAGATCAAGAGAAGAGAAGCTTGTTACTTGGGCAGGAATGCTAGAAGGGTAAACTAGTCATTTAAACTAATGGACCATCAAGAAAAGTTTTGTAGGCATAACTTCTGATGCAGAAAGAGCAGTATCAAGAATGCCAAAAACAAATTTCCTCTGCTGCTATTCAAATCAAAGTTTCAAAAAATTGATACCAATTAATAAGTCATGATGCCCGCAAGAGTGAAATAGTCAGTTTGATATAAGATAACATATAGTGGGAATTATGATTTAGGCCTAATATCTCAGATGCAAAATTACCTCTTTGCCCCACTCCGTTTTGTCCTCGTAACCGCAGCTAATAACGTGTATCGCTTCCTTCAAAAGGATAGCAGGATCAGTAGTGGGTGGGATGCCACCCATCTCCATAAATGTTGCAGCGACAAATACAGGAGATTGACCAAACCGTTTCTCTAAGCTTTTTTGAGACATAAGTAAAGATCTTTCCTCGTCATATCCTTTGAAAACAAACAATTCAGTCAAAATCAACAGGACCAGCGAAATGAGATCAGTAAAAAGTTAAAAAGTTGAAAGTAAATGTCAAACCTTCAACACCTTCATCGATATCGTCCATGTTGAACATGGGAGTGGTTGATTCAGTTCTTTTCATCGCTTTATTTTTATCCATGTACTTCTTGTTACTATTTCTTGACTTCTTTCGTGAACCGCAACAGCTTTTGACTATAATATTTGGTTCTAAATCAGCCTCCGTTAATACAGGATCGTATCCATATAAAGCTTGTCGATTGAAACAGCAACCCGTTCCCACATAAACCGGGCCCTGAATACCGTCCAACCCTTTCAAGTTGATCTGTACAAACAAGGTACGATAATGAAAATTCAAATGAGTTATAACTTTTCAGTTCAAAATCAGCAATGAAATATTCAGATATAATAAAATAACTATTTCATTTAACTCTGTAACTGGATTCGAACAGAAAACATTACGCAGGCAAAAATTAGAAAATTATGCATGTCAGAATTTATTTATTTTGAACTGCAATGCATGTCAGAATTTGACTATGAGAAGTTCCACGTTTGACCCAGTAAAGTCAATACCAGAATTTTCATTTTCAATAACAGCAGGGATCTTACATCAAAGAAAACGATATTGCGATTAGCATATCGATCGTGCAAATCGATCCCATCAAATCTTTGTGGGAATTGAACATAGCATGTCTTCTTTCCGTAAGCAGGATCCATCATGAAACACATTGCCTCTTTAAGAGCTTTGCTGTTATTGAAGTAGTGATCACAGTCGACATTCAAAAGATACGCACCATTTGTCAACACTGCTGAAACCCTAATCTGTAACACCATGAAGATTGCATGGATAAACAATCAAGCACATAACAAAGGTGATAATTACAGAGTTTTAAAGAAGTTTTTAAAAATTACAAACCAAAGCGTTCATGGCACCAGCTTTCTTGTGATGTTGGAAGCCTGGGCGTTTCTCACGAGAAACATAAACCAGACGAGGTAGCTCGTTGCCATCTGTATCAACACCTCCACTGTGTCCCAGGAACACCTATTTAACCATATAAAATGAAAATCACTCCTAATCATTTTATTAAAATGGGTTGATTTGGTTGTATCTGTAACGGGTCGAAAGTCACTCCTAATCATTTTATCAAAGAAACCTTGATTACAGTTAAAACTAATATTACTTTTGTAATCTTATACAAAAATTTAATTACTTCCAAAAAATCTAATATTTTGGACAAAAAGAGTTTCAGGTAAACCAGACCCATATTGAACCTTTTCAAACCATACCAAAACTACCTATTTTGCCACAAATATCATCAATAAGATACGACAAAAAGCCAAATATCAACAGTAGTCATTCAATACCTGGATCATTCCTGGATGGTCTCGGGGGTTATTTCCGGGCCAAGGAGTTCCATCTTGCATTGTCCAACCTTCTTCAGGCATCTTTTGGGCTTTTGCTACAAGTGCATTGATCCGCACTTTAAATTCTTCATATTCTCTCTGTCATGGATAATTTCAAGCATTGTTACAACATGTTAGGGGGAATTTTGGGTATTTGCTTGTCAGTCATCGACTTATATGTCAAGTTAAACTCACCTTCATTGCTCTACGCTCTTTGACAAAAGAAGGCTGAATCTTGTCTTTCAAGTAATCTATCTTTTGAGCAAAATAAAACTCGGGAGCGCGGGGCTCGATGCTATGCTTCTTGCAAAATGGGACCCACTTTCTGGCAAACTCTGCTGTTTCTGAAAGAGACTCGAATGTGAGCATTGCAGAACCATCATCAGATACATAGCATGAGACCTTGTCCACGGGATACTCAACAGAAAGAATTGATAACACAGTGTTTGCAGTGATGAGGGGAGGCTCTTTCAAGGGGTCCACTGTACTCACGAAAACGTCTATAGGTGCCAATTGTGATGGCTCTCCTTCCCTATCGTACCTGCAAATGATCAAATCTCCTTGTAAATTCATTTCACAGAAAGTTGCAATAATTCATTACGCGGGATTCACATGGAAACCGTGAGCAAGGTAAAAACTATCTACTTGCCCATAGCTATGATGACAGAATATTGATGCAGTTGCTTTAGGTTCACAAAACTTTCGCTATTGAAAAAAGCTGCACTTTGATTGTAGCATGTTTTAGTCAAATGGAGCATCTATAGGACATTATAAAGCGTTTAAGCCTCTCGTTTTAAAACCTATGAAAATTAAAGACTACATAAAAATATTAAATATTAAGAATCTTTTGACTACAAGTTATAAATTTGTGTCTGTGCTTCATAGCACGGCTGTTTTTTGTAAAATGGCGAAGAAATTTATGCATGCTTAAATCTATAGGAACTTTAACTAGCAACCTTAACTTAAGACTTGTAGACTGCGGAAGTATTTAGTGGAACACTACTGAAACTCTCAATTATTATATTGGGGTAAAGTCGGAAATTAAGAGAATGTTTGGATTGACAGTTTGGGAATGAGAGGATGAGAATGATCAAAGGTGTTTGGTTTAAGGGTATGGGTTTTAGATTTAGTAATCATATCCCAAACTGGGGAATCTTCATGCCGTTACCAAAGGGGGTGTGATTAGAAATTGATTCTCATTCCCATGATGGCATCCATACCTATAAGAACTCTGTCTGCAATGTTTGCTTGTTTGGTAAATAACAGAATAGTAAATTACTTATTTGCCCACCATCTTTATAAAGTGTCGATTTTGGTCCACAATATTCCCTCAGTTTGTGTTTCTAGAAGGGTAGTTTAGACCATTTTGTTAAACTAAATGAAAACTCTAGTGTTAAGAGGATTTGTAGCACACAAGAAACATATCAACTTCTGGTCACAAACAAGGGCAATATGGTTTATAAATTGAAATTCAAATCATTTTACCTCAATGCAAGCCTGTCAAGGTAGGTCTCACGTTCAACAGGCGACCATTTTGGAAATTGATCGAGAAGCCAAGATAAAGCGAACCACACCTCACAAATGACAGATACAAGCCACAGAGGATAAGCATCATTGACTGGATGAGTGCAACGGTATTGCAAGAAAAACCCCAAAATAATGAGTCGTAGTATAATCACGACACGATATGGAGTAAGATGAGAAGATGATATAGGCACCACACGACTCATTGATTGTCCAGGATCATCAACCCTGTGACGAAAGTATCCCAATTAACATCTGAACTTAAAAAGCACACCATAATCTATAACAATATGAAGTATTTCATTTATAAATGCATATACAGCAAGAAAAAGCAATGTACTATTCACTGTGTAATAGCTACTTACATTTTCTTATAAAAATATGCAATTTGTAACCATTTAATGCAACATGCACCCCATTCCTTTTTACCATTTGTTTCAACATACTTACTGCTTCGTTTACCATTAATGCAACATATCGGTAAAAAGTGAACGGTACATCACTACATTGCACTTTTATGTAGTTTGCACTTTTCCCTTTATGAATTTTTTTTTTCCATCTTATTTCAGAAGTTAATGTTAAGGAGGATTTAGAAGTTCCTCCATTACCCTTCCATATATATTTCAAAGCAATCATCTTCATTTTCCCAAAAACCTGTAAAGTAAATTCCTCTAACACAAAATTTATATTCCGAAATTACCCTTCTTCTACAAGTCCAAATTGAATTGTCGGCTTAAATGTAGAACATAATTGCCTTCGAATTTCGTAGAAATTGTAAAGTTAACTCCTCCAAGTTTAATTTCAACAATGAATAGAGTCATGGGCATACTCAGGTCATGTTTATATTCCTCATAAGGATTGTAAAGTTGACAAATATGATGTTCCTAAATTACTCTTGCTTCTCTAATGACAGAACAAAGATTCACAAGCCAAATTGTTCAAAATCCCATATTATCCTTTTGGTATGAAGAAAATATCAACTAATTAAAATCAATTATTGGTAGATGCTTACTGTTGTAATTCTTCTCCATTTGATCCTGTGCCTTCAATCTCACCTCCTCCTCTTCCTTCACCACTGTATCTGTTTGTCATTTGCATTATATTCTTTTCCTGTTTTAGCTTCCACCCTTCTACCCTTTCCTTCCAGTCAACATTTCCAAGCCCATAAGTATTCAAGTCCTTTGACGGGTCCACAATTCTTACAGGAACTGTAAATTTGGGCACTGTTAGTATAATTACCAACTTATGATACAAGAATTTTGTTTAAATATAGATGACAAAAGCACCTGGTTGCCTGGGATCTATATATGGAAGTGAATGGACATGCTTGTCCCCGGGGCCTAATGGACCCGATGTACTTCTTATAGACAGATTGTCCGGTGTGGCACTTGGAATTTCTCCAGATACCTGAAAATAAAGCCAGGGTTATATAGGTAAGTTTATGTGATATAAAATAATCAGTCATATTTTAGTTGATGAAAATGTGCAACAGGAGATAGTGCTTGAATGTGCTGTTGATGCTTAAAGCTGTAATAATCACTTTTGATGATGTTGGTTGTTTAGCAAAGTTTGATTTCTTAAAGAAATAGTGCGTATGGATAATAAGTTTAATTTGTTAACGTGTTCCTTTTGTGGGTGCTGTTAAATGGTTTTTGAAAGTTGATTGCTTTTTCTAAAGATTTATAGTGTCATGTATGTTGTTATTGCATTACCCTTTGAAAAAATAATAACAAGGCATGAATTTTCGTACAAATAAGTGGTAATATGAGCCATGAAAAATACAAAACTGATATGAATGACAAATGAAATGCCTTGTTTTTTATCATAATATCATCAAGCATGAAGCATCCACTTACTTGTTGCCCATTGGTGAGAAGGGGAACGGGTCGTTGAGACTCATGTCTAGAAGATGAAGAAAGATCAGCATCATCTCCTTGCCATTCACGTCTCGTCTTTCCATTCCCTTGAACATATTCAAACTCGTTCTCCAAGTCGTCATCATCATCCTCATCATCATCACCATCAACACGAGGGCTCCCTAAAACATTCATTTCTCGTTTTAAAAGAAGTAAACAAAATCATCTCGCTAATGAGATGTGGCAATTTTGATCCATTTAGTTTTATATCTAACAAAATGAATGCCTAGAATGGGTCAAAAGTTGTCCAAAGTGTAGTTTATGCATACAGTATTCTATATTGTCCAAGGCTTCTGGAGGATTGGGAATTTGGAATCTTCATGCTCAAAATCTGGCGCTTATTGCAAAATGGAAGTAGAGGTTGCAATCAGAATAAAACGCATTGTGGATCAAAGTTATAACAGAAATATTTGGGCCTCTAGGCAGGGCGAACTATCTGCATTCTCATAATCTTGAAAGAAGCTGTGGTATCTGGAAATCTATTGTTTCGGTCTGGCAAGAGATTGGATGTCTAGGTGTTCCATTTCAAAATTCCTTCCAAAAAAGGGTAGGTGACAGAAGCGACAAAAGATTTTGGTTGGATCCATGGTTAGAAGATGGACCCCTGTTAGCTGATCGATTTCCCAGATTGTTCCACCTCAAGGTGGATAATCTTTGTTTGGTTAAAAATGGGAGAATTCAAGGGGATGGAATTTGGGGGAATAGCTGGAGGTGGAGACTTAACGATATTCAAGCACTATCTATCCAGATCAATAATGTAACACTCAACCCAGACTCAAGAGATGGTTGGAAATGGCAGTTGCAGCCATCAGCCATCAGGGAGGTTCACGGTCCATAGTCTATTGAAATTGCTACAAACTCAGATCCTTGATGAACAGGCCGCACCACCCCTTCCAGTTTTGTATAGAACAACAATGCACCTGGTTAAGTAAATATTTGTGTCTCGAGGGCCTCTCTAAACAATCTCCAAACTTTGGTGCTGCTTAACTCTAGAAGCATCCCACTCCCATCCTTATCCTGCCCTTTTTGTTCTTCACATGATGAGTCCCTTGCAACACTGCATTTTAGATTGCTCCTTTGCTGAAGGAGTTTGGAGAGAAGTATTCGACTGGTGGGAGATGCAATTCCAGAGTTTTGACTCCTTAGCTTCTCTTATGAAAGGCCAAATCAACTCTCAATGAGAAGTCAATTGTCAAAAAAGTTTTTTTGGCCGTCATTTATTGCACCATATGCAGATTTGGTTTTGGAGAAATAAGCTATCCCACTAGGATGCCTCGAACAGGGATAAGATTTAAGCTTGGGATTCCTTTGCAGGAGTTATGAGGCTTTCGTTCTTGCGGGTCTCGAACCGGATTACAAAGAAGCAGATTGACTGGCAAACTTGGGTCAGCAGTCCAAGACGCATGGGTGTTGGCTAACTTCCGTTTCAGCTTCTTAAATAGGGCATTGTATCTATCCCGTAACAGTTTTTGGCTCTCCTACTTAGAGATTTATCTGTAACTTGTGTTTATTGAATATAATCTCTTTGCCTTTCAAAAAAAAAGATTATCTTTTTTGTAATATTATAGTTCTGTAATCATATTTAATGCATTACTTATCTATAATTTACTTTTAAAATTGATCTGAACCATAACAAGTTGATAAACAAAAGGTAACCTTTGTGTCTTCTATATCGAGTCTTGCATTGAGGGCAGGCTTGATTTCCGTCTCTTCTTTCATACTCATAGCAGGGCCTGCAGACTGGAAATGCACACTCATTGCAAGCAACAAAAATGTCACCATTTTCAGCAAGGCCAACTGTATCACCACAAATTTGACATATCTGCCCATTTAGATTCTTCAATGGCTTTGGCTGCATAATTAAAGTGACAATGAATTAGGGTTTATGTACTAAAAAGGTCTCAAAGGCCAGATCAATTAAATAAAGACAAACTCATAGAGTATATCAGATCTTTCAGAAAGATATATTTTTCTATTTAAGCTTATGCAACGAATCCAAATATTTTACTTTTCATTTAAATTCATGTAGCAACATAAGGTAACAACACATTGCATTTTAGTAGATTGACCTATACTATCCAAATACAATTACCCCTACAATACAAAATCTTCACTCCAACTGAAACATTAGTTTAGTTAAATGTCCAAAATACCCCTCAAGAACAGGCACTGGAGCAGTGGAGGCTGCAGGATCACAGACCAGATGAGCACCACTTGAAGTAAAATAGAAAGGCTTTTTGGCTGCAACTTAGTTTGATTTAAGTGAAAGAACTCATCTTTTGTCCAAGCCAAAACCGTGTCAAAATTAGTTAAATGACCACCAAAACCTTGTCATATTATCATTCTATAATAAGCTTTTCAAAAAAATCATTATTTTGTAAAATAACAAAGTGGATATTCACTAATGAACTAGAATTAAGCATCAACAGTTCTTCACAAGATCAGATTCTGGCTCAGATTTTCATTGATAATGAAAAGTGGTGCTGAAAGATAAAAACTTTAATTGTCAAACACGATCAGGGTTCGGATCTAAAATCTACAATGCAACAAAAACCCAATTCAAAAATAAACCGCAATGTCAAGACTAACAAGTCAAAATCATAACATGTCTCTAATAACTGACCTGATTAGTCAAACTAATTCATAAAACTAAAATACTCAGATCTAAACAAAGACATCAAGTTTGGATTAAAAAGAAACCCTACTGTTAATCTCACTTCACCACACTGATAATACATTTAGATCTAAACATAAATCACTGAACATTGGTTTCTAAACACTTAAATCCAAAAGGGTATTCAAGAGAAGATTGAAAGAACGCATACCCCTCCATCAGATTCATGTCTTATTCTCACCAACTGGTTCTTTTTATGAGATCCAGCTACCAATCCCGCATTTGCCTCCATATCTTCCGATTACAGAAGGCAGACGATCAACTAAGAATCCCGGATAGTAAAAATTGAAACTTTTTCTAGATTGTATGAAGGATCTTGATGACTAGTGAAATCTAATGGGCAATGTCTTGGTTCTTGAATTAAAAAAATGGCCCATTCTTGATCTCTGTTTCGATGCTTGTCCTTTCACTTGATACATAAGTACTACTGCCTTTTAGATTATTTTATTGATTTTGTAAGAAAACTATTTTTAAAATACAATACAAAAACAAAATCTTGAATATAGTGATATTGAAGATTGTAAACACTGAAATAGCCGGTTGAGGGGAATGGAGATCAGCTCAGTGCCTCAGTTTGACTGTCCGGCTGTCACTCGGCTGCTTTCATTACTCAAGGCGTGATGCCTGCGTCACATAACACGAGTGATACTAGAAAGGTTTTGCTTTCAAGATTATGTCACACGTTTGTTGCAGCGGAAAACGATGGTATTTTCGAGTTTCAAATACGAAGGGAAAAAAAATAAATGATATAAGAATGTTTGAAATAGTTTCTAATTAATTTTTAGTTTTTGGATTAATCTCATTAACGATCCAGATTAAATTTTAAAAATTTGATCTAAGTGAAATTTTTGTAATTTTTCATAATTCATATGTGATTGTATACTGAATCATCTGTGATTGAATATTAAAATTTTACAACTATGATTTTTAAATGGACTTTATTGAACACAATTCATAAATGATAATACTTTTAATTTTTCGTGTTTTTAAGTTTGAAAAAGAGAGAAAAAGTATCATTTTTATTTGTATTTCTGAGTTGGATAGGAAGAGGAAAAACAAATTATATTACAGTAATACTCATAATTTTCTATAATTATTAGTTATCATTAAGGATGTGTTTGGTAGAGAGAAAAGAAATAGGGAGAATTGGTCTCTCTTGTTTGAGATAAATGATTATTGTTTTGGGAGGAGAAATTGTTTCTCCACCCATTTCCATTTCTCCTCTTCCTTTGTATTTTTATTTCTCTTCAAATTGTGAAGAAATGGAGAGAAATGACAACCAATGTCTACTCATCATTGTCGATGTCCGGTTGCGATGTGTTTCCGGGATTCTAATCATCATCGTCGACGTCCGGCAAGGCGGCCAACGCCGCAACCGCCATTCGGCAACTTGAGCCACAATTTCTCTGTTTCATTTTTCTTTTCTAATACCAAACAAGGAAATCAATTCCAATTCTCCACACATTTCTCTTTCTCCCCATTTCCATTTCTTCCCTATTTCCATTTCCATTTCTCTCATATTTCTTTTCTCTCTACCAAACACCCCCTACGAGTAATTTAATCAGTTTTAAGATGAAAATTTAAGAGATAAAATTAAGAGTTAATTGTCAATTTGGTCCTTTAACTATTTAATTTCTTCCGATTTGGTTTTTTAACTTAAAAAATGACCAAGATGGATCTTAAACATCCACTATTTGGTCTGAATGGTCCTTTCGTTAGTCAACTCTGTTAAGTCAATACATTACACTTTCTCTCTCTCTCCTCTCCCTCTCTTCTCTCTCTTAAAACGATGGTAGCCATCTCCCTGACCACCATCGTGGCACCGCCACTCCAACGGTCACTACCACCGCTATACTACTCTCTCTCCTCTCTCCTCGCTCTTCTCTCTCTTCAAACGAGATGGCGGCCATCTCCAATGCATAGCCCCACCACGACGAGTCGGCATTTGTACCGTTGGAAGACATCACCATAGACAAGAGATTGAATTACATTGAGAGACCGGTTGCGATCCTCGAAAGAAAGATCAAACGATTACGCAACAGAGAAGTGGGGATGGTGAAGGTGCAATGGGAGCACCGCAAAGGTTCATAATGGACGTGGGAGTCCGAGGAAGAAATGAAAAAGACCTGAGATCGGGATATCATCAACTCAAGGTCCGGGAGGAGGATATAGCAAGACAGCTTTTCGCACGCGTTATGGGCACTTTGAGTTTGTCGTCATGCCTTTTGGTCTTACAAACGCGCCGGCAGCATTCATGGATTTGATGAACCGAGTCTGTAGACCAATGTTGGATAAGTCCGTGATAGTATTCATCGATGACATCTTGGTTTACTCAAAGACGGAGGACGAGCACGAGCTACACCTACGGGAAGTACTTGAAACCCTGAAGAAAGAGAAGCTTTACGTAAAGTTTTCCAAGTGCGAGTTTTGGTTACCAGAAGTTCAGTTTCTCGGGCACCTGGTTAATCGAGAAGGAATCAAAGTCGACCCCGCTAAGATCGAGGCTGTAATGAAGTGGGAAACGCCAAAGAGTCCAACGGAGATTCGAAGTTTTCTAGGGTTGGCCGGCTACTACAGGAGGTTTATTAAGGATTTCTCAAAGATAGCAGTACCATTAACCAAGCTGACAAAGAAAAGTGTTCGTTTCGATTGGGGAGTGAAACAGCAGGAAGCGTTTGAAACTCTACGAGGCAAGTTGTGTGAAGCCCCGATATTAGCCTTGCCGGAGGGGATGGAGGATTTGATAGTCTATTGCGATGCGTCCCATGTGGGACTTGGCTGTGTGTTAATGCAAAGAGGGAAGGTGATTGCCTACGCTTCACGACAACTGAAACCGCACGAATGCAACTACCCGACTCATGACTTGGAGTTAGCCACTGTGGTGTTTGCGCTCAAGTTATGGAGACACTATTTGTACGGAGTTAAGTGTACCATTTACACAGATCACAAGAGTTTGAAGTACTTCGCTGATCAAAAGAACCTGAACATGCGCCAGCGGAGATGGCTAGACCTGGTCAAGGACTACGATTGTGAGATCTTGTATCATCCGAGGAAGGCTAACGTTGTAGCCGACGCGTTGAGTCGTAAGGCAAACCATGCACAGTTGTACGTGAAATGTTTAAGGATGACGGTTACGACTTCGCTGTTTGAGTCAATTTCAGCTGCCCAAAGTGAAGCGGTCAAAGAAGAAAATCAGAAAACCGAGAGGGTAAAGGGCCAGATGGCGTTGATGGTTAAGGATAGCCGCGGGTTGTGGACCCGATACGGACGAATTTGGGTACCCAAGATCACTGAAGTCCGGGATCTCATTCTTGAGGAAACGCACAAGTCGAAGTTTTCGATACATCCGGGAGCCACAAAAATGTACAGAGACTTGAAAATGGACTATTGGTGGCCAGGAATGAAACGAGATGTGGCCAAATATGTTGAGAAATGCCTTACATGCCTACGAGTGAAAGCGGAGCACCAACGACCGCATGGTAAATTGCAACCGCTGGAGATACCAGTGTGGAAATGGGAGCATATCACCATGGATCTGATAACGAAACTACCGAAAACACCAAGGAACTACGACGCAATCTGGGTAGCGGTGGATCGGTTAACGAAAAGCGCTCATTTCATACCGATCCGAGAGGCAAGTTCGGCTGAGAGATTAGCTGATATTTATGTGAAAGAGATAGTTTCGAGGCACGGGGTGCCGGTGACCATTATATCTTATAGGGATGTGCGATTCACATCCAGATTTTGGAGCAAATTCCACGAGGATTTGGGAACAAGGGTGAACTTGAGTACGGCATATCACCCTCAAACTGACGGGCAGAGTGAACGAACTATCCAGACGCTAGAGGATATGCTAAGGGCATGTGTGATTGATTTCGGGGGAAGCTGGGATTTGTACTTACCCCTAGCAGAATTTTCTTATAACAACAGTTACCATGTGAGTATTGGTATACCACCGTACGAGATGTTGTACGGTAGGAAGTGTAGAACCCCGATCTGCTGGGGTGAGGTTGGACAGAAAGAGCTTGGCAACACGGAAATAGTGCAGAGGACCTCGAAATATGTGCAACGAGTCCGTGAACGACTTAAAGCGGCTCAGAGCCGACAGAAAAGCTATGCGGATAAACGGAGATCAGTACTAGAATTTCAAGTTGGTGATTATGTATTACTGAAGGTATCTCCATGGAAAGGAGTGATACGATTCAGAAAGCGTGGGAAACTAAACCCGAGGTTTATTGGGCCTTTCAAGGTCATTGCAAGGATTGGAAAGGTGGCTTATCATCTAGAGCTGCCCGAGGAGTTATCAAAGATACATAATACGTTTCATGTATCCCATATGTTCGAGCGACGATTTCGAGGACGAAATCGTGTTTAAGTGGGGGAGAGTTGTAATACCCGAACTTCGAAAATAAATAAAGGAAATATTTTGTTGAGAAATAATATTGTGAATTTAATTGTAAAATATATTAGATAATGATGTTGGGCTTGAATATATAAGGATTAATGGACTAGTTGTATATATTAGTGGATTTATTGTTGTTGGGCCCAAATCAATGTGAATTTGGGCTTAAGCCTTTTAAAGGATGTATATAAGGTACAATAGGGCACAGCCTCCAAAGGAATTGTCACTGTTTCATTGAGAGAGAAAGTTTGAGTGTGTTCTTGAGGGTGTGCTAAAACCCCACGAGGAAGCAAGGAAGAAGAGGCAAGAATCAGTTGGGAAACTCAAAGAATTGCTACAAGAATCATCAGGTAATGTTTCTTACCTCACTAAGATACTGTAGGTATCAATTTTATCTTGTTTAGATGATGATAGCATGATTTAGCTTCTGGGTTTTGGGTTCTGGGTTTAAGAAGAACCAGAGAAAGAGAAATGTAGATATGAGTTTGAAAACTTGATGGAATGTGTTTAAATCTTGAAAGAAGTGCTTAAATGAGTGGAGAAATGTATTGAAACAAAAATGATATGATTTGGTTGAGTTTTGAAAGAACATGATTTTGGCCATGGAGCCTGAAAGTTGAAAAAGATGAACTGACAGGGATGAAATGAGTCATGCGAACTTTGTGTTTGTGTCGTGCGACACTTGAAACCCAGCCATGCGACTTTCGCATGGCTGCCACTGAACCCCATGCGACTTATTGAATTGTACCATGCGACTTTCATATTGAACCTCATGCGACCTTTGTACTTGAAACACCCCATCCGACCTTCATATGAACACCCCATCCGACCTTCATATGAACACCTCATCCGACTTTCACATAAACACTCTATGCGACTTTCGCATGGTAAACCCATGCGACTGTCGCATCATGCGACCTTTGAACCTTGCTCCATGCGACTTTCAACACCATACCATGTGACTTTCACTTTAACCTGTAACCCATGCGACCTTTGAACCCTCATGCGACCTTCGCATGAAACACCCATGCGACCTTCGCATGAAACACCCATGCGACCTTTGAAACCTATGCCATGCGACTTATGAGTTTAGCAATCCGACTGTTGCTACCTAAGTGGAAATCCGATATTTGAAATCCGGATAGTAAAATCCGATAGTTTCAAATGAGTTGAAATCCGGATGATTGGAAATCCGAGAGTTGAGAATCCGACACTTTATACTCGACGCGACGCGTCGGTTTGTTGGACGCGACGCGTCCCCGACTTAATGGACTTTAATGCATTTTATTGTTACATGCCTTGTGAAAACCCGAATGTATTGCGGGGATAAACGAATGAGGGATTCGTACACTGTATTGATTTGTTAGACCTATTGTAGGTGACGGTTGGCTAAGCAAGCAATCACAAGTGAGTTAGTAAGATAAGGTTGAGAATCTGAGAACTGCTGACAGGTGAGTATTCTTACTTACTATCTAAACCCTATGATGTGTGTGTTAAATGTGCTATATGCTATATGATTAATGAACGATGAATTGATGAATTGATGAATGATGAATTGATGAAATGATGAAATGATGAATTGATGAATTGATGAACTGATATTGTATCATGCTATGCTATTGTTTAGACCGTTCACTTCGGTGACGGGAATGTTGGACCGTTCACTTCGGTGACGGGAATGATTGGACCGTTCACTTCGGTGACGGGAATGATGGGACCGTGCACTTCGGTGGCGGGAATGATTTGACCGTTCACTTCGGTGACGGGAATGATGGGACCGTGCACTACGGTGGCGGGAATGATTGGACCGTTCACTTCGGTAACGGGAATGATGGGACCGTGCACTTCGGTGACGGGAATGACTAGACCGTTCACTACGGTGACGGGTATGATGGGACCGACTACTACGGTAGCGGGAATGTGGGACCGACTACTTCGGTAGCGGGAATGAAAGATGTAACATGAATGTAAAGCAATTGATGTGATGTCATATGGTTGATTGTAAGTAAGTGTACTCGCTAAGCTTCGTGGGTTGTTGTTTAACCTTCTTTTCAGGTGATGACCACGGCGGGGCTCCAGCACGCAGTTGATAGCTCATCTTTCCACAAGCTTCCGCAGTGTTTATACTATTTGTTTTAATGATGTACTCCAAACTATTACATTTGAATTATACGGGTTATCACCCGGTGTTGTAATCAACCGATACAAGGTTTAATTTGTGATGCATTATCCATCGTACCCTTGTTTAATTGTTTAAAAAAAATTGGGACGTTACAACCATAGAAAAATATCCGAAACTTTAGAAAATCACTATCCGAATCTTAAAATTCGGATATCTGAATTTCGGATAATAACGGATCGGATGCTCGGATTCGGATTTTTTTGAACACCCTTAATTACATTCATCACTCCTCTTCCACTAAAACCCTAAGATTTGATGTTCATCACTACTGCTCCATCACAAATATTGCCACCTATTTAACACCCTTTGTCACCACCACTACTCCTTTACCACCGCCATCACCTCCTTTTTTCGTTCAACTATCTCTTAGACTTCTCTACTCACCAGTTTTGTTGGTCCTTGGACGATTTTCATGACTTCATTGATGATTTGTGCTGGACACACACTATCTCTCTCGTTATCATAACTGATTATTGATATTTGAACTTGTTTATGTTTTTCAAGTGTGTATGTGTTGATCTAGCTTTTTGATTTCTTTTTTTCCAAAATGATTTATTTGTTTTGGGATTTAGGTTCTTAAGTGATGAACGTTTTTTAGGTTTTTGGGTTTTCTTTGCTGGTTTAGTTTTCTTGGGTGATAAACATATTTTGGGTTTTTAAATGTTCTAGAATCATTTTTGTTTATTATTTTTTGAGTATATCATAATATCAAGGTAGTTGATTTTTGTTAATGTCAACCCTTGATGGATGAATCGATGGTTCATAATAGTTCCTTAAGTTTTAAAAATAAAAATGATGGTACATTAATGACACATTGTAGTTACGGGTGCATCATGTTTTAGTCGGTGGCTCTAGTAACGTCATCACCTTAAACAACCACCTCATAGTTTTAACATGGTGGTGGTTATCGTAGATGATTTGTTCTACTATAACTGATTCGTAAATGTATATTAGAAAAAAGAGATGATTCGACGATAAAGAGTAACCAAGTAACTAAATATATACCATCGTGTATTTAATACCACCAGATCCGTAATATTATAAAATTTACTGATGTCAAACTGCTAATTTTAATAGTATACACAACAACTTTCATTATAAGTTACACATGATTGTGGGTATTTACATCATCTTTTGTGATATTCACGTTTCTTATTCCACCCATACATCACCAAAACCATTACATTTCAATCATTTTAGGCATTTTTTTTGTTCAGTAGAACTCAAACACTCACTAAGTGCCCTTTGAACAACGCCTTAAACACCTAGTACCGCTAGGCTAAGTGTCCTTTGGTGTGGTGGTTGTTGTCGTCTAATAGACACAAACACACACAAACAGATCTGTAGAGACTTTGCATGCAAGCTCGAACAAGAAAAGTATTACATTAGTCCTCTAAACCTCTAAAAAATTGTATAGTTACCTTTCATTTTGCATCACCGCACAAAATCTATATTCATTAGTTTTAAGTTGACTATTTTATCTTACTATTTTACTATTTCCAAGTTGTGCTTTTTTTTCATAATAACTTTTAACACGTGTTGGTATAAATGACATATGATACATATCCGTCCAATTTAATATATGAGTGACCTTAATGGAAAAGAAACTTAATATATGGATGGTTTATCAAACCCCCACCAAAATGTTACAACTCCATATCATGTTTAATCTCAAGAACGCAGTTGCGCATATATCCAAACTTCTTAGCAGATTCAAAGTCCATAACCAACAACAAAAAGAAACAAAGAAACAGAACATAAGATACGATGGCAAACGATAAGAGAACAAAACGGTCAAAACAAACTCCTCTCGCTCCCCATTCATCGACAATGCAGCCAGAAGAAGACCTGGAAGTTCACACTTATTCAATCACATTAAAACAAGATCTAAATCACAGATATATTCATAAGAAAGTAAAAGTCACTACCAGAAACCCGAGATGTAAGAAAATTACTTAAGATATGTTGCTAAGCAGTTCCCTCGACGAATTGCACTTGAAACATCGCACTCGGGCACCATAGTTGTGTGCATTGCAGTTAGCCCTGTGTGAATCAAGTCATAAGCATCGGTTAAATCTTATTTTACAAAAGGTAGTGATATATAACTATGATTGATACAAAAGAAATCCAGCAGGGCCATATAAGCTGAGGATTTGGTACCTATGTTTTAGTTTTGGTGACATGACTTTATATGTTGGCAATATATATATATATAACAAGCAAGAAAAACCCTCAAATCATTGCTTTTTGTTATAGAACTACGGAGCGTTTCAGGGTTTTATTTCCTATATCACATTTACGTGGCTATGAAAGTGCTATGCAAGGCCAAGTCACCAAAAAATAGACCACATAGGCATCACATCATTGATTTTACCAGTTAAAGGAAGTTCCAAATTGTAAAACTACCTAATCAAAACACTTTTTACAAGTAACCTAATGAGAACAGAAGGAAAAAGACGTTGCGTACTTCTTCTGAAAGTGTGTGGCTATTACTTGCCATTAACTGAAAAAAGAATTACAAAATTACCTGCCACAAAACCAGTCTCCAACCTTCCACCTTCGACAATGATGACCAAGCCTCCCAATCCTTCTACAATGGAAACCAAAAGTCATGGGGGGAAAGACGGGGTTGTAGTATCCGATACTACCACCAAAAGACAGAATACTCTTGAGTGCACCACATTTGTAGCAGATTCTTCGGCCAGCAAAGTTGTGGGCCTGACAGAACCCAACATCACAGAACCAGTCCCCAAGCCTAAAGTTAAAAATCCTTGGGTTAGATCCAAACTTGAGGATCCTGTTTTGGTCAATAACGGGCTCATTGCAACTTCTGCAGGTACGTCTCCGGAAGTAGTTTAGGTACTGGCATGACCCGCAAATCCAATCTCCTGGCAATGGCATGTTCCTTTTCTTCTACCATTAACAAAACCAAAATAATTAAGAGCCTACTTCTGATCTCCATACACACAAATAAATTACTGCTATCATCTTTTTATATAAACAGTTACTTTTGATGAGTGATACATATGTTTCTTAGCCATAATATGAGCTACCTGTTGAAATTGCAACAATAATAAATAGGAATCAAGTATTTTAGCGGAATAAGACAGTATGTTATCATTATACACACTTATTTCACATAAATAGCTCTAAAAATCTAGTTATAATAACGAGTAAAATCATGAAAGAGCAAAAGCAATCTTTATGGAAGGGTACTTTTAGATATTTGATCAATATTTATACTGTTTTTGTAAGCTATATATCAAGTTAAATATTGAAATTTATCAGCACATGGAGGGAATATTACTAGAAAGGCATGTGATAACAAAACGAGAAGCCTAGACTCAGGTTTTAACTAACATTTTCTATTACTCACAGTTTGAGTTATATGTTATTGCTAATGGGTTCAAAGGAAAAAAATCAAATAAAAAGAAAACATGACAAATGCGTTATAAGTCTTTTATGCAAAGAACACAGAGAAAATTGATCAACACGTAGGGAAGTAAAGTGAAGTAGATGTCAACAGAAGTGGAATGGTTACCTAAATGAAGCATGTGAGCAAGCCATATTTGAGACAAGAATGATAGCATTATTAAGCCAAAATGAAGATTGTTCTCAAATGTAAACCTAAGAAAATGAAGATTATACTGCGTGGATACAACCATAACCAAGCTAAGAAGGCATCAACAATCAAGGAATCTATGCTTGGTCAAATAATGGGTAACCTATGCACCTTAAAAAGGCTAAAGCTACCAAGAAGCAATATGGCTAAGACACTGATAAAATTTCCAATTGAAATAGCGTAAGTGGTTCAAAAATTCAAGGGTTAGGCAAACGTCCATGGTTAGGCCGGCCTAAAGGATGAGCAAACTAAAAGGTTTGGAATTACCTTGTATCAATTAAGTAAAATCTCTGGGCTCCACTAAACAAGTAAACAACATCAAGCTAGAAGATAAATCAACCTTTTTGAGAAAATAATAGTGACATCCAATCAGCCAGGACATGATTTTCAATAATGGGACCAAACTAAATGAAATGCTCAATGGAACGAAAGTCCAAATTCTGCCAAGACACAACCATTAAAATGATGATATCCTGATGTTCGAAGATACCGCATTCTTGGACCACATCTTGAAGTTAAAAACTGAGGCTTAACTCGACCAAAACCCTTAGTTACATGCTAGAATAGATAATGAATTTTGAGGTTCAAGATGAAATGTTAAACAAGTACAAGGTTTGGCTTGGACAAGAACCAATTGTCTAAAATGGAGTTTGTTATTGTGATACTAATCAATTTGGTTATATTCTGCTGAATTTTATTAAAGTAGGAAACTAGGAAAACAATAACAGGTAACCTAGTAATTCAAGAAGCTAGAGGTCTCCCATGTTGCTGTCGCTAAAATATAAAACCAGATAATCCTCCCTCCAAAACTCTCTATGATTAATAATTATCCTAGGCTCCCTCCCAAGAAAACTAAAATAAGGAATGACATATAAAAGATCAAAATACCCCCCCTCCCCTTCTCGAGAGGGGTAATACTAAAAATATACCCTGACCCTCTTCCTTTGTTGTTGGGCCATATCACATTACAGTTAGAGAAAATTATATGATTAGTGTGGTTGCAAAATGCAAATAATCAGAAAATAGTGTTTGAGTCATTATAAAAAAAGTGATTTCTCGTCTTCCTAAGAAAATGCAATTTTGAAAAAGCAGGTTAGGACATGCTTTTCCAAAATGCTATTTTGCAAACAACACCCCCTAAAAGTGAGAATTAACCAAAGGAATATCCAATACATAGTGGTGGTAGAACCACAATTCACCTTATATCAAAAAGATACCTTGGCATAGCACATATGAATATCCAAAATCGATAGACTAGAATTTCTCAAACGAGCCCCTGTGTATCGATGAGGATATCGTAGGAGATCAATCATAAATTCCAATAGATTCTTGATTCCATTAAAATTAACTCTTGCAAAGAATTGACATAAATATCACAATAAATTAATGAGCTCTAGCTAGATGCCCTTTCACATTCTTTCCTAATTTGAAGAGGCCGAGAAGATTTGGAGACTCTCCATAGTTCAAACCATATTAAGATACTGCTTGTTGATTATATAATGTGAAATATTATACCTGATCCAAGGCCTTATGGAACTCCAAAATGGCTTTCTTGTCATTCTTTTGGATGGTTAAACTTTTGATTACACATAAGATCCGGTAGCCACCATTATAATCTAGGAGACATCACTCACTAAAGCTCCACCAACTATAATAACTTCTATTAAGTAATTAAACAATTACCCTAATTTACAAATTAGTTCGTTGAACTTACCAATAATTACTTTCTATACACGGATTAAGTTCGATGTCATTGACTCTACTAAGATAAGACATAAATCATGAGAGCAAGAACAAAAGACCATAAACACTTATTCCAAACAACTAAACACAATTCTTTCCTTTTGCAAGGTAAATTGCACACTTAAAGCATTAAGAGAGCGACATTTGAATAATATATTTGGATCAAAACTAGATCCAAGTGTTATGTATACCAAAATGATTCCTTGATTTCAATGCGATAAGCGACTTCCTCTTTTAGGTGTAGCCAAAGAACAACCGAAGGATACGATAGTAGAGGCAGCACTCAACACCGTTCAACAGCGATCGACAAGGTTGAGGGCACAATAAAGGGAAAAGGAAACGATAGAGGAACAGAAGAAAAAGAAAACCAATTAGGGATAAAAGTTACCTCCCCCGGTGGTCCAAACTTATATTTTCAGTAAAGTTCAAATTTGCAAACAAATCACAAAGTTCATATGATAATAAAAACAAAATAATTTCCTAAAAACATGCTTTAGTGTCACGTTTTAAGCGTGTAATTTCATTTTTTCAAGACCTCTAGACTTTGCCAGAACACCTTCATAATTTCTATATTAATCCTAGTTTTCACATTTTTTCAATATTTTGACACAGCAATCATATTTTCTAAATTTATCCCACTACTATCAAAAGTTTCAGAATCATATAATCACAATAAATATGCACAAAATATCCATATTGAAAAACTATGTACTATATATATAAGCCCTAATCCGCGGTAGCAGAACGTTTTTGTATTGTATTTGTGTATATATGAAGGTTACAGTGGTGCTCTATATACAGAGCAAAATACTACACATAGGTATCCTTTAGATTATGTTAATTACAATAAGCATATCTACACTAATATGCCCCCTTGCAAGTTGAGGACAGGGAACGACCTGTAGCTTGGAACGTAAAAAGAGAAATCTAGGAGTTGGAAGTGGCATGGTGAAGATATCAGCAATGTGGTCATTGGTGGATATAATCTGTACATGAACCCTGAGCAACCTTTTCTTTAACAAACTGAAAGTTAAAATCCATAGGTTCTGTATGAGCATGAAAAACAGGATTAGCTAAGAGATATGTTGCATCTAGATTTTCACACCAACGTAGGAGCTGAAATTGTGCAAAGACCAGGTTCATGAAGAGGGCTTGAAGCCAGGTTAGTTCAGAAACTGTGAAAAAAACAGACAAGCCCATTTCTGCAGCAGAAGTTGTGCAGCCCAACAGGCCCAACATTTGGAGAGTTTAGAGGAGGAGAAACAAGCCACATGAAGGGGGGCACATGTAGAGTGATAATGGAATAAGTTAGCTATCTTATTTTGTTTGCAAATCTTATTCAAGGGGAGAAGGATCATTCCTGATGATTTTGTCTTTTGATTTCCTGATTTCTTGTAATCGGCTATTGGCTTGGACTAGAGGTCTCCATAGTTGGGATTCCGTTATTTTCCAGTTATCAATACAATCCAGCCTTGTATCTTTTTTTCTCTATTCTTCTTACTTAAGTTTTATCAGACTATCTACAAGAGCTTTGTATTCAAACTCGGTGGATGATCGAGAAACTATCCGTTGCTTGCGTGAAGTCCATGAAATGAGATTGGAAGTTTGGAACTCAAATAGATAGCAAATCCCCCGACGGTCGTCTGGACAACTCACAACGAGCATCTGAAAATGATGAAAGTGTTGCTAACAAGGAGTCTGGACCTCCTGCCAGGAAGCTCCGGACAAACCCCATTGAACCCCTAAAGCATTGAACGAAATGCATCAAGATAATAGATGCATGCCGAATAAGCATACCATAGTTTATAGTGCCATGAAGATAACGTAGAATGTGTACCCGTACAGACAATGGTATTCTGATGGGGCATGCATAGACTGACAATTAACCATGAAGGTGATATCAGGCCGAGAAAAAGTGACATATTGAAGAGCGACAACAGCCTGTTTGTCGTGTATTCAACCTGATTAGAGTAGGCAGGGCCATCTTTTAGAGATAACAGGCTAGACGTGGCAGAGGCTAGAACCCAGGTTATCAAGATCCGGATCTTACCTAGGATCTTTTTCGTCTTTGCAAGACCGGATTGTAAGATCGGGATCCTAAGATCCTACCACAAGTGACTAAACTTTTTTTAGTTTTTTATATGCTATAATTTTTATCAAAAACAAATTATAAACATTTTTATGAGGGAATGAACATTAAGTTCTAATATATCATGCATCAAACCGTCCAAATTTAAATATTAAAAACATAGAATAAAAATTTACCACGGTTCGTTGGTTTACATATCATTATAAAATTTTAAACACAACCAATAAATCTAGAGCACAATGTGCACAACATCAATTCCTTATTTCATAACAAAATCTTCTTATCGTGAACCTTTATCTCTTGTAATAAAATAAAAATAAAATATATGACATGTGCGTAAAGTAGAAAACTGCGAACAATTGTTTTTAGCACATGATTGACCATTCTAAAAAAATGTAAAAAATAATAACGTAAATAATAGTAATAATCAAAAAATGTAAAAAATAAGAGATGTGGGATCGTGGGATTGTATAGAGATCCTACAATCTCACATACGATCCTGCCTATTTGCGATCTTGAGTACGATGTGGCACATTTTTGGTTGGTGGGATCGTACGATCAGGATCACGATTTTGATAACCATGATCAAACTAAGGTCTAAAATGTAATTCTTTTGAGAGAACCTATGGGGACGATTTGAAACTCCCAAAAAATAATGGAGATGGTTGAGATCTTTGGCTGCAAGTGCAAAGTAAGTCTATGAACAACCCTATCAATCTCCACAATGTTCCTGATTATTGTAGCAATTCAAGTCGTGTTCGGCTTAAATGGGTAGTGTCGCTTTCATGTTGACCCAAGTTCATTTCGTGTAAGACCAACATTTTCAAAAAAAAAATCCCCGGGTTGTGTTTTGGAAAAAAGATTTGGATTTTCGTGTCTATTTTGGTCGACCCGTTCTCCAGAAAAAAGTAAATATAGAATTGACTTTAAAATCCATAACAGTGAGTTCTCAAGTTGAAGAAGGGAGGAAAGGAATGGGAAGAGAATCATTTCCTTCCAAATCATCCCAATGTTGGGAGGAAAGGTTTGAGGGTAAATAAGCATAAACTGTCCTTCCAAACCCCTCCATTACCTTTCCTTCCTTGAATGAAACTTAAGAACACCTTTTTGTAGGGTTTCCTTCCAAACCCTTTTTTTCTTTCCTTAAAAAAACTCGAGAACAAAGTGTAGAAGTTTCAAGTTGAAGTTTAGATACGCAAAATGTCTCAAATACATAAAAGTTTAAAATGTTTCAAGTTAATGAAATTAAAAATACATAAGCTTCGGTCCATAACTTTAAAATGCATAAATACATGCTTCCTTCACCACTTTGATCTTTAAAACAATTTCAATCTATAACCTTGGATCAAAATTAAATGAGAAAATGTGACAAACAACAAACAAAAGTTTAAAACAAAACTACAAAAGCATTAATTGTAACTTTACTAGATTATTTCTTATATAATCTATCTTAGTGTATGACATTTGAGTTTGTAACCTAATGGCAAACAATTGTTCATCATTGTTAGAATACAAGGCCATAACATTCTCAAATGATTTCATCCAATTTCACTTCCGACATTCCTGCATCGAAAGAGAAGATTTATATAAATAGCAAAAAAACATGAAATTTATATAATTTTAAGCATAGAATGATAAAACTTGAAACATGTCAACAAGAATATTCACTTTACCATTCCTCCAAACAACCGATCTCTATTACATATCAAGGCTTCATGGTGACATAGATACGATAGTGAACAAGAATTCTACCACAAATGCTAAAAGCCAATTCAAATGCTACCGGCGAGACATGGCCATGAAGAACATCCCTTGGTAATCTAGCGAGATATGGATACTTAAATTTTTGAGATTTCCAAAACTCAAGCACATCAACTAAAAGTGCTCTATTAAGTATAGGCTCCTATTTAAGTACAATTCTACTTGACCTTGTTGTGAAGCACCATCAAACTCACTACACTGGTATTGCTCAAACTCCTATTTATTAGCAAAATAAAAAGATACGGTTATACAATTTAATGAAGAATAATCAAATACTAGAAAATTTTAAGCATCATCAATAGCATTAACAATAATAACATACTTAAAATAATATTGAGTGCATTGTGTTTTCCAGTGAGATGCATAGAGTGGAGATCTTCGCTACTTCTAGAACATGAAGAGATGTTTGTAGTAACAGAAGGTTGCACATACTAATTAAAAAGTGAGAATGATATACTCTTGATCCTAGCTAATTGTAGAGATTCGAGACCATAAAGTTTTTTGTAGCTCTATGTAAAGAAGTGTGAACTTGTATCAAGGATCAAAAACCACTACGATAGCTAACAAAAAATTAAAGTTGGACCAATAAGCTATTTTTTCATATACTTATAAGGACTTCTACACTTCTCAATCAAATGTAGTTGAATTAAAAATACACACGGGAAAGACAACTTAGATGTAGGATAGAGAGATCCACGAAGAATTAGTTGTTTCGTAAAAAACCTCAAGAAGCTCAAAAATCTTTTCAATCGTTTCCATTCTTCCTTAGTGGCACAAATGAAGGTAAATAAAGAGCATGACAATAATAAAGAGCACATATATGTCGAGTTCCACCTCAGTACGAAAATCTAGGTGCAAACCTTTCTTAGACTCTAAGATATTGTATAACACACTCCTGGATATTTCTTCCTTCAAATCCCTTCATTTATTTCACATTTTCTCTAATTTTAGAATATTGCGGTCCTCTATTTCTTTCAAACCATCTCGCACAATCAGATTCAGAATATGTGCACAACAACGTACATGAAACAAAACAACATCATGCAACAAAGGGTTCTTTGAAGTGAGATTAGTCTTTGGTATGTCAACACAAGAATCATTTCCATAAGCATCATCTAAAGTGATGGAAAATAATTTTTTCTCTATTCCCCGACTAGTGACCATAGTAGTTATCTTTTCAGCTAATGCAATGCAGCTTTTTGAAGGAGGGCAGTGTGAAAAATTCAAAATTTTCTTTCGCAACACCCCATTACTATCCACATAGTGTGCAATCAAATTTAAATGCCTATTGGTGGCAATAGAAGTCCATGCGTCATATGTTAAACAAAATTCTACTACGACATGCGATAAGTTCAACACAAAGTCTAGTCATCTTTTCTCAAAAGGCTTTTTTATATACAACTTTGTGGTATTCCTAGTAAAATTAGTTGTTTGGGGTTCCAAATACTTAAAGATATTCCTAATCCCTTGATACTCAACAAAAGAAGATGGTAAATCATGTGTAATAATTGCATGAACCACCAACTATCTGAACTTATCTTGATGAAAATTTGAGTTTAGTGTAGGCAAAACACCTTTTTTCACACGTGACAATGAATTGTCCAATTTCCATTGATATTTTCTTTTGGCAACTTAGCCCGTAGGGACATAAATTACATGTTCTATTCTTGCTTTCGACCTTAGTTTATGCCACATTTATTGCATTAACATAATAAGTTTAACTTGGTTGTGAAGGAGTTTCATTTGCGTCCATCACAACCAGGTGAAACTCTATTTTGTGAATGCAATAAATGTCGTCATAATTTAAGCGCCTAAAGCAGAAATAGCACGGGTAATTTACATCGCCACGTGTTAAGTTGCCAAAAGAAAATATCGACAGAAATTGGACAATTCATTCTCACGTCTGAAAACGATGTTTTTCCTACACTATACTAGTAAACTCAAATCAAGATAGGTTTAGAGAGTTGATGGTGCATGCAACTATTAGACATCATTTATCATCTTCCTTTGGTTAATATGAAGGGATTAAGAATATCTTCAAGTATTTGGAACACCATACAACTAATTTTGTTGCCACTGAAGTATTAAAGTTTGGTTGGACACTATGTGGATAGTAATTGGGTGTTGAGAAAGAAAATGTTGAATTTTTCACACTTTCCTCCTCCACACAGTGGGATTGCATTAGTTGAAAAGATAACTGTTCCGGGCACTTTTTGGGGAATAGAAAAAATATTATTTTCCATCACTTTAGATAATGCTTTTGCAAATGATTTTGTGTCGGCATATTAAAGACTAATCTCACATCGAAGAATCTTTTATTACGTGATGGTGTTTTGTTTCATGTACGATGTTGTGCTCGTATTTTGAATCTGATTTTGCAAGATGGTTTGAAAGAAATTAATGAAACTGTATTTAAAATTAGAGGATTTGTGAAATACATTAAGGGTTCTAAACGAAGAAATATTAAGCTTCAACGGTGTGTTATACAAACATCCTTAGAGTCTAAGAAAGGTTTACACCAAGATGTTCCTACTAGGTGGAACTCGACATATTTAATGCTTTCAAGTGCTTTCTAATATCTCCGTGCTCTTTGTTACCCTCATTTGTCTGATTATAATTTTCAAAGTTGTCCCGATGATGATGATGATGATGATGACGACGAATGGAAAAAGGTTGAAAAGTTTTGCAAGTTTCTTAAGGGTTTTTTATGAAGCAACTAATTGTTTTTTTTGGATCTCTTTATCCCTCATCAAATTTGTATTTCCCTTTGTATCTTTTAATCGACTACATTTTATAGAAAAGTCTACAAGTCCTGATCAGTATATGATAAAAATATTTCTAACAAATGTTTCTTAAATTCAACAAGGATTGCGCTGACTTCAGTCTTTTGTTAGCTATCACGGTGGTTTTTGATACTCGATACAAGCTAACACCGCTTAACTTGAGCTATAAAAAGTTTTATGATCCCAACTTTGTACAATTAGCAAGGTCAAGAGTACACTCTTCTCGCTTTTTGATGAATATGTGCAAGCTTCAACTACTACGAACATCTCTTCATGTTGTCAAAGTTGTGATGATCTCCACTTCATGCAAAACAATGAAAAAGACACTATTCAATCAAGAAAATATGAGGTATGTTGTTATATTATATGCTATTAATAATGCTTATAATTTTCTAGTATTTATTATTTTTTATTAAGTTGTATAATTGTATCTAATTATTTATTTATTTATTTTGATAATAAATAGGAGTTTGATGGATACAAGTGTACGAAGTTTGATGGTACTTCTCAAAAAAGTCGATTAGAATTGTACTTGGAGCGTACACTTAATAGAACAATTTCAATTGACATGCCTGTGTTTTGAAAATCTCAACAATTTATGTATCCAAATCTCACTAGATTAGCAAGGCATGTTCTTTGTGTTTGTGTCTCGACAGTTGCGTCTCAACGGTTGCATCTAAACCGGCTTTTAGCCTTGATGGTAAAATTCTTGATCAATGTCATAGTTCAATGTCACCACTTGTTGTTGAAGCTTTGATATGTACTAAAGATTGGTTGTTTGGAGGATCAGGTAACCTGTAACAATTCTTGTTGACATGTTTCAAGTTCAATCATTTTATCTTGAAATTATATATATTTCATATTTTTTGCTATTTATATTATCTTCTCTTGATGCTGGTATGTTAGAAGTGAAATCGGATGAAATTATTAAGAATGTTATAGCCTCGTGTTTTAACAATAAAGGAACAAATTTGTTTGAGGTTGCAAATTCAAATGTCATAGAGTGAATGGTGAGATAAATTATTATAAAAATAATTTAGTAAATTTACAATTAATGTTATTGTTTTAACTTTTGATCGTTACTTATCACGACTCTCATCGAATTGTGGTTCAAGGTGATGGCTTGATGGGTTGAAGATTGTTTTGAAGATTGAAGTGGTGAAGGAAGCATATATATTTTATGAATTTTAAAGTTATGAACCGAAGCTTATCTATTTTTAATTTCATCAACTTTAAACATTTTAAACTTTTATGTATTTGAGACATTTAATGTATTTTAAATTTCAACTTGGAACTTTTATGTGTTTTAAAGTCAAAATTTTATGTATTTTCTCCTGAGAAATGGGTCAACCCGAAAATCCGATTCCTTTTTTTCACGAAACACAACCCAAATTTTTTCCCCTGAAAAAATGGGTTGACATGAACAAAACCAGAACTATGCGATGCTAACCAAACCCAACACGAAATGAACTTGGGTCAAAAATGGGTCAACATGAAAGCAGCATGACCCATTTAACCAGAATATGGCTTGATTTACCAACCCACCTAACACATACATCCAA
This sequence comes from Dittrichia graveolens, assembly GCA_038502395.1. Classification (NCBI taxonomy): domain Eukaryota; kingdom Viridiplantae; phylum Streptophyta; class Magnoliopsida; order Asterales; family Asteraceae; genus Dittrichia; species Dittrichia graveolens. The sequence goes on along the minus strand of JARJIL010000002.1, from coordinate 5,417,142 downwards.
CATTATGTTAGTTTTGTAAGACAACATCCAACATTACCATATATCCTCTACATACAATTGATTAGCCTCGAGTTTTTTCAATAACAGAGAAGCCTTCTCCCGAGCTCGTGTTGATCCTCTCACCGAGAGTTCAGCTAACAGAAACATGAGATTTGGCAATCCCATTGCTTCTCTTAAGCATTCCTCACTCTCATCCAAAACACGAACAAGTACCTCGGCTGCACCTTCATTGCTCATCATGCACCTACCTTTCAACACATCAAGCATTCTACCAACGACATTAGGTGTGCTTGTCAAAGCTTTTAACCCTTCATCAAACCTAGCAAGAAGCCCTAGAATAACAAGAGCGGTCCCACTAAGATCTTCACAATCCGTTTTCTCCACTATTTTCAAGAGAACACTGACTGCACCCGCTCTAACAGCCAAGGTGCAATTCCCATGAAAGTGCATCAACTCAGAGAGTGAGCTCAAGAGGTGATGTGTAACAAGACTGTTTGGTCTTGAAACTGCCTTCAGTAAAGCTTGGATAGTGTTTGCTACCCCAAACACTGCTTTATTTTTGTCTAGCATTGCCAAACTGCATATCAGAGAAGCTGCTAATTTGCTAGACTCAAGGGACCCACGAGACAGGATTACAGAATTGAGCTGTTGAATGGTTTCCATGTCAGCAAGGGTCGATTTGAGATTAGGATTTAACGAGAGATTGAATAGGATGGAGAGAGAGAGTCTCTCGAGGATACGAGAGGACGACTTGAGTAACGTAAGAATGGTGGGGACCACTTCAGTATTCTGTACAGCTAAGTTTCTGTTTGCAGGACTTGCTTTTGTGATGGAAACTAGGGTTTGAAGTGCCTTCGCTTTAACTTCATCATCACAATCAGATTGAAGTAGGGAGATGCACTCAGCAATGGTGTTCTTTATCTTACCAGTTGCCATTACAAATGCAGAGAAAACCCAAATCGACAAACATGAAGATAGCCTGATTCCTAAAACCTGACTGAAAATAAATAAGTTATATATAAGATAGAAACCTACCTTTTCGATAATCCCAATGTCTTTGCTTCGTAATAATCACCATACATTGACAGGCCTTGGAGCCTATTGTTTTATGTATGCACAGTGCATAGTACATCACGATCAAGATCATTGGTTACCTGTCAGTAAAAAATAAGCAAACTACAATCATCACCTTTTGGAAGGACTACAACATATCAATCTTTAAACACTTCATGATACAGAAGATACATCAAGTATTAAAACTATTATATGTTTCTCAGCTTCCAATCATTAAAAATTTATAACAAAACAAAATAGTTAACCATGAATTCAAAAGTTCCCTGTCCTTTGAAAGACCAATAAACCAACATCAAGTAGAAGTTAAAAGTCAGTGGGAAAACATGTCACAATGGTAAGTTTACATGTATAAATGAGAAGTTGGTAATAAAATGTCAAGGATTTGTTGATCTGATCATAAGCAGAAAATAGATCAAGTAACCAAACAATAAATTGGTTGATGCTAATATCCAGACAAGACCAATGATGTCATGTTCATCTTCTGAAGATTCAGAGAAATGCTGGTTGCATTAGTATTGGCTATACAAATCAAAAGGTGTGTAAAAAAAATAAATTTTTATATGCATATTAACTCCCTCACCACCAGTTTGTCAATCTATTCTGTTAGCAAGCATAGACTTCATTATTGCAGATAATCCTGCATATAGAAGCAAACAAAAGTTAGAAACTAAGTTCACAGCAATCCATCATGTGAATATTTCATAAAAGACTAAAAACTGTCATCTCAATGGTCATAGCAGTTATAGTCACCCAACAACACTAACAATACAAACACACACACAAAAAAACAACAAAGAAAGAAAAAAAAAACTGAAAAGCAGTTGCTTCAGTAATTTGAACAAATGAGGAGTATATGCATAATGAATTACCTTCAAAAACGAAGGAACAGATTTATAAGACTCCCTTCAAAAAATGACCAGCACCGACTTCAACATCTTCATAACAACTTTCCCCTGACCACTTAATGCCTGAATATTCTAATAACATCTAGACATTATTAAAATACATAAACTCTCTTGGAACAGTCAAACTGAGAAACTGCATCTATAATTTGAACCCGCAAAAAACAGGTTACAGGCAACTACCAAGAGCGCTAGGCCAAATCCTTTTACTCTTTTTAAGTAGAAAATACAGTTTCAGCCCCTTCAATAAACACGTTTAAGGCTTGGTCCTCCCATAAAATGTATTCAAGTTCCTCACTTCCTCATCTGCTCAAATCTCACCATTAATGAGCTTGGTTGTTTTAGATTATTAGAATATATGACATTCACATTATGAAGCAGAAAATAAGCCAAATAATATCTTATGAACCCTTAAGCTAAAACAAACACCCCTCAACCTTAAAACATTAGACATTCATAGTATCTTATGAACCCTTAAGCCAAATAAAAAACCTGATCCGGATTATTAAAAAACATTCCAATTGTACACAAATTTAAAACAACAACGAATCATGTTACCGGTGGATTGGACGATGAAGATGGTGATCTCCCTGGACTTTATATTGGAGGAAGTAGCCATGGGAATGGCGGTGATCGTTGCAGCAGCGGAGGTTGTGAATCTCCGCCATGGGTATGCTAGGGTTTGATAGTGTGGTTATGTAAAAACATTCTTCTACGGCGGGTTCCGCCGTGATCCGATGACCCCCAACATGTGGGCATACAAAATAGCCCCTACAGCTTTGTAAGGTCTGAGAAGTGACAAGTAAAACATGTTTAGCAGCAGCTAATATGTTTGTTACATTCTCATATAAATTTTTAATAAATATAAAAATCAAATCACTATTGTGTGAGATGTTAATAGATGCTATTAGCGTATATTTATTATTAAGCATCAATAGTTCTATAGTTTATTATACTTGTCATATGAGTTTAAGTAAAATCGGTCCATTATAAAAATCATTGATTAGAAAATGCATTTAAATTTTATTTTGATTTACTACTACTATTATTGTTATAGTTAAGAATATAATACCTCTAGTAATAACTATTCATCACCACCACTAAACCCATTTTCGCTCTAGCAATTGATAATAACAGTTGGTGGTGATGACGGGTTGTTACCCACCCTAACCAAGTGAAATTGAGTGGGTATGTCACCATTTATATTATGTCCATATTTCAAAAAAATATATAGTTATAAACCTTTGTTTCCTTTATAATATGATGGAGTCGGAGTCAAATATATAAACCTAAAGTTAAAAACTTAAATTTTACGTAATAACTTAGCTTACCTAAAAAAGGACTATCTCCTTACACAATTAAACCTGAATATTATATAACTCTAAACAATGTGAAACTTTATACGGGTTGGTTATCTGTAATTTATATTTGAAAAACCCCGATTACTTTGACACCTAGATAAAAATAACCTAAGAACACGTCTAGTGGTGGCGGCAGAGATAGTGGTTGTGACAGCAATGGTGGTTGTGGTGGTGGTGAAGCAGGTGGGAATGTCGGTCAATGGTGGCGGTGAAGGCTACAATTATGGGTTACAATTGTACGTGTACGGGTTCGCTGTTTGTGGCACAAAGACGCCACATTTAATTATTCATGTCTGAGTATGTGACACGAACATGTATACATGAAAACACAACACGATGTGCGTAACCTATTTAAATATACTGGTTAGCATGTTGACGGGTCATTCACGGTTTGACAATAAATACATGTAAGCGGGTCTAGTTATCCAACTTTTCTACCTTGTTTGTCAAAAATACACAATCCAGATGCAAAATACCAGATAAAGTTTAACCCTCCCTACAAAGTTAAATCCCATACAAAACTTGATGATTCTAATAAACAAATGGCTACAAGTTATGAAACGTTAATGATTCATCGCAAATTGTGCAACATCGCAAATTTCAAGTCATTTTTTTAAACACGGCAGAAGCGTTGTAATAAAATAATATACAACAGCACCCAAAAACAAAATACATATTGTTACAAAATACACAATATATCGTTTTGTGTTACAAGAGTTTACAAAAGATGGCTCATCATTTTCAAATAATATCAGATCGATGGTTAAACTTTCCCCAAGCACACGAACTCTCAACTAAACAGTTGGGCTTACCAAAACCTGCAAAATGGAGTTAAAGGTGAGGAATTAGCACAAAACTAAGTGAATAGAAGCTAAAACCACAAACAACAATCAGCAAAAACCACAACGATTACAACAGAACCAAGTAATCACATAAATCCAGAGGACCGGCAGTTCGGCGTAGAACCTACAACCAATGCGGGCCAAAACAAAGGTTTACTGATAGCCCTTTGTTACTTGGCACAGTTAAACCCCTTCTGTTGCAACGAATGCATCAGAATTGTCAACCCTCTCTTCCATCTCTTTATCACATATCTCTCTCTCTCTTTGTCATTGCTTCACCATCTGTCTCCCTCTTCCATCTCACTACCGGCTATCCCATCAAACACCGGCTCCTCTCTACCCTCTCTTTCTGCCATAGCTTCACGATATGTCTCTCTTTCTCTCTCTTCCCTTTCATCACCGGCCATCCCATCAGTCATTGCCTCCTCTATTGCCTCTCCCTGTTGGCCATCCCACCATTCATCCCCTCAACCTACTTCGTATTCAACCACGATCGTTTGCATCCTCTTCAACCCAAGAGAACTTCAACCACTCTCACAACGACTCACACCACCCTCACGACAATCGACAATCAATCTAGGTGTTTGGTGGTAACATATTTGGATGTTAGGGTTGTGGACTTAGATTTGTGAGTGTTTGGCCTTCACTGTTCCTTTCTCCGGAACCCAATTATGTGCATGTATGTGTGAAGATTTGTGTAGTTTTGGATGGCGATATATGTGGGTGTTAGATGAGCGTTTAATTAACGTGTATTTCACTATTTTGTATGTGTGTTGTGGGAGGTGATGATGGTGTTGGAATAAGAGTGAGGTGTTGGCTGCGTTTTCACGACAACAAAAGTAGTGAGGTTGGTGGCAGCAACTTGGTGCAAGTACGGTGGTGGCGGCATTTGAAGTCGCCATCATATAGAGAGACATGAGTAGGCAATGTTAAAGTGTGTGTGTGTGAGAGAGAGAGAGAGAGAGAAAGAGAGGGATGGCAGGGATGGTGATGGTGGTTGTGGTGTTGTAGCGTTGAAAGAGAGGGGGATGGAGAGATAGGGAAGGGTAAATAAATGAGAGAGAGATTTAAAATGTTATCTTATTTTTTTATATTGTTTTTTAATATTAAATGATATTTAAAGAGTAGTTCATAATTAAAGAAAATAAAGAAATTAATAAGCTAAGGGCAATTAGGTATTTTTAATTCAAGGTGGGACCAATGGTGCAAGAGGTTTGGTTATTAGAGACCAAATCCGTAAAAATAAAAACGTAAAATCCTAAAACCACAAAAACCGAAAAGTAACTTACTCTAAAAGTTATTTGATAAGTCATATATGTAGCACTAGTTATAAGAATTTTGCTCCAATTTTTAAACCCGGTTTGATACGACACGGACCACTCTAGATGTGGGGGTGGGTTTGTAAATCTGTTGTACATAACTACGGTGCTTGTTGTATGTAACTGACTACTTAGTGAATGAATAAAAGACAAATTTAGTTAATGCTATGGTAATTATTTTGATTATTTATGCAAGTTTGTAACCGAGTTGAGCCGACTGTTGAACCGATTTGCCTATGACCCACTCACCACACCGGATGAACTAGAAAACCAAATTTAAAAACATTACGTCCGCCATAAACTTGTCATGCTGTTATAAAATGACTAAAAGGCCCTAATTTGTATACATGTAATCATTGCTCCCTGGTAAGTCGATTGTAATGTTACAGTAATTTGCTTTGACAGTACCAAGTTGCTTATCTAATTATTTTACATGTAAAACAAGAAGTTTTACTTGATCAATTAACTTGCTTATTCCGAATAGTCGTAAGCAAACAATCAGTTCTACAAATCAAGTAAGCAACTATAAGACCATTGAACATCGGCATAAACATGGACACTCTTCGAGCCTAAATACTACGCACACGATTTGACCCCCAAAATGCCACAGCCATAACGACAATCTTAACAAACACGAGTTGTGACAATAAAGATAATAACATAGGCTTTAAAACCATAATCCCCTCATGTCTAATACTCTGAAAACACATCCAATCCTCTTTACTAGTCTAGCAACAAACTCCATAGACAAGAAATACAGGAGAAAAAGTGCAGAAAACAGTCTATTATTCCGAACACACCCCTACATAGCAAGTCTATAAATCATTTGATACCTCAAGCACATCAAAAACCCATTACACCATCAATTTCTCACTTCTGACCAGAGTCGGGAGATCCATCTCCATACGATACGAGTCCTTTCTTAGCAGGTGGGCTTCCAGAGGACGACCTAGACCTTGATCTTGACAATGATTTCGACTTCGATTTGGACCTGCTGATCCTTCTTGGAGAAGGCGAGGGTGAAGACCTTGGTTCATAGGGACTCCTGCTTCTAGAAGGTGGGGTTCTGCTACGTGGCGCCCTTCTCCTTTCAACAGCTGGCGAAGGCCTGTATCGCGATGTCTCGACTGGAGAACGGCTGCGACTGAAACGTCGACGATAGCGCACAGGACTTCGTGATACACTTGGGCTTCGGGTCCTGCTTCTTCTAGCTCTGTATCTGCAAATAGAGACATTATAGAGCAGCATAATTAATGAGATCAACTGAAAGTCTGGAACAATAAACTATATTTCTTTGATAAGTAGTATGTACTAACTACAGGGCGCAAATTTAACCCCTTTACTTATGAATGGATTCATTTGGGTTATGTATCATCTCAATTCTCTATATAAACTTTAAGAAACTTGGCAGTGTTTTGGGTAATCCCAATCTGTTTCAATCTGACCAAAATTTTCCACTTGACGTGAATCCAATTTAACATTTTACCCAATCCATCTGTACCTGACGAGCAGCACAATATGCCACCTGATACTAATGCGATGTTGAAAGAGTAAAAAAAGGCTAATCGTTTCATTGGATAAGTATCTTAAACTTATGACTCGTCCACTGGTTATTTCATTTAAAAAATAGTTCAACTACTCTAATGTACCTTGGAGGACTCCTGTCTCTCAGGGGGCTGCGACGCCTATAGCTTGAATACCTACAAACAAAAATGTCTATTTTAATAAACCAGTTTCATAAGGAAGTCACATAGCTCTTATAAATACACACAAAACCATAAAAGTGCTTCTGAATCAATTGCGTGTGTTCGAAGCTGTGGTCTGGAAGCAATTCTCCAACTATTGTCAGTTCAAGTCATAAAAAAAATTTCTTATTATCCGGATGGATAGACTCTGCCTCAGTCAACTAATCAGCTTTAACATTTGGACAAACAGTTCTACTTCTAATTTTGTTAATGGTCAAATAATCAGTTTCATACCAGCTGCAACAAAACAAATTGCTCCAAATGCGAATTATATAATATTCACGTCACAAATCAGAAATCAAGCTGTAATATAAATGGGATTTAGAAGATAGTGTTTGGATGTGCTTCTCCTGTTTGAAGTTGCAATAACCACCTAACTACACAAGAAATGGAGTGACCAAAGAGAACATTCTTGTACTAAGGGACAGACATTTTGTTAAAGGGAGTAAAACTCTCACAGCAATAATAATGGATAAATAAGAAATTTTATATCATCAGTTCTATTGCAGCAAGTATGAACTTTGATCACTAAAATATCAGATTATTAGAAGCACAATCTGTATTTCCACGTCACAATTCACAGTTCCAAACACTCTAAAATACATTGCTTGTTACCTGTCACGGTCGCTCCTGCCATACCGATAAGATCTGACTGGTGAACGATCAGGAGAATGATATCTACGTGCATATGAATATCGGTTACTAAAACCCCTCCCTCTTCTGATACGTTTGGGTGACCCATCAGGGGAAACACTTCTAGATAAACTTCTACCACGGTCATCTAAAGGTGACCTCCCCCTGCGCCCACCTACAGGGCTCCTAGAATAACTGCGCCTACTGCTCCTCACAGGTGCTCTCACAGGACTCCTGCTAGGGCTTCTCCTTAATGGGGCCCGACCTGAGCTTCTGCTCAAACTTCGTTTAGAGGATCTCACAGGGCTCCTGCTATAACTTCTTCTAGAGGATCTTACGGGACTTCTGCTCACCGACTTTCGTGAGGATTTTCTACTAATACTCCTTCGAGGTGGTGATGGTGTAGGACTCCTACTAACCGGGCTTCGACTTATGCTTCTGGCATTTTTGCCCCTCACTGGACTTCTGCTGATGCTTCTAATTGGACTCTTGCTAATGCTTCGACTTCGATCTCTAACCGGGCTTCGGCTCCGGCTCAGACTCCTGTTTTTGAGTGAGGTGGCATGTACAGGGCTCCGACTGACACTAGAATTGCGCATCGGGCTCACACTAGGGCTCTTGCTGGGACTCCTTCTAGGACTGATACTCATGCTCTTGCTCAAAGCCCTTCGAGGACTTTTGCTTCTACTTCTGTTTGAAATATATTCAGAATAAATATAAGATGTGAAATAGCGTAGCGACGAAAAAAGTAGTGATGTTAAAAATGTAGAGAATTTAATTAGACCTTGAATTGAGTGGGTGGTCATCTACTACATCTGGTCTCTCAGCAACCTTTACCACATCAACACCATTGCTTGCTCGATCACCATTTTCCCTAGGATATTCACCCTCCTCCCTTTCAAGTGCATCATCATATGCGTCTCCAGACTTATGACGAACAGAACCATCTTCAACTTCAGCAGATGGAGATTGGTTGCCATCTAGATATGTTTGGAGGTGAAGAGAACATAAATAGAAATTTACTTGTAACCACCAAGTAGAAATTACAATGTAGATTGTTGATACTTCAAAATTCAAAAGGCTCGTCTACAAAATCCGTTTACGAAAGAAAGTTGCAGTGATGCACGTGATGGCTTGTGAGCCTCTCACGTCATGCAATGCATCAAACTGTTAGGTTATCATATGATAAAATGCAATTTCTACACTGCCTAAACAAAAAGAATAATAACTGCTAGTTGAAAACAGAAATGGTCCCCTAACAAATGTAAGGTCAGAGTATGTGAATAACTAAGGGGAAAAAATAGTATTCAACATGTTAAACTTACTTCTAGTATCTCATCAAGTGATGTCCGCTAGCAAATGTAAGGTAAGAGTATGTAAATAACCAAGAGGAAAAAGTAGTATTTGACACGTGAAACTCACTTCTAGTATCTCATCAAGTGATAGCATGTACATGTGTAAGAAAACAATCAAATAATGGAAAGCAAACGGTTTCAGAGTTTCTAGTGGATGTCAATTATCTAACCAAATGGAGGGCCGGTGAGTTTACAAGACATGAAGCATATAAGGGTAGCTGCATGATATGCCAGAGTAATAAAAGATCAGTTACCGTACCAGCGATCTTAGCCGTATTATTATGCTTCCGATTCGACTTTGTAACATCACCATTATCCTCAGAGCCATGTTCACTTTCACTCTCGCTATCAGGAGCCCTGAAAATAGAACAAGACAAACAATAATGATGCTATTGTGCAACATAAGAACTTTTCCCACAAAAAGAACCAAGTAAACGAAAAGCGTAAAAAACGGATGTACAAAGCAAAAGAGTTCAAGGCCTTCAAGACAATGCTACACGCAGGCACCTACGATACAGAGAAAACAAGAAAGTTGGTGTCTCAGTTTTAAGTAGTATGCTAATAAATGCACCTAATGATATTTTGGAAGTCCAAAAGGTCAAAAACTGTTTTTTACATTTCCTTTCATGATTAAAGCCCAGTCTCAAACTATCTCTTTGACCACTAATAATCATCAAGAAGCACTGTTTAGGGGTATTTAGATATAAACCAAAAGTCAAACTTCCATGCTACTCAGAAGATACATATATCTCAAGACGAGCCAAGTAAAATATAGGGTATATTCTTATAGACCATGTTCTATGCATATAATTATGCTTCGATTTAAGACCCGCAAACTATACCTGCACTCCTACAATTCATAATTAATGAATGGAAATTATCAACTAAGATGCAATTATCAAACATTGACGTATGTCACGTATCTAAAGCATTAAAATTGTTGAAAGCTTTATTTCAACCTTTTTGATTTGCGTTTTGACTTCTTATCACGCCTTCTGCGCTTCTTCTCGCGTCTCTTATCCCTCCTTTTACTACGTCGGTGTCGATCCCTTCTAGATGATCTCTTCTTTCTTTTACGCCTGTCATCACTTGAAGAGCTAAGATCAGATGATGATGAAGATGATATATCAGAGTCAAATTCACTATCAGAATCAGATGACTCTGATTCCATATCTGACGAACTATCTGATTCACTTGAAGAATATTTTCTTTTCTTCTTCCTTCGCTCTTTTGAAGATTTTTTGTGCTTTCCCTTCCGCCTTACTTCATGGCTGTGAACCTCTGACGAAACATCTTTCCCCGTCTTTTTGCTTGCTGCCTTCTTATCTGTACAAGCATTAAAAGTTAAAAACAAACTAAATCTTTCACGACAAACAGATTATCAACTCAAAGAAGACTAAAATGTTAAGGTAAAACGTATATTCCAACTACATACGAGAAACTTCATCCACCATACCAGAACTCTGATTCTCGCTCTCGCTTATTTCACCACAATAGATGATCTTCACAGTGACAGCTGGTCTTCCATCTTCATCACCCGCATTTTCAATCTTCTTCAGTATATCTAGTCCTTGCACAAGCTTTCCAAAAATAATGTATTTCCTGTTCAAAATGTCATTTCAAGATATGAACTTTCTTTCTCCACCGAAACAAATAGTCGGCATCCAATTACTAAAATGAACATACAATCGAAACTTTAAAGACAACAAACCTATCAAGATGACGGTTAGCAGCAAAGGTCACATTAAATAAAGAGCCACGTGAATCACGATCAGCAATTGCCATTGTAAGAAGGCCGGGTGCGTCATGTTTCAACTTGGAGGATTCATCTGAAAAGTTATAACCAGTTGTTAACATCAATCCAAAATAATAAAGAAGATAGCCCAAAACCTTAACTCGGTTATTAGGTAGTGGAATTTGCTGATCTAGAATATTATGATAGATCAAACTGCAAATGCCAACAGTTGAAATGTCATACATTCAAACCTGGCCAACATGACCTGGATTAAAAGCAATTTGACAGTGTTTTATGCCACCAAAAAGGTTCAAGTGGCTTTAACAATCCATCCATTAACTGCAAAAGCCAGTAAAGGTTTCAACTTCACGTTTCCTTCCTTACAAACTAGGGTCCATTGCCCAATCAACAGGGCTAATTAGAAAAATGAAATGGAATAAAGTATTAAGAAGCCATTTAGGAAACTAAAATCAGGTGACATTTCAACCACCGATAGAGCAAAGTTAACTCGGCCAAGTAACTTAGATTAAGACGACACAAAGTCAAGCTAATGGACACATCTTCCTTTTCATCTACACCGCCCTCCCCCCACCCGTCAGTCCCCCAAGGAAAAGCAGTAAACAATGATCATTGATGCCCAATTCCAAATTAGATCATACAAGCATGTAAGAAACCACCAATTAGATAACTCACGAGAACGTATTCACCATAAACTAGAAGCATGTCATGGTGAATCATCTGCATAATGAATCAAAACCATATACTTTGAAGTTTAACCACGTACCAATGATTTCAAACCAATCTAGAAACAAAGGCACACTAAATATTCATACACCCACCATTTCAAGACAATTACAATTGTCCAAATTCATTGTGGGTCGAGCTCCCAAGCAGCGAGAATAAGACCAATGTCAGCCCCCACCTTCACAGGCAATGCAAAAAGGAAACCCATTTTCTCTCAAAATACAAGTGGCATAGTGTAAATATAAATAAATGTATAATTTTGGGTAGAGTTAAAGCTTATTATGATATCTTTCACATACACTTGCGAACATTTTTTACAGAATTCATCAGCTACCTAGGACAAATCAAGACCATCAAGAAATAAAACAGATGCCCCAAGCAATGAACAGAACAACTTCTCACCTGGAAACTTCCCACCATAAATGCTCTCTCCATAACTTCCTGCAAAAGAAAATCAAGAGCATAAAATCAGAAGAGCATAAATCTTAGAAGTCTATTCGCATGCATTTGTGTGATGAATTAAAACAAGCATTTGTACCGATGTCACTTTAAAAAGATGAAAAAAACCCCAAAAACATGTAATGCCTAAACTAGCCTAAATGCAAAAATGCTTGCTCAAGGAGAAGTGATTATTTTCCAGATAGCAACAGGCAGCTATAGAGAACTGTCCCTATCAGTATGCCAGTATTACAACAGATTTTACAGTTTCTAGTAACATCTCTTGAGCTCTTATTAACCTCGTTGTAAAAACGCAGATAATAGTACGCAGTCACTTTATTCCAAATCCAGGAATGCAGTTTTCCTGGCACATGCTTCATGCAAAGAACTCTATTTAAAAAAAGTGAACACTCCACATCATGCAATATGTGATAACAATATCACATCAGTAAAAACATAAACACCGGATAGTTAAAGACGTAAAAATCAGTCACGGCTATTGAAATATAACATGCTAACAAAAATAAAAAATAAAATTCAGTAGCAGAATGGACATACCGTCACGTTTAAAAAAATCCCCACCCTGCAAAATAGATGCCAGTCATTAGTCCTCTAGTATTTATATCCATAATTCATTGCAGAAAGCTAGCTTTGATGATAAGCTTCAAAATTGCATGAGGGTAAACAACCAGGTAAATACAACCTTAAAACTACATCACAAGAAAAGCAGATGTGACCATCGACCCTGTATCCTACAGCGTAAACAAGGATAGCCGACTAAAGGACAGACCACCACGAAGACTTGCAGAACTAGAAGAAACTAAGTAGAAAATGAAGAAACGATATAATATATATAAAAGTAATCAATAGAGAACATACCTGAGCCAAGGATCCTTTGATTATGCGATGGAAAAAGGATCCCTTGTAGTGTAGAGGTCTTCCAGTTTTCTGACTACTCCCTTTTTCTCCTGAAATTTAAACAAGCATTCAGAACTTTATGTTCATGACATAAACAATGTCAGGCACCACTAGACCACATGCAAAAGTTATTCCAACTTCCAAAATACTGAAAAAGTACTGCATGAAGAAAGAAAAGGTCAATCCTGTTTGCCTGACTTGTGTCTCATTAAGTTTTTTTGTTTAAAAACGTGCCTTGGTCCACACATCCCTCAACACATGAATTCAAGATCAGTATTTAGTAAATATATAACAATAGTAAAGGCCGCATATTTAAGTTCTACATTCTGCGTGGATAAGTCAAGTAGAAACCACTATATTTGGGCAAATCATACCAATTTAAAACTAACCAAGGAATGCTTCCATTTACAAAATAATTCCCGAAGTTTAGTAGTTTGAGTAAATCTCTGAAGTTAGTATAGCAGAAATAAGACGCATTTCCAAAACATAACTACTAATTATAACGTAAATCATACCAGTACAGAGTGCCCGAAAATTCTCTGCAGTCTTGGGAACAATATCCGAGAAAAGCTGCAAAACCGCATAAACGGAATTGAGTTGCTCAGCATTATAATCAATAACATAGATTTCTACAGCAGATTTTTCCCTTTATGGTAAGAAAATTGTATTTGTTGAAGTGCTATTTAGAAGACAGATACAAAGTAAATATACATCCTGCCAATGAAAAAACCATTAAAAAATCAATCACAGCATAAAGATAACACCTCAAAAACCATTCGTTCAACAGGATCTCCATCTATCGACACGTCAAAGTATACAAGCGGATTCTTCTTGCTCATCTTTCTTGTCTTTGATAACCAGTCAATCAAGCATTCGTCAAGCACTCAGTTGCTGCAGTCACATATTCAGAAATATAATGAGTTTAATTAACAAAAAACTAGATCATAGTAAGAAAAAAAACTGGTGCCATTTATGTGAATACTGTTTAGGCAACAAGCTTATGACCACTCAATAAGGATGTCAAGCAGGAACGCTAAGTCCAAATAATGAATTTAATACAATGGTCACTACATCCAAAAAGAATTCAACATCGACATAAATTCACTTTTAGCACTCTTATAGTTCAGGTATAAGATTGATGTGCTTAGTGCGCATGATATTTTATGTACAAACACATGTAGATAATAAGGGTCCATCACCCACAGTCAAATGTAGTCTCTTTCTTAGATGAAGTACAATGTGCAAAGAGCTAAAGAAGTTACAAGTGAATAATCATAGCAAGTATTACAAAAACAACCGAAGCACAAAGACACAAGAAAATCCCCACTCACCTTCACAGAATAGTTAACTTCAAATGTTTATACCCATAATCATCCATGTGAACCTCATGGTTAACCCAAATGGATCATTTAAATTACATGCTTCTTCTATTAATACTGAACTTTTTTCAGTCATTAAGCAAGCACTATCAGGCTCTAGGTTGCTTTGGTCAGAAAGAACTATGAGGAAAGACGTAGCATACACTAGTAGAGCGATCAAGTGACCTACAATGTAACATCATGAACGAAAAACATACTCTATAGTGCTAGAGCAACCACTCTTATGATGCTTTTCATAACACTGACACTCAGATGTAGCAAGCAGCTTAAGGTTAAGTTAAAACCAAACCAAAAGATTGAAACGATAGATTATAACAAAAGGCTGATAGCCTGATAGATTAATCTAACACCACACCCCAATACCACTCAGTGTGCTCCTTGTAATCAAGGTAACAATACACCAAAAGCCCTAAAATAGCAGGTTTTGACTGACAATTGGAAATAAATATATAATGGCATATTAATCGCACAAGTATAGGTAGCACCAGATTGACAATATATTCACTAAATAACATACGTAGGCGATAATTTTAGAGAGCCCCAAATAACTAATGCATACAGTAAACCCTAAAACGACCTTTATCGCAAAAATACTAACAAACATAATGAAACATCCACTTTATAACGGAGTCAAAAAACAAAAAACGATCGACTTTATCAAATTCATTCGAGAAAATACACGGATAGGTGTGTCCATGCTTTTGTCGAAAGATAGATATTGAATCGACGTTAACAAGCGAGATTCCAATATTTTCGATGAATTACTGTTATAAGAAAAACCCTAACCCTAGAATTCATCGCATCTACAGATGATACCTGATGATGAGAAATTGGAGCCAGCAAAGAGTGTAGTGAGTGCAGCTCCTCGCCACAGGAAACCACAAAAACGATGATGAGTGTGACGAGAGTGAAAACCTAAAAACTTAAGCGGCAGCGGAACCTAGCTCCTTCTATTAGCGCTGAAATTACCGGATTAACCCTGGTGTGGAATTAGTATTTTATAGACACAAACCCATTGGGAATTTACCAAACTGACCCGGGGCTGTATTTGTTTACCATCTTAAATTTTGTTTACCTTTTATCTTTAATATTTAATCTTTAATCTTAACTAACATTCTACCCACAAAATACTGCGGCGACAAATAGTTTATATTTTATAAAATGTTATTTTTAAGAATGTAATGGTATGTTATTTGCGTAATTCAATATCATGAAAAAATGGTCTACAACAACATGTTCGCTTTTTCAATTTGCATCAACTATTTTATTAATTTTAAAAATAAATTCTAAAAGACATTATAATAAGAAAAAATATTTATATTTATAAAATAAGAAGAGAGAAGTTAGTAGAATTTAAAAATTATGTTGATATAAGTGGATAATTATGTTTGTGTGAGAGTGTGGGAGAGTATATTTTAAATAAATAAAAAGGTAAAGTAATTAAGAGATAGAGTAAAATAGTTATATATTAAGTAGATGATATTAATTTAGATAGTATGAAAGGTCAAGATTTTATTTTGATTGAATTTTAAGAACTCTTAAAATTAAAGAAAAAAAAATGTTAAATATTTTATATAATAGTATAGATTTTTAAATCTTTAATTCTTATATTTATCTTTAATACAAATAAAAAACTAATTTTTATTAATTTAATTAGAAAATTATATCATAATTAAATCTTAACTATTTATTTACTTAAAATTAAAACTCAATTTTATCTTTAATACAAAGTTTGAAACACAATTTTATTCAAATCTATTAATCCAATGCGTAAACATTTATTAAATTACATTCAAAATTAATATTATATCATATCCTAAAAAAATAAAAAACAGAATCAGTAAGTCCTAAACGACTTATCCTTCCTTATAAGTAGCAAAATTTTCCTTCCTTATAAGTAGCAAAATTTTGATCATATGTAATCATTTTAAATTATATATATATATATATATGAAAATTTTTCAATATAATCCATACTTAATTTATAATCCTAAGAGACTAATTTTAACCTTGGGATCAATGACATCAACGGTCCATATTACATTTTAAAATTTTAGGCAGGGTGGCATTTTCGTAATGCACATGTGATGCTTTTACAAATCACATGTGATTATATAACATCTTGAGTTTGGGCCTAATAGTTATATAGGCTATGGTAAGTTAATACTTGATATTTAATTGGTTAAATGCTAATTAATAGTTGACAAACTTTAATGTAAGTTTAATATATATATATATATATATGTATGTATGTCTGCATGGGGTTATAGAAATATATATATATATATATATATATATATATATATATATATGTGTGTGAAATTGACACCTCATGCTTATACCTTGCATAGTCATTATATACATGGGTTTTATGTGGTTAAGTATGAGTTAACCTTTTCACTTTGTGAATTTGAAGTGTGTGTTGTGAGTGAAAGTTGAGAGAAGAAGAACTAAGAACAAAAGCATTGAAGTTGATTTCTTGGATTTGTATATTCAAGCTAAGGTTTGTATGATTCTTCTATATATGATTGAATCGTGATTTGTAACAGCCGTGGTTTCCAGAAATTGAGATTTACAAAAAACTTTTCTACTCAATCAGATTCAGCAACGGAAGACTTTTTAAACATCATATTGATTAAAACAGATAAACCATTTTAAACATTCATTAAACAAAACCACCGTTACGTCTCAAACAAATCATTGTTTTAACTTTGTTCATTACACAACCACAAGTTGATACCGAGTATCATCATAACAAAAGAAAACTACCCATAAGCCCCCGTCTCACAAGGCCACGCACCTAAGCAACCTGCACGAGCACAAGACGTATTTCAAAGAAACAAGTGTCAGCTTTCGCCTCGTGAGTCAGCTTAGTTACCATTTCAAAATCATCATTTAAAAACATTCGCAACATATTTAGGTTAAGGCATTAAATCCCAAACCGTAACTTGACCCACCCACATAGCATCGTAAATCCCCACCTGGTCAAGTATCATCATAAAACAATCATATAACATCTTTTAAATCATCATAATCATCCTTTAACTTCATTTACATCATAAATCATCCCATTCATCTCTTAACTTCATTAACATCATATACGTCATAAATCATCTTATTGGGGTCTATCTTTTGCTTTGCTATCATCACTACCCCAAATACCAAGTGCGTACCCGACAACCACTAGGGTTCCAAGGTCCGTCCGCGATAATACCATATGCGTGCCTAGCAACTGCTAGGTTCTAGGTCCGTCCGCATTTGGTACAAGTTCACTAAGCGTGTCAAGCAAGTATGGTACAATGTAGGGCGCGACTCCCACTTGTACACACACTTCTAAGATCCGTCCGCTATAGCTACTCCGACTAAAAGTCGTTTAGGTGAAAGTACAAATGGTGCCCCAATTACCGATGGACCCTCCTTTCACCCTCGTGATGTTTGCACATGACCCATCTCTGTGGTCAATACATCACTCCAGTGTACAAGTGCACCATGTGTTGCCAAAGTTATCTAGAAACCCGGCAACTAATCTTCACTTTGCTAGCATATCCTTAGCAGGCACAATATTCCTACTAGGCATCATCTTTACATCTCTGAGTATAACTACCCCTTCCCATATCATCATATCAATCTTAACATCAGAACATATATCTATAAGTATATATGCATGCATCACAAACATCGTATAAGTCAATCGTATTTCATTATTAATAAAGGAGCATGCATAGCAATCAATCGTTAATCTATCACAAACATCATATATATATAGATATATCGTCTTAAAAACCGTTAATATTATCAGAACAGATTTTGTCTATATGCTCGGTTTTGTAAAACAACTGAACTCACCTTAGTCTGGACAACGAAACCCACGATCTCAAAACTACAAACAACGCTCACGAATCAACCAGACCGCGAACCGAAACACCGCGAACAACCTACGAAGGTTACTACATGAGAAACACGATCTCATAATCTTAAACAAGTCGGATCTTGCCCAAAACACCAAAACACGGCAACGAATAAACCCCGACTAAAGATTTACGCGTCACGAGCTCAGAAACTTCATAAAAATGCATATAAATGACATGCATGCGGTCCAAAACGCTAAATAACCAGAATAGAATCATAAGATTAGCGAAATATACCTCTCGGGTTCTCCCACGTGAAACTACGGTCAAAACAACGTCCGAAGTCGAATCTCCGATCTTCCCGAGCCTTAGTTACGAGCCCCAAACGAATCCTGACACTCCTATACGACCACACCCTCAGGTTTTCTCTAAAAATTGGTAGAGTAACGGCTTTGGTTGAGAGAGAGTTTGTGTAAAAATGCTGAAATCAACTCCTATATATAAGCTGTCGGGGACGCGTCGCGACACCGCATATTCCGGCCAATCACCTTGCATGCAAATCCTGACGTCTGTAGTCTTAACTTCTGACACACGAAAGCCGGCTGACACACGCGAGGTCTGACACACGCAACGCGTCGCGATCCCTCAAAAATCCGAATTTTAATTTTTTTATTTCTTTTCTTTTCCAACTTTTTTTCTTTTCTTTTCTTTTCCTTTCTTTCCCAACTTTAATATATTTTATTCAACTAATAATAATATTCCTTAATTATCATTAATATTAAGTAAACTCCATATAATATTATTTATTTCTCCATAAAATAATATTACAATATTTTCTTAAAGTTTCGATCGTTACATGATTCATGTTTTAACATGCTATAGATTATGTCTATAATTTGCTGGGTTTTGATCATAGTCACCATGGTAGTTTATGGAGGAAACTTTCATTGATGGGTTTTGTGTGTTTTAAGTGATTACATGATTATAGATGTTTAGTTATATTTTTGGTAAGGTTTGATTAGTTTTGTGAAATCTGGATTTGATCCATGGAGGTTAAGGTTGACAGATTTTGTGGTGGGGAAGATGATGAGAAAACCGATACCTCAAAACCGATAAGACTCGAAATCCTCTAGTTTGGAAATCCTCTAGTTTGGAAATCCTCTAGTTTGAAATCCTCCAGTTTGAAAATCCTCTAGTTTGAAATCCTCTAGTTTGAAATC
The DNA here is from genome assembly GCA_038502395.1 of Dittrichia graveolens. Classification (NCBI taxonomy): domain Eukaryota; kingdom Viridiplantae; phylum Streptophyta; class Magnoliopsida; order Asterales; family Asteraceae; genus Dittrichia; species Dittrichia graveolens. The sequence continues at coordinate 5,397,629 of JARJIL010000002.1, read as the reverse complement.
CTCCAGTTTGAAATCCTCTGGTTTGGAAATCCTCTAGTTTGAAATCCTACACTTTGAAATCCTAAACTTTGAAATCCTACACTTTGAAATCCTATACTTTGAAATCCGACACTTTGAATGTAAAACCCGTATTTTTGTAAATTATAAAAATATATATAAAATACCAATTTACTTGGAAATTAATAGAGTTATGTGTTTTGTTAGTATTTATGTGTTATTAGTAGTGTATGTATGTTATAAACTTAAAATGGTAAATAAATGTAAAAGGAATGGAAGTAGAGGGACTTAGGGTGTAAAATTGTATATATATTCACCCATTGACTCATTAAGTGAGTCAAAGAAGAAAAGAAAAATATGGAAAGAAGAAGAAAAGAGAGAGAGAGACGTGAGGGAGAGAAGAGAAAGAGAGTTCAAGGGTTTGAGAAGAGATCAAGAAGAAATCAAGAAGGAAAGGTAAGAATCCAAGTGCAAAACTTCTAGAATTTGTGGTGGTTCCTCATACTCTTCAACTTGTGTTTGATTTGGATCAAGAGAACAACCACTCAAGTTGGGGTTTTGTGAATCAAGTAAGTTTTAACTTGAAATTTGTGTTTGATTTGAGTTATACATGTTATAGTTGGTGATTCTTGGTTTGATTTTGGGTTTGATGTGTTTTATGGGTCAAGGTTGGGGAGATGGTTGAAATTAGGGCTTGAAATGATTCAAAGTGTCTACAGTGTTGGAAAATTGGATTGGATGGTGATTTTATATGGAGTATTGATGATTGATGCCAAAAGATTGGTTGATTGTAGTGAGTGTTGGGTAATTATGTTGAAAAAATGGTTTAATGGGTCAAAATGGGAAAATTATGGTGTATAGAGTTTTGATGATCAAAATTATGTTTGATGTTGTTAATATGATGTATTGAAGTGTTCTTGAAGTGTCTTTGTTGATAGAAATGAGGTATGTTGGAAGAGATAAGATTTGATAGAGTTTAGTGTGTAAAATTCGGGGCTTGCAGCAGCTGATAAGGCCCGGAGTTACTGTTCACGCCTGCGTCGCGGCGCGACCAATAGGCGTCGCGGCGCGAGGGTACTGTTTGGCCAAGGGTCATTTTCCAGAGATTTTCTCCCGGCGCGAGGTACCCTGTCTCGCGGCGCGAGACCCCCTGGAAGGTCCAAAAACTTGTTTTTAACCCCATTTGACCATGTAATTGATTGGGGTTTGTTTCTAATGGTTTTAGGGAGTCCAGAGGGAGTCCGAAAGACCCGAAATGAGCGTTTAAGTCGTGTTTTGAGTCCATAATTGCGTGTAACTTCATGGTATGGTTAACTTAACTAAGTTAACATTATGTTATGATCATAGGATCGTTGTGCAAGTGATTCGTGGCCTTGTTGTGAAGTGGAAGTGATCCTCATCACTTCATTCAGGTGAGTTGTGCTTGCGGATACCCAAAACGCTTTTTATGCGCAAGTCATCAACTGTTTTCGTATAAACCATGTTTATGTATATGTATGGCATCGTTGTGATCTGTAATTGATATTATCATGTTTATGATAATGTTTTATGCAATTGAACGTATGATTCACTTGTTTTGAAGCATGCTATGCTATGTATGGTTTATGGCAAGTTGTTACCTTGTGTATATAACTTGCATGTGATTATGTGACCCTTTGGGGTAACTGTTTATGTGACCCTTCGGGGTATGTGCTATGTGACCCTTCGGGGTTTATGTGCTTGGTCCAGACCGCTGTTTGTGATATGAACTCTGTACCATAGGGTCCCTAGTCATTGAGACGTACACAGAGGTTCATGTGGCTTCGGCAATTGGGGGAACCGCGAGGTACGGGTGGCTGAGGGATTGGTGCAGAGAGTGGAGGGGTATGTCAGTAGCCATCATGACCGTGTGGGTTTACTGGGCTGACAAGCCACCGAGCCCGGGTAACACGAGTGGATTTGGTGAACAGGGCTTACACTCCAGAGAACCGCTGTATGGCAGACTGCTTTGTACTTCCCCCACCTTGACGGGAGATGTGGACACACCCCCACGAGGACTTGTTGACCATGGTTGGCCCCTATGAAATATACAAGTATAAGTGGACTTGTCCCCCACATCTTGTGTGAACTGTATATGATGCCATAATTGTTTTATGATATATGATGACTTGTTTACTTGTTTAAATGATTTTGGCACACTCACTAGCTTCGGCTAACAAGATTTGTGTTTATGTTTTGTATCCACAGATAATCAATAGTATGATGCCAGTGAGGCGGGTAGAAGCTTTTGGGGAGCACTTGTTGCCTTTGGATATGTTTGGGATACATGATTATTCTTATTTTGTTTATTTAATGGTCGTGTATTCGGGTCAACAAGTAACACCATCTTTTGTAAATTTAACAAGCTTCCGCCTTTTGATGTAAACAAACACACTTATGATGATATTTTGTTGAAATAGAAAAAGTTTAAATTTGTTTTGAAATTCAGGGTGTTACATTGAAATCTTACACTTTGAAATCCGATAGATGAATCCGACACTTAGATCCGGTACTCTTAATCCGGAACTTGAAAACTGACAAACCCAAATCCGATACCGAAATCCGACTACGTCACGGCGCGACGCAGATAATGGCCGCGGCGCGACCGGGGATATTTCAGAAAGTTTTCTGTTTTTGCTTTGTGTTCGTGTTGGACATGTTGGGTTATCACTTATATGATTATATTAAGTTGTTTACAAGTAAAAGAGATATAAATATATGTGGATAGATATATTTATGAATCAGAGACTGATTTCAAATTTTTTATGTTCTCAGGAACTCCGAAGACTCAGTGATATAAGATAACTAAGCAAACGTGATTGAGGACTGAGGTGAGTGGAAGTATACTCACGAGTGGTGTTGGTGGTAACGTTTATGATTGCATGATTTGAGATATTCGTTCGCTATGATAGATTGTTTAGTCTGGTTTGCTATGTTAAAATGTCTTGCCATGTTAGACTGTTTTGCCATGTTAGACTGTTTTGCCATGTTAGACTGTCTGGCCTGTTATGTGTTGATAGACTGTGTTGATTGTTATTCATTGGCAGTCGATTGATGTTTGTTGATTGTGATCACTCGGATTGTTGCGTGGCCCGTGTACATGGTTAATGATATGTGCACGTGGCGAGACCTGTACGTATGGTTAACGATATGCGTACATGGTTAGGGTCAGCTATCGTATGTTTTGGGCTGGGCTATCTGCTATTGGTCGCACAGTTTTTGATCTTCTATGCATTTGTTGCATCAAAAGGGGTTTAACTGTACCAAGTAGCAAATAGCTATCGGTAAACCTTTGCTTTGGCCCGCATCCGTTGCAGGTTCTGCAGAACCACCGTTCCTCTAGAGGTTGGATTGGTTTGTGATGATTGTTTGATCTGTTGAGATCTGTTTGCTTGTTCGGTTGTGGATTGCTTGTGCTTGTTGGTGGTGGTTGCTTGTTTGTAGCTTCCATTCACTTAGCTTTGTGCTAATTCCCCTCGGTTGATTGCTTTTTGCAGGTTTGGCTGTTTAGCCTTGTTTGTGGGGAAGGAAATTTTGACCAACGCTCTGATATTATGTTTTGAGAAGAGACGAGCCTTGTTTATAAATATTTTGTAACACAAATTGATGTAATGTTTGAAATTAGTACTTTGTACTTTGTGGGTGTTTGTTTAAATGAAATCAGAAAATGCTTCTGCAACGATTAAAAAAAATGACTTGAGAATTTACGGTGTTACAGATTATATACTGAATCACCTGTGATTGAATATTAAAATTTTAATAATATGTTTTTTACATTGACTTCATTGAACACAACTCATATATGTATATATATATAGGGGAGGGTTCATGCGAAAAGTGCAAGAAACAATTTCAGCCATTGATTGGTTTATGATCTTGTGGCTCACGTTAATCATAATTAATATTTTTATTTAATTCAAAAGGGTAATTTAGTATACTAAAAATATTTTCTCTCTCCTCTCTAACTAATTTTTCTCTTTTTTTCCAGATTTTATCTCTCTCTTAAATTTTCCTTTTTCATTATTTAAACAAAAAAGTCACTAATTAGTAATTTAAAATCATCACCTATTGACTTAAACAATGAACATACTAAAAATCCATTTTTTTAGAAATTCAATACTGAATAAATTCAAAAATCATTTTTTAAAACATCTTTTACTATTCATTGATGAATAAGAGACTTTTTTTTGTACATACTCAGATCTTTTAACATTCATAAATAAATTGAACTAAACTACGTATCATTGCATTATATCAAAATTTATCAAGTAAAAGAAAAAGGTGGATTGTTACAGATTTGGTAAGTCAGAAATGTGCAGAATTGTTTGGATAAAGATATAATTGGTGTCTAAATAACAAGGAGTTATATATATATGAGAAAGAACTAGTCATGGTAACAGTTGACACTTGTGAATTGAAGATAGATGTGAATTAAAGAATGACAGATTGAATTCATTAGATAATGAGAGAAGAGGATTTTAATGGCCTGAGCATTTGGAATAAAGATTTATGAATCATATGCATGAATTACCTTTGCTAGGAAGTACCTATGCTTGGAACTGGAAACTTAATTTGAACCGAACTCTCAGAACTTAATTGCCAATGCACTTGGAATGGCTAAATAGTATAATGCCATATGAAATCATTGATTGATAAATTACTAAGAAGAGTGAATATGATAGATATATTTTTTCATGAAGACGTGATATGATTGTATATGAGATAAAGTCGATTATCAGAGATTTATAAACTGTTGAGATAATTTGAGATACCAGAGTGATGGTGATGACAGGATACGATGGAGCTGACATTTAAATTACTGCATGAAAAGGAAATTGATGATACCAGAGTGGAACGTGATCTATTGAGAAGAATTACATTGATGAGATGATTTAAAAGATATAAACGTTTCTATACTTAGAGATTTATGATGAATTGAAGAAATTGACTAAATTTCTAGAAAAGTTTATAACAAGAATTGAGATGAGAAATGAGAAGTACAATTGAATTCTTATGGGATGGTCAGACAGAAAGAAGTGCACTATTAAATGAGAATAAACTTGTGTTTTGTGTGGAATGTTAATGATTTGGGGAATTCATAATTAAACTGTTTAGACAAACATGATGTGATTATTATTTGATGAATGTTAAGATATCAGTGGTGAGTTGATATGCGTATATCATAATAATGTTTGACATGTTAATTGGAAACAAGAGAAAGATGGTATGTGGATACCTTTGTATATAAGACAGTGAATAACATGTATGTGGAATTTGCTAATTGAGATAAACGGATTGATGTGAACAAGTATTCAAGAGATGTTTTGATTTAGTTTAAATGTGTAAGTATGAAAGAAAATGAATGAAAGACAGGTTTCTCGAATCTATAAGCAATATGTTGATTTGAAGAAAAGATTGGAAAGAAGAGTTGTTGAACTCTCGGGATTATGACAAAGATGTGTAGAAATTGATTTTTGTGTGATGATAAGATAGAAATGTATATGAATCATAATTGATTTGACTAGCAGAGATGAAAATGGAGAATTGATACTTCCGTTTGATGTGTGTGCTATGAGATTCCGAGGACGAAATCCTTTGAAGGGGGGAGATTTGTAACACCCGCAAACTCGGGCTAGTTGTTTGGCGGGTTAGCGGTGCGTGCATATTTATGATTAAATTTGCATTTATCTGGTTAGGTGGTTTTGTGGGATTAATTAAATTAATTATTTGGTTTAGTTTATTATGTGTATAAAATTTTAGGTTAGTTTACTGGAAATGGAAAGAAAAGAAAAAGTATGCATGTATGTAAGTAATGGGATGCATGTATGTGATTATATATATGTATGAGAATTTATGTATGTGTATGCATGTATAATGAGGACACCTAATGTTAGTGAAAGTTTGGAGGTACACGTGTATGTTTATATGATTATTTTCACCTGCTCATGTTAGAAGGAAAGAAAAGGAAAAGTTAAGAGTGTGTGTGTGTATGTGTTTCTCCCTGGAAGAAAGAAGAACAAGAAGAAGAAAACTTGAAATTTCAAAAGTAGAGATTTTGTGATTCAAAATTCGAAATAAAGGTTAGCTGATAATCCATACATGATACTGATTATTTGGTTATGCTTTTGATTGTGTTTACATGGTTATATAGAAGTTTCACCATTGATGGGTTTTGAAGAAGATGGATGAAATGGGTTTTGATGATTTTGTTGTTTGATTGGTTAAAAAGGTGTTTATGATGTTATATATGCATGATATATAGTATATATGAGTTTAGTATGGGGAAATATGATGTTGGTTATGTTTATAAAGAATTTAAGTTGGCTGGAATTCGAAATTGAAGAAGAAACCTTGAAATCCGATGAATGTCGCGGCGCTACAAAGAGGGTCGCGACGCGACCTTCATGTAATCCGACAGTTTAAGTCGGTTTTATAGAGAATCCGAAAGTTACAAATCCTAAACCTCGAAATCCGACCTTGGAAATCCGAGTGCATGAAATCCGACCCCAAATCCGACAACGAAATCCGATACTCAAATCCGGTGCCCAAATCCGATTGTTGAAATCCGGATTCGAAATTCGACACCGTCGCGGCGTGACCAGACCTGTTTCAGAAAGTTTGTTTGTTTTATTTGTGTTTCGTTTGGGATAAGTTGAATTATTAATTATATAAATAAATTAAGTTGTTTACATGAATATGAGATATAAATATATGTGGAAAGATATATTTATATATTCGAGACTGATTCGGTTGTTGTTATGTTTTCAGGCAACCACAGACTCAGTGATATTAGACTACTAAGCATGCGCAATTCGAGGACTGAGGTGAGTGGAAGTTTACTCATGGGTGGTATTGGTGGTAACATGATGATTTGTTTGATTCAAGGAATGATTGATTGCAATGTTGATTGCTATTTGAATATATGATTATTGACTCAGGAGTTCGATATGCGAAGATAGATTGATTTATATGCCATGATAGACTGTTAAGTCTGCTATTTGTTAAACGATAATTATATGTTCATATATATTATATGTAATAGAGTTTTGATTATGATTGGAAGTGTATCTGGATTGTTTGAGAACCGACTTCTGTGTAACGGGTCGGTAGAGATCAGCTTCTGTGAAAGGCCTGGTTGGGGTCAGCTGCTGTTGCAAGAGCTGGGCTCGTCTGCGGTTGGTTGAGCAGTGGTAGTCCTCCTGATGCATGCGTTGTATCAGTGGGGAATTTCACTGTGCCAATCGGCAGGGAGTTATCGGTAAACCTTTGCTTTGGCCGGCATTGGTTGTAGGTTCGGCAGAACCGGCGGTCCTCGGGATTGAAGAGATTGTTGAATTGACGGATTGATGTTCAGAGGTTCATTGGTGAACTGTGTTTGTTGTTAGCTTGTTTGTAGCTTCCATTCACTTAGCTTTGTGCTAATCCCCCACGGTTGATTGCTTTTTGCAGGTTTTTGTGTGTAGTTGTTTAGCTTTGTTTGTGGAAGGGAAATTTGACCAATACTCTGATATTGTGTCTTTGGAAAATAGTGTGACCAATACTCTAATTTGTAAAAATACTTTGTGGATGTTTATGTTAAATGAAATTAAGTATATGCTTCCGCAGCGTTTAAAAAAAATGGCTTGAGAATTTACGGTGTTACACCTAGCCGCCACACTATTTTCCAAAGAAACCTAGATGTTGCGACTCAGTTGTGGAGGTTTGTCTTTACCTGTCGCCGGAGACTGTGTTGCGTTGCCGAAGGCGGCAGATACAACGGCGAAGGGGGTAGATACAGCGACGAAGGCGGCAGATACAACGGTGAATGCGACAGAGAGCAGCGGCGGCGAAGACCGGTTGTGATGTGTAGCGGCTGTGATGCCGTTCTTTGAGAAGGAGGCGATGGCACCGTATGGGATAACTCGCCTTCAACAGAGAAGATGGGAGGCAGTCTTCATTTAGGGTTTTGAGGGTTGGTTTCGTATTATACAAGAGAGAGAGAGAGATGGTTGGAGCATTAAATGGAAGAGAGAAGCTGGAGCATTAAATGGAAGAGAGAGGAGGAAGGAAAGAGAATAGATTTAAATTGTCTATAATACCCTTTATTATTTTAAATAAGTACCATTTAATTTTCTTTAAATTACAATATTGCCATAAATGTTTATAACCATTGATCAACTCATCTAATGGTCAGTAATGCTTCTTGCACTTTTCGCAAATAAGGAGCTTTTCGCATGAACCTTCCTATATATATATATGTGTGTGTGTGTGTGTGTGTATTATCGACGGTGAGTATAGTTATATAAATTTTCAGCCATTGTAAGACCCATTCTCATTTTTCATAATTTATAACATATTTCAAAAGTTAGCACCAAAAGTTATCAAAGTTTACAATAGAGTTACAAAACATTTGTTATTATTTACATACGTACTAACTGTACTCAAAAGGTGTTTCAAAAGTCAATGTTTTGTTAAATTGAGTTATCCAATCATCACAGTGTTGGGGCTTGACCCTTACCGGAACCCGGGCCACATGTAAGAAACAATATCAACAAACGTAATCTTTCGCTTAGTGGGCATATAAACTTAACATTTAACATTAACACATCAAGAATGGAACTCTCATAATATTCACTACAAAGCTATTGTAACATCCTGATTTTGGGCCTAGAATTTGCGTAGACTCCGGTACGTTTTATACGTGATTAATATTTGATTATTTGTTTATTTGACATTTAATTAAATGAATTAAGTTAATGGAATTAAGTTAAAGTTAGTAAATTAATTAAGAAAAGTATATGTATGTGGAATTATATATATACCGGAAAGTATGTATGTATGCAAGCATGTGTGTATGTGAGTATAACATGTAAATATGTGTATACATGAACCACCTCATGCTTGGTTTGGAGTGCAAGTTGTGTACGTGTGTATGTATGGTGGATATGGAGTTTCATCTGCTCATTATTCAGATTGAAAAAGTGTGTGTGTGTTATAGTAAACCTCTCGTTGAAGAAAGTCAAGAAAGTTGTATACTTGAAATTGTGAAAGTGAAGATTGTTGATTGTTAAATCAAAATACAGGTTAGTTGATGTTTATATCATGTTTAACTATGATTTGGTATGTTTTTCTGATGTTATACATGTATATATAGTGAAACATCATGAATGGAGCTTGAAGCTCCATTCTTGACAAATGGGTTTTGTGTGATTTGGTGTTTTAAATGATATTAATATGTTCTTGTTGTTGCCTACATGTTATAAGATGTTTATACATGTTTTAGAAGTGTTCATAATGGATTTCGAGTGAAGATATGTGAATTTGGAAAAGTTGAGTCAGCTGGAAAATGAAGAATATGATACAGGTTTTCAAGCGACGTGACGCGTCATGTTCTTGGACGCGACGCGTTCTTGTGATTTGTCGGATTCTTGGAGAATCCGAGAGGAAATCCGAGACCAAAAATCTGATGATTTGAAATCCGGGAAACTTAGAATCCGACAGTTGGAATCCGGATGGGGTGAAATCCGACACATGTGTATCGGATTTGCGAAATCCGACGATTGGGTGCGACGCGACGCGTCGGTTGTTTGGACGCGACACGTCCGCGGCTTTTGAGGATTTTGATGTTTGTTTGCATTGTTTAATGCTATGTGTTATATGTTTATACATATGTGAATCTAACATGTTTATGTTTGATCAAAGGGATATAAATATATGTGTTTGGTATATATTTATTATTCGGTTACTGATTTTAGTTTATTCTAATCTCAGGAAAGGATAAGGCTCAGTAATATTAGACCACTGAGTGGGAGTTCGAGAACTCGAGGTGAGTGGATGTTTACTCACGGGTGATATTGGTTGTAAATGGTTTGGTTGCAACTGTATGTGGATTGATGCATGGATAGATTGTATATCTGCTAATTGATTAACTGGTGGTTTGTTAATTAATTGTTGCGCCTGTGTTGTGAAGTCAGTCTCGGCTTAGCCATGGGCTGGGTTTGTTTGCTATCGTCTAATCAGTATTGTGATCTTTTGATGCATTTGTTGCAACTAAAGGTAATAGTATGTGAGAAAAGCAAATGAACTATCGGTAAACCTTTGCTTTGGCCGGTATTGGTTGTAGGTTCCTGTAGAACCGCCGGTCTTCTTGTGAGGCGATTATGTGTTTACTGTTGTTGATATCATGCGGTTATTGATTGATATATCTGTGGTGGTTTCCTTTCATTCACTTAGCTTTGTTCTAATCCCCCACCTCTCACTACTTTTACAGGTGGCTGGTAAGTTCTGCGGTTCAGTTGTGAGGGGGTGTAGCCTGGGGAATAATTGACGGGCACTCTGATTAGAATTGTGACGAGCCGTAGTTTTTGTAATACTAGTATTTTGAATTGGAAAACGGTTTTGTATAATCCGTTGTATAATATTGTATATATTTGTTCGCTTCTGCAGTGTTTTGAAAAGTGAAAATTTTAGTTAGAAAATACGGTGTTACAGTTATACCACCTGCATAGCAACACATATATCTCTCGTAATATACATACATGTATAGAGACCAATAGGGTGAGTGTTGACCTCACTCCCTTTATATACTTGGTACCAAGTTAGCTCCTATGTTTACATATATATATAGAGAGAGAGAGAGGGAGAGAGAGTCTAATAGGGTGAGTATTGACCTCCCTCCCTTTATATATACTTGCATAGCGATACATCACCACTCCATAATTACATATAGGCGAGGATAACATATATCTCACATAATAAATTCATATTAACATATGTTTAAGAAAAGTAGTAAACTCACCTTGCAACCATATAATATGATATAAAGCTTATGCGTTCATTTAAGTATCTAGTCACCTCCCTATGCAATTGAAAAGACTAAGGGGCTGTTTGTTAAAACTGAATGATTAAGCATTGAATGATTATGTGGTCTGAATAATTCAAAGGCTCTGAATGAATCTGCCTGTGAATATGACATGTTGTTTGATAAAGGTTCTGAATGAACAATGTTAATGATGCAAATTATCATTTTAGCCTTAATAGTGATATATTATATTACAAGATATGATTGTTTAACAAGGCAACGTGCAAAAGAAGGAGTATTGGGGTAAAATACTTGGTGCTTAATGATTCAAAATGCACTTTAAGGTAGAATGATTCAGCAGCATTATGCTGAATCATTCAGCACAGTCTTCATTTAGAGGCAACAATCAAACACGCTGAATGTTGAATGATTCAACATTCAGTGCTGAATAGTTCCATTAAATAGCAAACAAATAGCCCCTAAGAATTACAAACTACACATATGGATCTGCTGTAGCGGCCTACACAAATCGTGTTCCATGTACACTACATGACCTCACATGGCTACATAGCCTGTGTTGACATGAGATACTACACGGGCCGTGTACCTCTACATGGGCTGTGTACCCTTCATATTACAAGACCATGTAAGGCTACATGGTGTAGCACTGCCCTAGGTCACTACACGGGTCGTGTACACATACACAGACTAGCTGCACAGCATGCCCAAAGCTACACGGGTGTAACGCCCCAAAGTTTAAAAGTCATTATGACTAAGTGTTATAAAATATTAGAGGTGTTTATAAAACTAAAGGGGCTAAAATTGTTGTTTTGAATGATGATAAGTCTAGGGGCTATTTTGTAATTCTTTGAAAGTATATATATATATAAGTGTTAGTAGTTTGACTTATGATAGTCAAACTACTATTTGCACGGCCACACATATAGCATTTCATTTTCTTGGCTCCTTTTGATCAAAAACATCAAGATTAGAGTGTAGCAACAGCATCCAAGTGATCCTTAGTAGCAAGGTATGTGTTATTGATTGAGTTTTGTGAGTTTTGGGTATGAGTATGCACAAAATGAACAACATGATATCTGTGTTATGTGTTATATTTGTTATATGTATTAATGTGTAGCAGCATGGTACGGGGTTACGTGCGAGGTGTGACTTTGTGCCTGGTTTATAACTATACCGAGGTGTAGCTATGCACGGGGAAAGCAGCAGAGTACAGAGTTAGGCGCGAGGTGTAACTTTGTACCAAGAACAGTGTTATGGTATATAGCTATGCAGGTGGTGTAGTTGTATACCAAAGCAGTGTAAGGGAGTATGGCTACCCATGTGGTATAGCTATACTCCATAACAGTATCAGGGTATACTGCGAGCTGTATATCAAAAGCAACTGGGGCTAGGCTACACACGAGGTGTAGATATGCCTCAGAACAGTAACAATTGTGCAGGTATGCAGGTGTTACAGCTTAGATGCGAGACATCCTAAGGAGACTTTACTCCTGTTATACGTTAGCTTATGTTTCAGTGTTGTATGTTGCAGGTGACACAGGTTCCAGCAAGGGTAAGGCCCTAGTGCAGTGCTCAGCTGGATAACTCATGGCTTTGAGAAGCAAACTTTTGACTACTTTTGTAAATGTTAGCACATGTGTACTGAGAAACTATATTTTTATAAAACTCTGATATCTTTTGTGTTCTAACTTGTGTAATTATGTTTTGAGTTACAACTAGAAAAGTGGTGTTACAACTTGGTATTAGAGCCAAGGTTTAAGGGATTCGGGCACACGTGAGTGTGATGTCTGAACTTAAACCATGGTTTGAGATTAAGTGAAGCTATCCCTGGGACAGTAAACCTTGGTGAGCATACGAGTAGTAGAAGTGTTTGATTGTTATATGTTTTAGCAATGTGAGCATGAGATATCCTGTATATGTATAAGCAACACATTTATGTGGCTAAGTGTTCATTATTGACTTATGAAGCGGGAATCTGATTGGTTAAGTTAAACATAAGTAAGATATAATGTGTTCATAATAATATAGGACCCATGTTGTTATAAACATATGGTACATACTAGAGCTTGGTGAGATCATGATGGACCATGCGAATTGTGTGTAATAGCATGTTTAATATAGAAAGTTCAGTACAATTTGGATGTAGAAAGAGTTAGTATGTGACTGATACAGTAGCCTGAGGCAAGTAGACCTCGGGAAGTTAGAGACATGTATAATTTAGATGCAATTCTTATCCTAACCACTAGACCTTCAGGTAATCCTACTAGAGAAATTCCAGTTATAGAGGAATTGCAAGAGTATGAGAATAGTACATTACGGGAGGCAGTGGTTACAGAGTTGGGTAAAGCCATACAGAAGAACATCCCTTGTATATGCAACCAGGTGGTTGAGCAAGTGTCAAAGAGGCTGAAAGTACAACAACATGTAGAATCAACGGTGTAGGCTGCAATGGTGTATGTTCAGAGGGTTGGGAGAATCAAAGCTGGAATATATTAGTTATAAGGGTATAATTACATATATTTTTCAGCAAGCAAATCACCTCTTCTTGAAGGGGGTTACAGATTCAATTGTAAATAAACGTTGGCTAGCAGAGACGGAAGGGGCGTTCTGTATAGGTGGGTGTCTATTAGAACGAAAAGTTATCTATATTTCGAACTTGTTGCATGGAGCAGCAAAAAACCGGTGGACATTGTTGTTACAAAGGAAAAAGAAGGCATAAATTGAGGCAATGGCTTGACCTCAGTTTAAAGAAATGTTATAGGTGCAGTTTGCACCAAGAAGCTCAAGTAGATAAGCTCACATAAGAGTTTTTAGCTTCATGACAAAAGACCGAAGCGGTGGATGATATCACCGATAAATTGTTAGAAATTAATTGTTTTTTATCGGAGTATATTGCTACCGAGCCTATGAAATTGTAGTGATACATTCCAATACTGAGAATTGATATTTTTAAAGTTTAGTGACGGTTATTTGTAACACAGGGGATGAGATGATGAGTTCCCTTTTCAAATGCCCAGATTGATAGCATCCAAAGTAAATCTTCAAATGAGATTTGAAGTCTTTACGTAGGTGGCCTAGCTTGCATAGTTAAAGCAAATTTTAGGTGGGAACTTGCAGTTTCCAAAATGAGTCCTTCCACATTTGTAGCAAGTAACAAGTTCTTTATTTCCTCCCTTTTTAGGTGTAAAAGCTATAACTTTTTGTTTCTTGTCATGTGCGTTGTGTAGTCACTCTCAACTTTCCATGTTTCTCTAACTCAATCAGCCTTGCCCGATTAGCATCATATAGTTGTTTAAATGTCTGACACCCGGTTGGATTCACAAAAATCCCGTATACCAATCATCAAGATTTCCATGCATCGATTCATCTTCATTTTCTTATTAGCCACGTACTCCGTGAAAAAAAACTTGATTTCTCTAGAAATCTAGCATTATTCTGAATGATAGTCTAACTCATTTGTTTCATTGACATAAATTCTTCAGCCAGTCTATCCACCTCCACCGAAAGGTGCAAATTGCTCCTAGGAGAGGTCAATAAAGTAGTCTCATTCCATCTCATCTATCACTTAAACTCGTTGTTGTTGTACCTGAAGTCTCCACCGGTCCTTTTCAACGCCTCTCAACAATTTAAAGGCAAACCTAAAAGTACATTCAGGTGGACATAAACAGATGTTCCATCAAAGATTAGGGTTTACAGGCGGAGAAGTCTTTACAGTTACATGTTTTCACATGTTGTTGAAACCCCTAATTCATCGGTGCAACATCGACGTTCTTATTTGCCATAACAATATAAATTTGCTCGTGTGCATAGGTTTTCATCTTTTTCTCCATCTAGTTGGCTAAAGAAGGGAGAGTTTTCCTGAGAGCTTTCAACACCTCTCTTACTATAGCCTCGTGTAGGGAGAGTTCAACAAAGTCATCCCTGACCTCCTCAATGACAGATGGTTGATCATATGGGGTAACATTAGGCACAACCATCATATTCACAAGTGACCTAATTTCAGTTTGGTATGGTGCCACCACATTCTTCGTACTTATATCTTCTTCATCATGGGGCCCACTTGTAACAATTTGAGGAGTATCCACATCAATGCTCCTTTTGGAGTTCACTATTTTGAAATATATCGAAGCAGGATAATAATAGGTTCTCTACTCATGCTGGTCTATGAACGTAATAAGCACTTAGCATGTTGATTCACCATGTTCAATATACTCTCATAATCTCTTAAAGATCTCTTTTGTTTAAGCAAGCCTAACACCTTTATCTACTAACCTTAACTTGATGCCCATAATGATTTCATGACTTTGTCAGGTTCAACATGTACCATGTGTTTATAATAACACATGCCTTATATTATTGCAAACACATAATACATATCTACTCGATATTTCATCATTAAGTAGATAATAAATCGATTGTCAACTGAAGATTAACAACAACAATTAGTCGATCACCCACAACCAATTACCATCTATCTCATATTTAAATAATCAAGTATAACCTGTTCTACAACTAACATGACCGGAACACACCCATGTCCTCTTTCACAACCTCTGATATGCCTAAACAAGTTGTGTCTAACCCCATACGGACATATTCCTCGCTACATGCCCATGTCTTACCCTCATAGAATAGGGTGTACCACTAAGCAAGGGCTGCTCCTTAAGGGCTTGACACAGCCTATGCCCACCATAGGCACGTCTGTGTCTAGCATCTAGACAATAGGTGTGTTTGATATGAACCGTAGCCAATCCATTTCAATCTTATTCAAATCACTTAAATGGTTTCTAACACTTGGTTTTGGTCTTATTACATCCATAAACACTAATAACATAAAACATAACAATAAGTGATCAACATATGATCCATCCACACCATTGTGTTCATATTGACTCATTAGCTATAAAATTATTAGCACAATACTCATGCCAATCTGAAGACTGGAAATTCAATCCCATGATCAATCTAAGCTACTCAAAAACAGAAAGAAACTAAATCATATCATCATCACCATGTTGGTGATTTCAAACTCATACTCTTCCATAAAATGACCAAAATTAAAGTATTGACACTGAACAAGGTTCAAATATACATTAATGATTGGACCTCAATAACCACTTCAAGTTCTTCCCAAAACAAGCCAAATCATAATTTATCTTCTTGCTCCCTCTCGGTCTTGATGGTTCTGGGAACAATTCGCCAATTTTGACTTAATAAATGTCAAACTACTTCTCTTACATACCTAGTCAATAATTGGTACAAGACAACATTAGTCCCCCAAGTTCTAATCTTTTGTTTTTAACCACTACTAGTTTAATCACAATTAATTTTTGATTTTAGCAAAATAGGTCCTCTTACTCATTCAATCCCACTATTCACATGGCAATTAAGCATTTAAAAAAGTTCCATACCATATTTGGCAAATAAAGATCAACACAGCTCAAGTAAATTAATAACACAAAGTAATATCAAACTTAGTTTTGTGGTGTTACACTTCGTACCCACACCTTTTCTAAATGCAATCACCTCTCCAATGGTGGCTTCAGAACCACCATAGTCTTCGAACCGGTAGAGTTTGAGATTAGCCCCTCCATAACAACTTTGTCCCGTCCCCTAACTTCCTTTTCTCTTTTATGGTTTGTGCATTTGTCTGTATTCATATTTGTGATGTTTTGTGTTCATGTGTGTTTAGGTCAATGTTTTGTGTGTGTTCAATGCAGGGATGGACCAATAGTGAAAAAAAGTCAGGTAAGGAGATGTTAAACTCGTAACCTTTTGAATTCAAGGACCAACTTTGTAACCGTTACCAAACAAATGGGACAAATCGCTAGTATTTTACCCCGAGACTTAAAATGTGACATAAATACATTATAGAGTAATCGATGGCAACTTATGTGTTTATGTGTATTTGAAAAGATGATAGTTTTGTTTAGTTAAATCCGTTGACCTTTCGACGTTATCTTTAACCAAACCAAAAAAACTTATGAAAATAAACCTTAATTACTTCTTCAAAAATTTTTTTTTTTTTTGTGGTTATGTCAATTTGGTTATTTGGTTTTGAGTAAAATACATTTTTTGGTCTATGTGGTTAGCATGAAATTTCGCATTTAGTCATTGTGGTTCAAAAATTACAAAATTAATCCTTATGATTTATATTTCGTTTCAATTTTAGTCCAAAAAAACTTAAAAAATACACAAATACCCTTAACACTTTTTTTAAATTTTTTTTTCTTAATTCCTTAAATATTAAAATTATTAAAAAATTACAAAAAGGAAAAACAGAAAACAAATACCACCTCCTCGCTCTCTATTCCCCATTTGTAAACCCTATCTTTCTATATGTAGTAACTAACAATTATACGCCAGTTTGGAACCTCCGACCTCAATGGTAACAACTATGGTCCCCTCAACAAATATTCGTGTAAGGAAACAACCTCCGGCCAACAACCACAATTTTAAGTCTCGCTTTCTCCTCTCTTTGGATTTGAACGTCGAACACAACCATTAGGGAAAAGAGAAGACCCCAAACCTACATCAAATCCGACCAACAACGTTGAACACGATCGACACCATCACAATCCACTTCAAACATATCTCAATTCCGAATGCCACTGACCCCACCATCCTCGTTGCCTCCACCCAACTTTGACCACAATCACGGCCTCCTCCAACTCCTAGCACCGTCACAGCCTCTTCTAACTCCACAACTACCATTGCTACCCGCTCAACATCCTCTACCATTGCCATATCTCTTTTTAGGGTTTGCTTTTGGAGTGATGGTCCAATTTGTTTGTGGTTCTTCACGAATTTGGTTTTGTTCAACCATCTCCTATTTCAATATTTGAAAATAATCCTCATCTCCTCTTTTTAGGATTTGAATTTTGTGTATTTTTCTGATTTGATAACCGACAGGTGTTTAGGGTTTTTTGTTTAGCTCATGTACTACTTTTTTGTTTAGGTTTCTAGAAATTTCATTTTATTGATTTAACCGGAGAGGATGATTATGGTGGTTGTAGGCGGTGGCTTGCTGGCATAGAGGAAGGAGAGAGAGAAAGATGACGATAATGTGAGGTAGAGAGAGATAAGGGCCAAAAGAGAGAATTATTTTATAAATATATTTTGATCTATATAGCCTTTTAGTAATAATATATTAATAATAATCATATTTATAATTAAAAAAATGAACTAGATAAGGGCAACGTAACTAGCTATTTGGTTTTTCTGCTTGCTTACCCCTAGATTTTAACATGGTTTTAGATTTGACAATGGTTTATGTTTAATGTTAATTTTCAATTTCAATTGTAATAAAAAATTGTCTTCCCGAGAATTTCGTGTTGATGAATCCTGGAGATGCATACCGAATCAATTCATCATTCTCGGAGATCCAACAAAGTAGCATGCAGTGCTAACATCCAAGTGTGGGTCGGTTAAAAAGATATTTTAACATAAAAAGCATAACACACAACCGTAAGACCAATCAATCTATAACAGGAACATATAGAAGAAACCGAGAGTCGTAAAAAACACAACACCCGCATTGCTTCACAACACCACAAAATATAATCTTTTGCGACAATCAAATCCAACTGTATTGTCGTCTCCTACAAAAAGGCTTTAAAAATCATTCAGACATGATAACACAACTCCAAGAACACATAACCCTTTGTCAAATTCCACAAAACCCATCTCAAAGTTGGAACACTCTATTCAAATGCATCATCATCGTCATCTGGAAGCGGCTGGCTAGCAGCAGCAGCAAGCTCGGCTTCATGCCTGCAAAAAGTTCCCAATCAAAAGACCAAACATACGGTTTTATGAAATATTGAAAACCAAAAGCAATAAAAAGGCTTACTGTTGTTGAGCGACAATGTCGATTTGAACTTCTGGAGGTGCAAGGGCGGGAGACTCAACAAAATGCAAGTTCGGGTCCCTAACAAATTTACGATCAGAAAATCCATTTAGATACTAAGCCAAAAAATTAACAATAATGACACTGGTAAATTGTAGATAATTGTTACCCAGCAAGTTTCCTGGCAAGATAGAGGAAAGGCTTCTCAAAGTTGTAATTGCTCTTGGCTGAGATCTCATAATACTGCAAGTTTTTCTTTCTATGGAAAGTAACCTGCTTTGCCTTAACTTGACGGTTCTTCACATCAACCTTGTTTCCACACAGTACAATTGGGATGTTCTCACACACACTATAAAGAGATTACACACAAAATATGTCAAGCAAAAAATAAAGGTTATCAATTAATGATAGCCAGCAAAGTTATAAACACATACCGGCAAAGATCACGATGCCATGTAGGAACATTCTTGTAAGTCAACCTCGCAGTCACATCAAACATTATGATGGCACATTGACCATGAATGCTGCAGGTGTTTCGCATTGCAAAATGTTTGGTTAGCAGATGGAAGAGTCTATATGGTTGGATTAACATGATTCTTCCTCGATAGTTAAAACATCTATATATCTATACATGTACAAAATCTGAAATTTGCAAACACTAAAGAGCAACATGTATAAAGATTGTATGTTCCTCCATTCATGTAGTAGAAACTAAATCTGCCCCATAATTTGATAAGACACAGTTTCTTACATGTGTTGAGTCCATGAAAACCATTAGTAAAAGACAATTATGCAAATTCCATGAAACATATCCATGTTCTAGTACTAGAAATATAATTCATTCGGCGTGTTTGGAACGACCCGTTTTGAAGGTATAGGCTAACGTGCATACTGGATAAAAATATCATCAACAGTACTTACTAATATCCATCACGAAGACCACCAAATTTCTCCTGTCCAGCTGTGTCCCAGCAGTAAAACCGAATTTTTCCACAATTTGTGAAGAAATCCAATGGGTGAACCTCAACGCCAATGGTTGCTAAAGACAACAAAGTAAAAATCTATCAGTTAATTAAATTATACAATTAAAGCTTCACTAGAAAAGATGCAGGTTAAAAAGATAACGGAGTTCTAAGAAGTCTCACGTTCATATTTCTTCTCGAATTCTCCTGTCAAATGTCTCTTCACAAAAGTAGTTTTTCCTACACAAATCATATATCATACAAAGATCAGGGTCATGAATAACGAACCATCAGCATCCAAATAACCATAGAAAAGTCATGCCAATTCATAAATTAGTCAACAACTACTGTAAATGAGTTTCTTCTCTAAAAACTAATAAACATTCAAATTGATTTCCTTTAACCAAGTTTCAGTAGTGTTTAGGCTGGCTTCTTCAAAAAAGTGTATTAACATATTACATTGTAATAAAGCTAGAAAACACTTTATGAAGGTGAACTTATTTTTCAGGCTTTTGAAACATGAAAAGCAGACAAGATTATTTTAAGTATTCATAAGCTTAGAAACTTAAGCTTATTAATCTATAGTTTTTTACACCAATAGAAGCCACTGTATCTATGAATATGTTGATACTTCAGATGTTTTGCAAGAAAAACAATAGTTCTATTCCAAGTAAAAGAGCCAATTAAAATTGTTCCAAAGCCAGTATTTTTTTAATAAATAAAGCTAGCGTTTAGATTCATTCTTATCCTACATATGTCTTCATATATAACCTACAAATAAAATCCAATCTTAAAAGCAACAACACAAACACCAACACCTACAAAAGCCCCTATAAAACCCTACTCCCTAATCCAAATCCCCAATCTATTTCAATCCACAGCGATTCAAGTTAAAAACACTCATTAATTAACTTTCAAAATCAAAATCAAATGAGTAGATGTAAAATCTAAACAAAAACTTTTACCAGTTCCACCATCGCCAACAATTACAAGCTTGAAACTCGGGTAGTCAACAGTTTGCTGATTCGGCAACGCCTGAAACAAAACCGAGGAAATCAAACCATAATCACAACACAAATCGGCTGAAATCAAACATAAACTCAACGTTTCACATCAAAAAAATGGCGTAACAGAATCGAAGAGAAACAGATCTACAAGAGAAGACATACCATTTTGAAGAATGTGTAGTTAGAAGCAAAACGAAGGCGGAGAACAGAGAGTTGTGTGAAGGGTTAATATAAGAGGCTGCGATTTTGCGTTGCGAGGGAGGCCCTAAATTGAGAATAAAAGGACAAATAAATAAATATATATTCACCGAAAAATGGTCTTTAATGTTAGCTTTAAGCTGACGCGTTAATCTCGGCGGTTGGATCAAATTCCTTTAAACTCGACCGTTGATTTTCTGATCAAGTGCGACTCACGTGATCAGACAAAATGGTTTTGAATTTTGAAACCCTATAAGTTTGAATTTAGTTGCAGCACCACACATGTCATGTTTTCTTGCTTTAAAATAAAACACTATTTTATTTTTTTTAAGCATGGTTTTGGTATCTAGAAAAAATGCTTTGTAATAAGCCTTAAATGTTTCACTTTTGGGCTCTATTGGGCCTAAGCCCTAAATTGTATGCTAAGCCCAAAGTCGTAAGTTATAGTTTGATGTGTAGCCACACCCGAATAACCTACGTACTATAAACGTTGCGGTAAGGTTTCGGGATAACATTATTTTTATATAGTACACGAAGAATGATTGTAAATGTTAAAAAATTGTTAAGAATGTCTTTATTTTTAATTTACGATAAAAAATAAAGACAAAAAAATTAATTTATATTAGAAACGGATGCAAAACGTGAAAAATAAAGTAAGATGCATCTAAATTATAGATAATACTATCATATTTTTGTAATACTTAGTTTGAGATTTCAAGGACCCAGATCTATTCTCAGTGAAAGTCTGAAACAATCGTTTTCACTTGATCCTACATTCCTACCTCATACACATTAATATAAAAAGTTTGTAAAATACTGTAATAATATCGTATAAAACCCATGGATGTAAAAACCTGTAAATTTCCACACATAATATATACCAAAAAAATTAGAGTTGCGTTTAACAGGAGAAAATTTTTCTGTTTTTTGTTTTCTGTAAACAATGGTGGAGATTCATTTTCCGTAAAAAATAGAAAACATGTTTAAATTAAGAAGTGAAGTTTTTCTTTTTCAAAAAAAAAATAAAAATAATGTTTTGTTGAAGTATTTTCTTGGAAAAATTGTTTGAAAAAGCATGAGAGTTTGAAAAAATTAAGGAGTTTGGAAAAATGTGAAAAATAATAGAGTTTTCTGTTTTCTTAAAAAAAATATACAAATAAACATATTTTCTAATTTTTAATTTTATTAGAAATTTTTTTTAGAAGTGAACGCATTGGATTTTGAAAGTAAAATATCAACTAGCCTTTAAATTTGTAATTGGCTTGGAAATCATTATTAGTAATTTTAATATCTATGATTAATGTGAATATCTAATATAGTTAACATTGTTTAGAAGCTACCATAGACTAGTCTAATCGTAATGGATTTTGTTACATGTATATATAGTATGTACTTGTCATTTGCTTAAATTATAATCACTGATCCATGTATGTAAACTTAATGGTGGCGGTGTGTCTGTTTTACGGGCTAACGATTGGCTAATCATGCTATAATCCTCAATGCTAACGTGATCATCTGTATGGAGTCAGAGACCAGAGACTAGTACCGGATCACACAATCACATCATATCATGTCAATCTTTTCCTCTACTTACACAATCCTACCATCACAATCACCCATCAACGTCTTATTACACAAAAAACTATATCACACAGTTAATCTGCCTCATGCGTAGGGATAACGTCGGCCCGGACCCCAGGGGCGGACCTAGGTATACAGGTGTAGGGGCACGGGACACCACTCAATTTTACGTGCGTAGTGTAAATTTCGATTTTTCGTAGTGTAAATTCCTATTTTTTAGAGGCAGTGCTACCACTCATTTCAAATCTTAGGTCCGGTGCTACCACTCATCTCAAATCCTGGGTCCGCCCCTGCCCGACCCCCTTTTGGCATCATGACGTGATGGTGGTCAGTTGATCCATTCCACCCTCTTAGAAATTTAGAAATAGTGTAATTATGTATTCACCTTTACGACGTAAATAGTAATTTCGGAGATACGATCACTTGAATTCACGCAAAGTAATATCAAACTTTTATAAACTCAACAAATAAATGTTTATTTACTTTTAGACTTATACTTAAGTTTGGGTATAATCTTTCAACGTCTAAATCATTCTATTTATATGGTTGTTCTATAAATCTATAATGTTCTTTTACATCCTTATAATATATATTAAAAAAAATCCCTTTGTAATTCTCCTTGACGAATGAAACATCCTTTTAGGCCTTTATAAGTTTTACTAACTCAAAATACGAATCTAGATGTTTTAAGGCATTTTGGCACATTGAAAAAAATTATAACTAATTTAAAAATTGTGGCCTAGATCAAATTCATCAGTAATTCGAAAGCATGGCACATAAAATAATAAATAATCTTTTTTCTTTTGAAAAAGTTAAAAAAAAACGCCCAAGCTTTCTTTTTCTAAGGTGGCGTTTGGTTGAATGGAATCTGTAAGAATTCATGGGAATTGGAATCAGTGTTTGGTTCATCCTTTAGCTATGGAATTGGATTCTCAAGTATGGAAAACTTTCCCACAACCAAAGGAATTCAAATTCCTTCCTCTTAGCCAAGGAATTCAAATTCCCTCATACACATAGTCGACCGGCGAGAGCTACGAACTGGAGACTAGCGACTGTGCCTCACGATCTACGACCGGTGACCGGAGAACGGCAACCGGCAACCAAAATTAGGGCTTCGACCTCCGTTTAGGGCTTCAACTATCGAAGCTCTGTTGGGATTAGGGCTTCGATGAACGCTTCGACTGGCCACCGGCGACTGTGGCTTCGACTAGTGACGATGAATGCTTCGATGACGATAGAGGGATGCGGCGATGAAGGGTTCGACTAGCGACCGACGACCGGCAATAAAAGCTTCGACTGGCGACGATGAACGGCTCAATGGCGATAGAGGGATGCGGCGATGAAGGCTTCGACTGGCGACAGAGGCACAGACTTTAACGGTGGCGAGAGGGGTGGAGATTCACCCTCTGATGGCGGCGAAGATGGTGGCAAGAGCTGGTGGTGGTGGTTATGGACGGTGGAATTAGGTCTGATGAGATGTGTGAAAGTGAATTCCAATTCCAAGTGTATAGGTAACCAAATACAATGAGCCAAGGATTTAGATTCCAAATCCAAATCCTTCAAATTCCAATTCCTTCAGAAAACAATCCGTGAACCAAACGCCACCTAAGGGAGATGCCTCCTATCGGAAAATTTATTTATCCAATGAAAATACATCCTTCACTAATTTATAATATAGCTTCAAGATATTGTAACTTTGATGAATGAATCAATTTTATAAATGGAAGACCTCTACTTTTTTCTGAAATAGACACAAGAGGTTCAACCCATATACTCAAGCTAATATACTTGAATGGTCTTTCAAGTCCAGTTCAAGTATCAATACTCGATTTATAATGTTCGTTAGCTTTATTAATTTTAAGTTATTTTATATTTTTCTTTCATTTTGTTATATCGTTAGATAACTAGATTAGTATTTAACTGAATAGAATAAGGTCAACAAAAAAAAAAAAACCAAGTCAGATCATTACTAACCTTGATTAATGTTACTATCTATATTTATTACTTATAATTTATTTATTTGTTAGGTTATGCAGATTTTTAAAGTTCTATTTAATTAATCAATTTAACTGTCAAAACATGAAAATAAATACTTATCTATGCTCTATTTAAATTTCAAAATTTGAATTTCATTTTCAGTTGAATCAAAGTCAAAGTCAATAATCTTGAAGGTTGGTGTTAAATTCGTGTTATTTTGTGATTTTTCTTTCTATCTCGAACTTCTTAATCATCTTTTCTTAACAATTCTAAATTCCTCGCACGTATGCAACTATGGTCCTTTTTAATTTTGTATGGTTGATCTTTCTTATATCATATTAGTATCATCATTTTTAGTTGTTTCTTTTTATTTATTACTAAAATAATTTAAAAGCATTTGTAAAGTTATAATGGCTTAGTCATCACGTTAGTTCTCCCACCAATCCACCATGTGGTGATAGTGTGGGAAAACTCCCCATCACTTGAGTGATGGCTCCCCCACATGCCTAACCCCCTCTCACTCCCTATACTTTAACCCTTGTGTCATGTGGTAGTCATTGAGCCCCTTCGTCATCATCATGACAAACGTGTCGTTTTTTCATTTTCGCCTTTCAAGTACAAGAAAAAGCGAGTCCTGAATTTTAGTGTCATAATTAAGGGTGTTTCAGTTATGAGCCAATTGCTGATGTTATAGTCAGTCATAATAGATATTCAGTCAGGACTACTAATGATCTAACAATACTATAAACCATAATATTTAAATGGAACACAAAAGTTTTAACTCATATATTGCAAGGAAAATTTTATTTCCTTCTACATCATCTTCTACTCGTTAAAAGATGACATGTGTAATCCACTAATTATCTTTCTCCACTTTCTGTATTGATTTTGACACTTGTCTTGCTCCTATAAATAGGAGAACGAGTAGAAAGATTTTATAAAAGAATATATAACCTCTCATATTGTAACTATATTGTAAATACCAAGGTAGAGTTCACATTTATGCATTGTGTCAGTATATTAAGCAATCAAACTTTTGTAAACAATAGAACAACAAAAGTTATATCTACGTTGTTTTCATTATTAAATTTAGTCCAAAAATTGTTAATTTTGTCGGGAATATGCTATGTCACCATAACAAAAGGTTAAAGTTCTCAAAGAAGGAAAGACTTGATTGCCTTATTGCCATTTAATCCACATTTATGTTTTGCAAAACTTATTTGATAATGGTAAGATAGTAAAAAAAACAATCTATATGTTTACTACTTAGAAAGTTAGAAGTAGTTAGATATCAACAAAATCTTAAACAATTCTAAGTGTTATCTTTTATCACTTTCACTCATTAATCACTTAAAGCTTACAATTCTTTCAGTTTCAATTCTTATTTTACTTTTTATTTTATATTATGCCCATACATGCACGCCTCTTGAGGCGTGCAGAGATAATAAAAAGTGGTTATTTACACATGATGTTTTTTCTTAAGACGTTAAAATTCTTTCTCCACACATCTTTCGACTCTAATATGCATGTGGACTAATAAACGTTATGTCTAATCAAGAGTGATTAAAATTGTACGAAAGAGGAAATATATATATAGGTTTTTTATATACTTACCTTGTTTTGGTATAGAATATAACGCATGAGAATATTATTTCTTCTATTAAATCCTCATATTTTATTTTAATTCTAGACAATCATAATTCATTAATTTTATTTTATTTTATCTTTTAATTCTACCATCTATCATAATTTAGTGATAAAAGGACAAATATGATGATCTAGTAAAAAGATATTGAACATTAGTTTTAATTTAATAAGCATTTATAAAAATATACGAACAAACGAGGTTTTTAGTACCCGTACTTTATGATAGGAAGAATTACTCATTTTTATCTATATTTTTTTACTATAGTTACAAATCTTAAAATGAAGTGAAAAAATGTATACAATTGAGATTAAAAATGTGGTGGTATTTTTTTTTTTTTTGAGTATTCACTTGTGCATTAAATCATTTAGTTCAAATAGAAACCGATTTAAGTTTTCTAAGTTTCATATTACAACCTGGAAAAAATAGATAAATTAACATAAAAAACAAACTTTTAAATTAAAAAGTTCAACGAATTGTGTTTATTGAGTACATATAACGAATTTGAAAAATACATCTTCCGGATTAAAATTAATCTCCAATGATATATTATTCATACAGTACTCAAGATGGGAAACAAATTCATTAAAAAATAGTAAAAAAGAAGTTAATCTTATATCATATGTAGTAAATATGATTCATATTTTGTATCGTATCTCTAATAACATTTTACACATGATGACATCATAAATCTAAATTCCAAACATAAATCTTGAAGTAAAGCAACTAAAACTCAAAAAGGATTGATAGTGTATTATTTTCTTTTGGTTTGAACTTAAATATATTTAATTCAACTTTTTTGTACTACGATGAATATAACATTAATTGAAAGAGTACACTTTTTATTTAGATATTGTATCATAATAAAATAATACATGTTTGTAGATAAAAATGGGACCGCTACAAATATATGTAATTTATATTTATACTAAACATTATACGCTAAAAGTTATAAAAGAAAAACAAATAATATGTGAAATTAATTATTTTAATATAATAATAAAAAATATAAAATATAAAAAAAAAACAATTGTGCCGCTCGCTTTCAAAATGCACAAATGGGAACTTCCAGTTTACTCACCACTCCGCCGGATCTCTCGATCGTTATGAATTGAGCATAAATAAATTCTCTCTCTCTCTCTCTCCCTCTCTCTCTCTCTCTATATATATATATATATATAGGGAAGAGTTTATTTGAGAACCAATTTTATTGCGAGAAACAATCTTAGCCGTTCATTTTGGATAATGGAATTTATAGATGAAGAGCGTGGAGGGGATCGAGTGTGGCAGAGTGCATGTAAGGAATTCATGAACGGGCAATCCAATTGAAGGAGGGGGAATTGGACGGCTAAGATTGATTCTCGCGGTTCTCTCAATAAAAACGGTTCATCTATTTTTTTAAACGGCACCTAAATCTACCCATTTGTTTACGACGAGACTCAAACACATGACCTTACGTCATGAGCAATATCAAACTTATAACTACTCCAATACCACTAGGCTCGAAGCCTTGGATGCGTCATCTATTTTACTGACAATACATATACAGATTGTGTTCATTAACCAAAGTAGGTCATTAGAATAAGTAAAATAACGAGGTTGGAATATTGTTTAATTATAATTACTAAAATGATCACCAGCTAATTAGAAAGGAAAATGATTCGTGATTTTCATCTAAGTTTTTCATTATTAGTTCATTTAGAGAAAAAAAACAAAAACCTAAGTTAGTTAATCATAACATCATATATATCATATCCCGAGAGGTATTCATGATTTCTCTAGTTAACAACAGTTGCTTTAATTAATAAACAATAATCTGATGAAAGTAGCTAAAGATAAACAAATTGAATCATGAGAAAGAGGCAATTGTGTGTTGTCTCCTTAGTTCAACCTAATCACAATGGCTTTTAGCATAAATCCAAAGAAACCAGGCAGATTGGATTGCTCGTCACAAACATCCATCTCTTTAACTTCTTGTATCATTAAAACAAGTATCAATTTTTTTCCATTATATTTAATTAAAAGACACCAACCTTGTTTAAAGTTTCTTTTTACATGTCATTTGTTGTGTATATATATTAAAACAATCTTTGTCGGTAAAATCAAAACCAAGGCCTGCAATTCTTAATTTTTAACACCAGATAACACCCATCTTCTTGACTTGTTATAACTTGTCTGTTTCTGAATGCCCTAGATTCCTCAGGCTCCAATCTTCTTTTATAAGAATTCAATCCCATGATACATCACAAACTATACTGGAAGACCGAATCACGGATCATGGCTAACTCGATGCAGCCTGTGCTGCCGCTTGGAGGCGGTGTTAAGGGAAGAAAAAAGATGCCAAACTCTAGAGGACATCCAAAGTATGTAGGGGTGCGACAACGGCCATCAGGGCGATGGGTGGCGGAGATTAAGGACTCGTTGCAGAAGGTACGGTTATGGCTAGGGACTTTCGACACGGCTGAGGATGCTGCCCGGGCATATGACCAAGCTGCCCGAACATTGCGTGGAGCTAACGCTCGTACCAATTTCGAACTGCCCGATAGTGCGGATGCTGATCGGTGTTTGCCCGAAAACACCGAGCCGTTTTCGTTTGAGGAAGCGTGTGGTTTGGAAGGTGGTGAGGAAGGGCTTCTTGGAGCACTCAAGGCTAAGTTATATACAATGAACGGTTCGAACCATGCGAAAACAGCTAACATTCCGTTGCAACCAATGTGTATAAACAATACAAGAAAGAGAAAATCACGAACGATGGTGGCAACATCGCCACCTGCTCAACTAGCAAGCAATCATGACGCCAAAAGTAATAATTGCTTGCTAGTTGATCAAGATCAAGACAAGCACCACCTTGTTTGTGATGGCATTGAAATTGCAACCCCCAACCACCATGATCGGTTGGGGTGGGGCAATGAGCCGCTACCGCCAGCATATGTGCCATGGTCTGGTGAAATTCCATGGCAGGTGACTTCTAACACAAGCAACCAAGTTTTGGATCTTTCAAACCATTTTTTTGACAATGGTCTCATGGATGCGATGTGGCAAGTTTCCGGTGAGCCTAATCAAGCAATGGCAAGCCAGTTGGCCGGAATCAATGGCACCACAGGTTGGCCACTGGGTCAACCAGTTGAACAGTGTGACTATGGTTGGGATGGAGGTGGTTCAACTCAGTCTGCTAATAGTGTTGCAGCCGCTGCTTCCAATTGGGATCCTTTCTCATATGTAAAATCAATCCTAGGTTAAAGTAATAGAGTTTCTTTTAGGATTAAGAATTCTTTATTCCTTAGTATGCCAATGAGACCATCAACTACGGTTAAAGGTTCCCATCTATTGTTAACTTTGATTCATGTAAGCTTTAGTTACTAATAAGTCAAGAAAACACACTATTATTTGTAGAGTTCCGTTTGAAGAAATTGTGTAAATATGAAAGCGAAAAAATATTGTACATGATCTATCTTCTTGTCCAAAGCATTACTTGCAAGTTGTTGACAACCAAAGGATCACCAAAGTAAAGAGATTTTAAATTCATATGAAAATTTCTATATTTAGAACGAGTTAAGATGAAATATCATATAACCATCTTTATATATGGTTATGCTTCCTGATATCTAAAGCTACAAACTAAAATGTCTAATATATTTAAAGTTCAATGCGTATAGAAAGCTTACTGTGTAGAGACTGATCTTCTCGAGTGAAAAGAAAGATGATTTTCATAGGCCAGGTCTTTAATTTCTCCTTTTCTCTCGTCTGCTTCATAGATATTATGTGCTTCATTTTCCATTTTCACCTATTTTATGAGACTGACTCTGCTCTAGGCGATCGAACCATCATTCTGAGATTGCATCTGAAATGATTATATAGTTGCATCAGTTGTTGTACCTGATGTTACTAATTCTTGTTTGTTTTTGTTTTAGATACAGGTGAGTCTTAGGTTTGATCCATTTACTTATGAAATGGACCCGGGTTGTGTTTTATCTCTTGGGTCAAACATGTAAAATACATATTCTTAGTTAAAATGAATACATGTCAAATAGGTTGAACATAAAACCTTTTAATTCACTTTATTAAAAAGGATAACATTGTTATTAAAGTAATATGACTTCTGTAATAATAGTGGACGTAGTAATTGTATATAAACAAAACTAAAAGCTTTTGACAGAAATTCCTTTTTCAAGTCAACCCAACGAACCTGACCCGCACCAAAGTGTGCCATTTTGACCCGACCATACCATTTTCACCTCTAGTGTTAAAGAAAGGAAAAGGACTGAATAACGAACATGAAATTGCTTGTCTTTGAAGCTTGATCTTAGCTTCAGCTCGCCTCTATGGGTGAACATCTCATCTAACATCTCCGTAGAAGACATATCAAAATAGACTTCCATGTCATCCTCTTCAGATCCTTCAACTTGGTGATCAAACACCTTCAAACAATATTTGAAGTGTCATATAAACTTCAAAATTGCAATTATGTATGGCTATAAACTGCTTAACTATAATATGAACCTTAAAACTTACTATTGACTATTGTTTATAGTTTAAAGGATATAGTTGTATGGAAGAAATCGAGTATTAGATACATGTCCAAACTTTCCTTTGAGAAAGATTAAAACATACAAAATCTCTTGGATTAAAGTTAAAGGCAAAAAAAATAGCAAATTTGGTAACCATATTAGGGAAAACTGTGATAGCCATGAGATGATTGAAAATGGAAATTGAAAGACGGAGGTAGTATGAAAGTACTTCAACACATCTAGAAACCTAAATATGAACAAGATTTATCAAAACCTTATCCCGAGGAACACCATTCATTTAACTACTTTCAATCATTATTCAAAATGGAGCTTATGCTAAAAGGCGATCAAGTCAACAGAAACTTCTTAACTTTATGAGAATTGAGGAGGGAAGTCTTTAAATTGCATTTTGCAAAAAGAAAAAAAAAATCAAGATTTGATCTGGTGACTCTAACTTGCATCAAGGAATCTCATTAACCTAAGTTGTGCTTGAAGCCGTGATACCTTAGGCGATGTGGGCACCTTAGTGTCGAGAGAAATACATTTATAAAGCACATTATTGAAAAAGTTTAACATATTTAATTTTTAGTGTTTGACAGGCATTTGTTACTTATTTTAATTTCTAGCACAGTAGAAAATTTCTCTAGATGGTTTAGATAATAACTTTATGATTGTCATCTTACTACTCTTTCATGGTTTTTGGTTCTTATGGTATGTTCTTAATCATATTCACAGTACATAAGTGGGATAGAAGCATAAAACTGTAGCTTTTCTGTACATGCAGCTGTATTTATTTCTGTAACTACTCAATGCTTGCGTTAAGTAGAATACAACTCTCATGGCAGCCAGATACATTACTTCTCACGCTGATGTGGTTTGTTGTTTAAAGTTGTAGATCTTGTTTAATATGGATTTCTCTTAACATTTCAGATCTAAACTTTTTGTGTACCCACAGACTGACTATACATTGCAAACTTTGCTTGAAATTATTCTGTTAAGTAAGTTTCGGTTAGTTTTGGTGTTAATTGCAAATTACTTTTCGTACTTGCTTATGTACAATAGAGCTTTCAATTTATGTGCCTTTAAAATTAAAATTTATGGTTCAGTTTAGAGGTTTCAATTTCAACTCATTTACCTAAAATGGGTTGATGGATCAAATTTGAAGCTGATCCCAAAATGAAATAGGTCGAAATTAGTCTAAGATGTGTTCTGAATCTTTTTATTAAAAGATAATTTGATTTATGTAATAATTATTTATTTTATAAAATTAATAAATGAGTGAAAAAAGTCTTGGGGGGTCAATCTTGACCCATATTGAAAAGTGAATGTCTGGCTCGAATCTATTTCGATCCCTTACTACCCACCTGACCCTCCCCAATTTAATACTTCTATTTTCACTGTTTTATTTACTTCTAATCTTATTAGTGGAAATTGTATATATTCTTCAATTTATGCTCCTCAGCTTGCATCTCACACTAGGCCCCAGCACAACCTTTAATACTGTCCAGATACAATATACTATTGTGAAAGGAACTACAAATCATATATAATAGAAAGAAATGGAAGTTATGAAGAATGCCACATAACATAATATAAAAAACAGCATACCCTTCGCGAAAGACTCATACTGTAACCTGAGGGCCCGATAAATTCTTCATAAGCAGATGCATCTAGTTCCTGAAGATGTTGATGAGGGAGCACTTTGGGAAGCAAATGCTCTCTTATGGGTATTAGCAAGAAGAATGGTAGGGGAAACAATATACCACCTACTGGTATCCATGTGATTCCATAGCAAAGTAAGAAATACATGAGCTGGATTAACGTGAACGTCATTATGTATTTGAACGGCACCGATTCCATATATGAAGCATGAGGCCCTTCGTAGACTCTGTCTCAAATCAAATATACTACAATTAGGTCTATTCAAACAAGTAGTTAACTCAAAACCGGAAATTTAACATATTAACAGAACCAAAACCCATAAAGATCTCATTTCTTACTTGAAACGTCGACCAGAAGGGATGGAGAGGAGCAACAATCTTTCCCAGAATTGATTACCGGGAAGGCTATCGATCGACATGTAGGCAAAGTATCCCCATAGAACAGATGTAGGTATCTTTCTGATAGCAGGCATAGCAAAAACTGCTGAGCCCACCAGGAAGGACTGAAGTAGATTTGTTACTCTTTGCTCATTGACCCGAACTGGTATGTGTTCCTCGATATGTTCATCTGGGTTGAATTTGTCCTTGGATTCTCCTCCCTCTTCAGGGTTCATGATAACTTCCTTCAAGTCTTCCAACTCCTTGTCTACAGGACTCTGAAGACCAATTAACATTGTTTAGCAGTATTTTGTATAAAGGAAAAAAGGTTAACATATAAAAGTTTATAATTATTTCATAAGTTATCCCTTGTGGACTACAATCACATACAACACAGTGGGTAGAAACATCACATACTTTTGTATGAGGATCCATCTGAACAAAAGCAGCATGCATCCTTCCATAGATTTCTGATCTGCTTGCCTCCATTTTCATGCCTTCCTTTGCGCACTTAACCATCTTCTTTCGCATCAACTAAAAACCATGAATAATAACATTTTATGAATGAGGAATGACATTTTTTTAGAGGATTCTTTTCAGTTGCATGCCTGACCTGTCTCTCAAGAGTTGCAAGGCTCCTGGTGTGCATGGGTGATTGTGGGAGGACACCATTTGATGGGGGGACACCAACCAGACCACAAATCAAAGTCTATTTGCCACATTAAGGGAGAAACAATCACAAGATCAAATGGTTAAAACGTAAGTAATGATATACAAAACACAACTTTAAAGGAAAAATAAAAGAATGCTAGAAGGGAATACCATCAATCCAAGCAACAATACATCATAATGGTAAGCAGAGGGGTTTTTGAGATTAAATTCTTTCTGCTGTGCCATTTGTGCAGCTACACTATGGTCAAAAAAATACAAGGCCGCTATCATCAGAGCTGGTATTATGGCACTGAAAACATGAATCACTGGAACCTTCACCATATCCTGGAGTAACATTAATCTTAAAATTTAATCATTATTTCACGAATCCAGCAATAATGTTGTTGTTTCTCTTATACCTTGATGACTGTCCAGTGGGATAAAGATCCAGCTTCCCAAGGAAGAGGACAGAAGATTCGTCGAGGAACATCACGAGGAACTTCTCTAGGCTTCACATAAGATATTGCAGTCCACACCATGACCATAAGAGGAACCCCATAGTCTGCTATAAGACCCCTTAGCCACCCTGTTCTTGCCAACACCATAAAAAGTTTATTAAAATCAAATAGCAACCATAAACACCAGTAAATTAAAATCGAATATTACGTGCATTCATCTATACCTACACCATAAGGCCAAGACCTGGCATCTCTACTCTTCATGGAAGTTATGAGTGTACCAAAGGCCAAAATAACTGCGAGTAAGCCGTTTGTATATAACCAATGAAATTGGTACTCTTCTTTTATATCTTTTTCTCCTTTTGGTACATAGAACTCACTTATTACTCCCTAAAATATCCAAACATAAAGTCGGTTAGTCGGAAAATGTCCAAGGTCAATTATTGATCACACTGATTAAAGGAAAGACATAATTGCAACAAGTGATGTGCATGCCTTAATAGCCTCTTGCATAAAAAGCACTGATATCAACATGCCAAAGAGTTCCCCAGCGATCCTTGTGAATCTTGTGATGAGTGTGCAAGCATTGAGTATAGAAAGAAAACATAACATCACAGCAGTCCAGACACAGACCCTGTTAACAAGAAGAATATGTATTATGATATATATGGAATGAAAGAGAAATCATGATAATTGTGCTTTAAACATTAGAAACAAGCTACGCTGTATACCATCCAGCCCAAGCTAGAAACAGTTCTTTTCCCAACTCTGATCTTTCTTTGGCAAAAGTATACAGGTAATTGTACATTATAACTGTAGGTTCAGCAACACCTAGTATCAAAAGAGGTTGTCCACCAAAGAGTGCATGAATAATTCCACATATAGCAGTAGAGGTGAGGGTTTCCACTGCACTCAAGGTATCATCTGTCCTCAAACAAAATACATTGAGACGAAGAAGCATAATGGTTTATATTGAAAGACTATAAACAATATATCTTATTTGCACCTGTATCCTTATTCAGCTGCTCACCGAATGCAATAACTGGAAGGGCAGAGGCAAAGAAGACGTATGCGGTTGGAGCTAATATTCTAGCAAAAAGACGATTATTAGTTTCATCAAACTAAAGACAAGAAGCATAGAGCAATCGTTTACTTATCGATCCATGTTCACAAAAGACTAGTAGATTAACAAGATACCTCACTGACGTTATAACCAAAGACTAGTAGGTAAACAAGATACCTCACGCCTGAACCTAGTGCCCCCACCCAATCTTGCTTGTAACACTGCAATCTTCCTCGAACATCTTTCTTGATCCCACTAAAGGGAGTTTTAGGGGTATCCATTGCAAATATGATCAAGTAAGCAACTCTACCAATAAAAATATAAGAACAAAGAAACTGCTTAGCTTCGCCCATCTTTTCACTTTAATGACCAGGAATCATTAATGTAGCTGCTAATTAATTAGTCAGCTAATAGAAAGAATGTGAATATTTTTTACATCTATAAGCACTTTTAAGTGTTTGGATGGAATTCAGCATGTAGTTATTTGCTTATTTTGTGCTGAAAGATCTTAGAAATAACTATAATCTAAACGAATTTGAGATGTACATACAAGCATACTAACATGAATTTGATAAATAGAAACTCTGCTAGACTCCATGGTGTTAATTAACATGGAGTCAGATAACATTCACAACCTAATATTCCGTTGGTGTTAACATCAAGACAATGACAATTACAAAGTCTGCTAAATTCCCTCGACTATCCTACAATAATGAGAATCCTTTAAAATCCTATTAGGATCCTACTTTTCTAGTGGAATTTAATCGTTAGTTGCGCATTTACATACGGTTTCCACGCAAAAACGAATTGGAGATATACATACGTACATACATAAGCATAAATCTTGCTGATGATACGTCAAAACATTACAGAACAAATTACAGCAGCGCACACAAATGAAGAGGTTCTACTACATACATTTGAAAAGGATTTCATAATTGGATTTAAAAAGCTCAAATCGATCTTTGCCGTAATCAAAACCGACACAATCGAGTTTGGTTCTAAGCTCAAAACGATTAATTAACAAATAAAGTTTAGAACGTAGGAACCGGTTCTAACATGTTCAAAAAGAGATATGGGACGCATTGTCTGTACGAATAACAAAGTAAGATGATTACCAGAGATAAAGCAAATATACACCCCAAAATAAGCTCTCTGTCAGGCCAATGGCCGGCGGGGAACGATAATGCACGGGACTAAGAGATGATTTTGTTGCTTTTTTCTGTATATTATGAAAATGAAGATGCAATCGTTTCTATCGTACGCCATCATTTTCGTGCGCGCTCTCACCTTCGCTTCCCATTTTCACCTAATTCTAGAGCGAGAAAGAGCCTCCGGATGACGGTGGTTGTGTATAAGGCCGGGCGGTAGAACCGTCGTGCGGGGATCACGTGGCATGCAGCCCCACTGGATGTTGTTACGTGATGCTTATGTAAAACTGAGGGTAGAAGAATAGTTTTAACAGACCTAAACTTTAAAAATACGATATTATACCCGCGTAATGCTGCGGCGGTAAATAGTTTTTGATGAAATGATATGTTATTCGCGCGATTCAATGTCACGAAAAAGTTTTCTACAACAACATGTCCGTTTTTTTTTCAAATTTTCTTTTATTTACATTTAACTATTTTATTAATTTTAAAATAAATTTTAAAAGACAATAAAATAAAAAAAAGATTTATATTGATGCAATAAAGAGAAGAGTTAATAAGATTTTAAAAATTATGTTGATGTGAGTGGATAATTGTGGTAGTATGAGAGAATATATTTTGAATAAAAAGTTAAAGTAAATTAGGAGAAAATAAAATGGTTAAAATTTGGGTGGATGAGATTAATTTAAATTAAATGAAGGGTCAATATTTTATATTGATTGAATTTTAATAAGTCTTAAAATTTAAGAGGTGAGAGAATGTTAAATAGTTTATATAGTAGTATGGATATATATATATATATATAGACAAAGACCGCTAACAAAAATATTCAAAAAGAAAAAAAAACCCTTATTTTTAACACGTATAAATTTGAACCCAATTAAAAAAAATAAAAAATCATTTTAAATTACAAACTCAATATTTAAACTTTATAAAAAATCATTTTAGTTTCAGTTTGTTTCACAAAATTCGAATGAATGAAATTGATTTAAATTTTATTCAGCTCAACTATAGAATGGACTTTCTATTACTTGAGGGAATGTAAACATCCAAAAAATGAGATTTCATTCAAAAAAACAAGTTTACCAAACGCAATACAACACGAAATTTGATTTCAATCCAATTTCATTTCCTCGGATTCCGCAAAACAAACGGAACCTTAAAGTTGCATAAGTTTAACATGAGACATAAGGTGGATAAGTGTAAGAAAAAAGTTACTTATTTATTAGGAAAAAAGTAAGAAAAAAGTTACATAAGTTTAAACATGAGACATAAGGTGGATAAGTGTAAGAAAAAAGTTACTTATTTATTGAAAAAAGTAAGAAAAAAGTTATATAAGTTAAAACTCGTTTTCTTACACTTATCCACCTTATGTCTCATGTTTAAACTTATGTAACTTTTTTCTAACAAATAAGTTACTTATTTGTTAAAAAAAGTTAAAACTCGTTCATTACTTATTTGTTGCTATATCTTTTAGATAAGTAAGAAAAAAAGTTGAAAAAGGTAATAAAAAAACATGGCTGAGTTCATCATCCATGCAAGTGAGCTTAAGCTTAAAAGCCATTTGCCATGTATTTTTATAAAAAAAAATTAGTCGCATAAGACAAAAAAACATAAAATACTAATTAATTTATAGTCATAAGAGACTAATTTAAGTCTTTGGATCAATGTCATCAATGGTCTAGGTTAAATTTTAAAAATTTGGGTTGGGTGGCATTTTCGTAATTTTTCGTAATTTACATGTGATTGTATACAGAATCACATGTGATTAAATATTAAAATTTCAGGACTATGTTTTTTAAATTGACTTTATTGAACACAACTCTATTCTAGATAAGAGAAGAACTCAAGGCCTTAGGATCTTTACCGGTGCACTATCCATTCTATATAGACAGCTTAAGTGTAAATAATGAGGTACTAAATATTTATTATTAAACTTTTTTTTTGTAAATTGTATGGTATATATAATTACATAGATTATTTAGTAGCTCACATCGATGATATCTGATATATTTCAAATTAGATATGTTCATTGTTTGTATTTTTCTGCACTTTGGTTATATTTTTTATGAAAATTTATATCTTAGCATCTTATTCGTTCGTTTTTCACCATGCAGGTACATTTAGGCAATTCAACAACAAATGATGTATTACGGGTTAACTTCCACCAGAGTTATTGAAAATGAATATTTTAGAAGCTTCACGGCTGCTTCATGTCCGCTCACAGGCCGTGTAGCCCTTGCCCTTCACGAGCCATTACAAACCTTCTCACGGGCCGTGAGAAGCCTTATCTCTTCCGACTGACAACACATAAACTGCCTTCCACGACCAAGTCATGACCCGCCCGTGAGATTTCACCCTTCACGGGTCGTGGAGACCTCCTCATGCCAATAAAGGCCGCTCTAAAGGTATTTCGATTTGCAAAATAGAAGCGGGGGTTCAAAATTTTAGACACTTTCTCGTATGTTCTCGGACCTAGTCAATTTCATACGCATCTAGAGAGCATTTGCAGTTTTGAAGAAGGGTAGGAGAGAATTGAATCAAACAAGTGGAGCTAACTTGTTCATCACCGTAATCGCCATTGATTTAGTTTTTAATTTTGGTAACATTTAATACATTTTTCCGAGTGTTGTACATGAAATTAGTGGTATGTATTGATGTTATTGCAGCCATGTACTTCTAAACTCATTAGTTCGCTCGGATCAAAATGATTCTAATGTAGTTGTTGGTAATATGTGTGCTACTATGCTTTGATCTTATGAATTTATATGAAGACGATGATTCAATGAGTTGCATTCTTGGCTGAAATTAATAAGATTTACATTCCATGTGGGTTGTTAAAGCATGTAAGATTGGATAACTGTATGTTGGATCATTCTATCTTCAAAAGTGCATATTTAACAATTATGACCTTGTTAGATTCATGCTAAGTTTGGTGATTTGTGATGTGTTTCATGTTTGGTAAGCATTTTTGGGGTTTCTCATTCGGTTAGCGGGAAATGGACTGTAATCTTGGATGTTTCATCAAGTTTTGTATCCTTATTGATGAGAAGTTATGCTCATGATACTAGGTGTGTCTAAACAAATCATTGGTAAGTAAAGGTTTGAGTTTGCAAAGGTGTAGGATCTTGGATCCTTATGAACGTATGGATTGGTTAAACACCGGTTGAAACATCATCTCTATAACTCTTTACATGTTTTAGTATATGTTACTTAGCATGTTAGAAGAAATTTCCAAGATAAAAATTTTAGTGGCATATATACGTGTTTCCATGACTATATTGGATGATTTGAGGTTCAAGTGAATTTACCTATTGCTTGATTGATATTTTCTTGCTATCCCGCTCAATAGTGTGAAAGATCGGCACCAATTTTAGGTACTTTACTTTTCTAGCATGACTTCCTTGATATTTGATTCTTGACCAAACAATGATGAAAGTAGCGTACTACTAGCTCTCGTTTCTCGTGAGACTCGACACTTGGGTTTTGTCTAAACTATATTACATTTGTGGGTAAGGCTGTAAACGAACTGAACGTTCATGAACCCGTTCGACGAGAAGTTCATTTATGTTAGTTTGTTTTATAAACGAACGAACATGAACAAGATTTTTCATTCATTTAATTAAACGAAAGAACACAAACATAGCTCTCGTTTGTTCATTTATGTTCGTCAATGTTCGGTTATCCGTTTGGTTATGTTCGCTTATATGTGTGTTTATATAGTGTTAATTTGTTTTTAATAATGTTGGATTTGCATTATAGTGCGTGTTCCTTCGTTTACGTCCATTTATCATTTAAATGAACGAACAAAAATGTACACA
Organism: Dittrichia graveolens; assembly: GCA_038502395.1. NCBI lineage: Eukaryota > Viridiplantae > Streptophyta > Magnoliopsida > Asterales > Asteraceae > Dittrichia > Dittrichia graveolens. The sequence continues at coordinate 5,357,903 of JARJIL010000002.1, read as the reverse complement.
AACTAATTAATCTTTTAACAATCGAACACAAAAGCTCGTTCGTTTATGGTTCGTGTTAGTTTATTTGTTTGGCTAAAGTTAAACGAACAAACATGAACACAAACAACCAAAAAGTGATTTTAAATCTAAAGGTGGTTTGATTGTTTGAATACCTTAGACTTGGGTTTGTTTTTTTGTTTTACATATATTTTGGTACAAAAATTTCCTCTTTATTTTACAAAATTGCTAATCAGCTGACCTTTATTGATGATTAAGGTATGTTACAAATCGATTGCGTTTGTTTATACCTGCGAAAGTTGTGTTAGTTTTCTAGATGCTTCAGCTTTTGACTGTGGTATTTTTACAAATTGATCGATTGTGTACAAAGATTTAATAGGACGATGGATATGAATACAAAGTATGAGGATATAGAACCTCTCTAAATTTTTATAGCTAAACTATTTTAATGAATGCTTTTGTACTTAAAACTTTTGTTACAATTAATTGTTTTAGCCACTTGACCTTCTATAACACGTTACTAAACTTTTGAAAAATGATTCAATCCCTAAACTTTATCTCATAAACCGCTTAAGCCTTACACTTTTTGAAACAACCACCATTTGAAGAATGAAGATATCCAGGATGAGCATAAAGCATACAAGCATACTAATATCTAAGCTGCTATACTAAGATGAGTGTTGGATTGTGAACAAAACCCTCTTAGGGTTTGCATTGTATTGCATATCAATATATAAACAAAATAGTTACACAAAGGACCCTGTACTATGTACAAGAGTAAAAGAATAAAATAATAAAATAAGATACATATCCCTTATCTAACACACCCCCTCAGTTCGAGCAGGAGGCTCTTGAATGCACAAACTCTTTCTGAAGTCCAAGAAGAGTTGTGTAGGAAGTCCTTTGGTAAAGATGTCTGCAAACGGAAATGCCGATGGAACATGCTGCACTTGCACATGCCCAATAGCAACGCGTTCCCTAACAAAATGTAAGTCTATTTCCACATGTTTGGTTCTTTGGTGCTGAACTGGGTTATAAGCTAAGTACATGGCACTAACATTGTCACAAAAAACAACCATACTATGATTTAAAGGACATGACAACTCCAAAAGAAGGTTGCGAAGCCAAGGTGCTTCGGAGACGACATTGGCCACTCCCCGGTACTCAGCTTCAGCACTAGACCAAGAGACTACATGTTGGCGTTTAGATGATCAGGAAACAAGATTATCACCCAAAAAACACAGAACGCAGAAGCGGACCGACGTGTCTGAGGACAGCAGGCCAGTCAACATCAGAATAAGAGACCAAACGATCGACATGAGACGGACGAAGATAGAGACCATGCGAGATTGTGTAACATCCTCAAAGTGGGCCTAGACGCACGCGAACGTGGTATGATAAATAATTTAAATAATTTATTAAAATATATATTTGTTAGTTATTGGTATAAATGACTAAAATAGTTATTAAATGAGATGATAAAAATAATATTAAAAATAGATAAAAATGATAAGATATTAAACGGTTTAAGATAAGGACTCCGAAAATATCCCCATTAGTTAAAACGGGTAAACGGGTGTCGTGTTGTAAGTTGGAAAGGGGAACAAAATACCACTTGTGGATAATTAAAACCCGCAAAGTCGGTCTAGCTTTAACAACTTACAGACACACACACACACGTGTATTGAATACACACACGTGTATTGAATACACACACACCTTCATCTCCTTCGTTTGTTCTTGAAGATTTTGAAGAGAAATCAAAGGGGGATCTTCAAGCAATCATTCCAGCAGCAAAAACAAGTTAGAAATCAGTTCCAAATCCATCTTTGATCCTTGTAAGTTCATCATCTTCCCTAGTTTCTTCAAGTTCTTGAGTTTTATTGTGTTTTTAGGTCAAACCCGAATTTGACCATTGTGAACTGATTTTGATGCTTCTATTGCTTCCTACAACTCATATAGATGCTTAAGAACACATATTATGGATTGGAATTGGTTGATTTGCTCAAAATCAAGATTTGACCAAATGGGTCAAAATTGCCAAAAACGGGTCAAACCCAATTTGACCATCAAGGACTGATTTTTAATGCTCCAGTTCATATAACTCATATGGATTGATTGGAACGTCAAAATCAGATTGAAATGGTGATTTAGATTGAATTGGTAAAAATAGTGCTAAAATAGGCTTTAAATAGCCAAAAATTGAAAAATGCTATCAAACAGTAGTTTTAAATGATTTGGTTAGTTCCAATAGCTTCAATAAGTTATTTTGAGTATGAATGATGCATTGGAGGTGTTGGAATTGATGTATTTCAAGTTTTGACCATATTGAACACATTCTTGCTAATTTAAGTTTGATTTTTGTATGATTTAATTGGATGAGTGTTAGGAATGTTAGAAAGCACCTACAAGTTCCAAATGATGCTATGGAACACTTAAAATTGGTTAGAATTGAATTGGTGTTGGTTTGGACCAAAATGGCATTGCTGTGCAGAAACAACAATATGGCCCTGCTGCACGCGACGCGACGCGTCGTGAGCATGGACGCGACGCTTCCATGCAGTTTCTGCACATGATGCTGTTTTGTGTTGTTCTTTCGCGTATAGGTGTTTGGGTTATGGTTATAAGTTAGTAAACAAGTTAGGAACATTATTAGGACATTGTTTTAGATGTCTTGATGGTTTCCTTGTGTGTTTAAATGTCTAAATGTAAATGGTGTGATATAGGTACTAAAGACAACTAAGAAGAGCCGTGACACTATATTTGCCTGTTATAGCTCAACAGGTGAGTACCGGTTAACCTAAGTATGATATCAAGAATGTTATATACATGTTTGCATGCTAGAAACCAAAGATTCAATAATTATGCATGTTAAAGGCTTTTGTAGGCCAATTGAGCTGTAATTTGATATGTACGCATGTTAATGGCTTTTGTATGCCCAACTTGATATGTTATGGCTTTTGTAGGCCCAACTTGATATGCTATGGCTTTTGTAGGCCAATTTGCTATGCTATGGCTTTTGTAGGCCAATTATGATATGTTATGGCTTTTGTAGGCCAGCTGTGTTTTGCTGTGGCTTAAGTAGGCCAATGTGTGTTGTACCGGTACTTTGTTGGATGTTTGGGGCCAGCTTGTCTGGATCTAGTTGGGGCCTTGTGCCGTCAGCTATGATGTGCGGCGATTCGATGATCACGAATCTTGGTTCCTACAGAACCTCCGTCCCTTAATGTAACACCGCTTCTGAATTCAGTTACTTTAATGACAAATCAGTTTCTTAGCAGCGGAAATTTTTCTTTTTAAAACAACCAAATGGTTATTTACATTAATTACTTCTCAAAACAACGTTGGTGTTACCGAGTACAGGAACTGACCATTGTATCTATTTACATTACATCACATAAGTACAAGTGTTCCACCTATAAGGGGAAATAAATTTCCCAAAAGCAAACCCGTCTCGCAGGCCATCTAGTCTTTACCTGAAAAGGGAAATCATAATATCATTAGCTACACTAGCTAGTGAGTACATACAATCATAAGCATCAATACAATAAGTCATGCATCATATCATAAACTATCATTGCTAGCTTAGCACATAGCGGTGTGCTGACAAGATCAGTAAGAGTCGTGTCTTGCAGGGTAATCAATCCCGCTCAACAACTCAGACCGGGGAATCAGACACGACCAATTCGCGCTGGTGGGGGAGCATAAAGCAGTCCACCAAGCATCGTTCACAGAGTCAAAGACTCCTCAGGTAATCCAGCTACAACCGGCTGATCACCACTCACGTTAAGGCACGGCGGTTCTGCAGAACCTATGATCCAGGATGCATTCTGAATCACCGTGAAATCCCGAAGAATCCAGTTACAACCGACTGACCTTAACCATGCGTCAGATAGTCTGCAGACAGTTCACATACACATATACATACATTTGATCCCACGGGGATCAATCATTTCACACATAACATGATACAGTTATTCATACGTTCATATCATCATATATTAACTAAGTGGTTCCAAACTGGACCCACTGGCATGCTCCTGACATACATTCTAACATCATGCAAGTCATATACTTACCTCCTCGAGCGTACCTGCAAAAGCAAGTTAGTCATACTTAATACATTCACATAGTCATCTAGCAGACAAGCCTTACTCTACTGAGTCTCATGAAAGCAGGCACTCACCTGAGCTGTTTGCTATGCACAGGTATGTGGTTTTGACTTCACAAATACAACAAGTTCACCTAACACATCATATTTACTTCAATCATTCACATGTACATTCAAGACTCATAAAACAACATTTAACTTTGGGCTTAACACAAATCTGCTAGGACTGTCGGATTTGGGGAAATCTGATGGTCCTGTCGGATTCATGAAATCCGACACATCCCAACCATGAAATCCGATACTTTACTTGATCGGATTCCAACACTTGGGAATTCCAACCATGCACACAAAATCCGACACTTGCGGATTCTGATACATAAAAGGAAATCCGATATTTCCAATGAAATCCGATACTTATCGGATTCCGACATTTAGAATCCGAAATCATGGAAATCCGATAACTTGCGGATTCCATACTTAAAGGACTACAAAATATGAAACCCGACAGAGTTGCGGAATCCGACACTTCTATCGGATTCCGACAATTCCTTCGGTTTCCAACACATACGGATTCCGACAACTTCATCATGGAATCCGACAACTTCATCACTTCGAATTCCGATGCATTCATTTAAGCATCTAAACAACTTCATTTTGGCTTGCTTTAAGCCCATAACTTATTAGAACATCACTCTCTATTCATCTAACCATCATAAACACATTAAATCATATAAGAACACCAAATATACCAAAACCCATTTTATAGTAAGCTTTTGCATGTTCTTCAATTCTGGCAATTACAGACGGAAAAAACATCTAAAAAGCGTCGCTAACCGCTAGTTCTAACGAATTTTCAACGGTTTCAAAGCGGTGGTATATACATGGTCGCTAAAATTTCTGACGAAAATTACCGACCATTTATTTCCAATTCTAACGGAACAAAACGTCTGAAAAGTGTCTGAAAAGGTTTTTTTAATATTAAATAATAATAATCATTATCTTTTATTAATAATATATTAAATTAAGTAATAAATAGATCCGACGAATTGGCGACGAAAAACAGTGACGTATTACCGATGTTTGCTGCTTTAAATTTGTTATTACGAATTTCATTATAGCGACGGAATACAGACATTAATCAACGACGATTTTCACACGATTTTTAGCGATGATTTATAGACATAAATCAATGACGATTTACAGACGAACTGTAGCGACGATTTACAGACGAATTTTAACGACGATTTACAGACGAAATGTAGCAACAATTTACAGACGAATTTTAACGACGATTTACAGACGAAATGTAGCAACAATTTACAGACGAATTGTAGCAACAATTTACAGACAAATTGTTACATTTACAGACGAATTGTATTTTTTATTTTAAAATCAAGTTTATTAATTCAGCTACGACTTACCAACGATTCTGGTTTACAATTACAGACGCTTTACATACACTTAAGATTTTATATTATTAATCAAATTTATCAATGACGATTTATAGACGAACTGTAGTGACGATTTACAGACGAACTTTAACGACGATTTACAGACGAAATGTAGCAACAATTTACAGACAAATTGTAGCAACAATTTACAGACGAATTGTATTTTTTATTTTAAAATCGAGTTTATTAATTCAGCTACGAATTACCAACGATTCTGGTTTACAATTACAGACGCTTTACATACACTTAAGATTTTATATTATTAATCAGATTTATTATTACCGACGGTTTAACTACGAAATATAATGTTTTATTTTCAATTATAATTCATTTTAACGTTTCACTATTTTGAGTAATACACTATAAATGTGCATGTTTATATTCATACATAATCCATAATTGTATTAAAAATTGCATATAATCCACAAAATAATGCATAAAGTCACATAATTGAAACATACAATGTTGATAACACAATGTTCGTGTCCATATATAAAACTACGTCATGTCTCAAAGGGGAGATGGGTGGTGATTGTCACCGGAAGGAAGGTTTTTCAATTCAGCAAACCTATCGTTCATTTCCTTATCACGTGCTTCATCCCGTTTACAAAGCTCTACTATTTCATTTCGAAGCATTTCTTCTCTTGCTTTTGCCTCTTCCTTCTGTTGCTCCATTTGTTGTTTTAACAATTTCACCTACGTATATTAATTAAAAGCATTTTAGAACAAAATATTTATATTCCTACGTAAAAGAATATCAATGTAAACAGTAAGTTAAATTATGGTTTCCTCGTACGACCACGTCATAACCCGTTTATACGACCTATGTATTGGAATAAATTATAATACACTAACCTCATTAGCAAATGCCGCACCCCCGGTATAGAAGACGAAACATGGCTAGTACTCGATTGACCTGTCACCACATAACAAGCATCTGATGCCCCCCCCCCCCCCCCAACTCCAAGGAATCCCCTTTTGTTTGCCGTTTTCGCAACTCGTCCCCAAACTTCAACATCACCAACCGGATGAGATGTAGGATCGGACCCGTATTTTTCGCTCATACCCTTGAGATACTCCTCCTATTAAAAATAGAACATTCATTACAATTTTCCCAATAATTTATACAAATCAATGACATAAAATATTCAAGAGATAATATAATTTACCAACACTCGTTTTGACTTCGAGTTAACAAACACCGGCTCCCCCGTCCCTGCAGCAACCGCCTCCCGCGAAACTTTCGTTATATGAAAGTTTAGAAAATGATTACTCCAAGGCAATGCATGACCCGCTTCTTTTTCCTACCGTCAGATTTGGTTGTTAAAAATTATATAAATTTCAAGACATATATAGTAAAAGTGAAAATTATTTAAAATACTAAAGATAGATCAGTATCTTACCCGTCGCAACTTAGTAAGAAGAAAGTTAACCGACCCCGTTGTAGCTTGCCAACCGATCCCTCTACTACGGTGTTTTTGTTTTTCTTGTTTACTTCTGACAATGCTTTCCATTTTGGGGTGTTCCACTTTATCGGTAGTCAAAACATTTTTTTGAAGACCTAAATTAGGTAAAAATTAGCAAGTTCATTCAAACTAAGGTTAAATAAAATTGAGTATTCATTTGTATTAATCTCATACCCTTTCAACCATTTGTACCCAGTGTTCCTGCTTTATCCACGTTGGACAATAAGGGATGATGACAGATAGATTGGCATCAACATCAAAGCCCGCTTCCCTTGCCTTTTCTATAGCGTCTTTTCGCTCTGAGTGAACTGCATCCTTGATTCGCTTTTTCATGCTTTCCTCCCATGCTTTTAGAACAGCTCCATCTGCTTCACTATCCCATTGGAAAATTTGCTGTAAATAAACACTTATCATTGTTAGTTAATCACATATTAAAGTTATGTAGTAATTAATTTATATAAACAACAAGTAATTCAAAACCTTGAAACGGTCAAAAAGTCTCGCGCGAGAATTACGTGGAATGTATTTCCATGACATCCACGGACCTTCAAACATGTTCTTTAATATGTCAGTAATCTCTCTAGGAGGCTTGGTAGAACAAAACCTACACAATAAAAATATTCAACAGAATTAATATTTGACCATCAAATATTTTATATATCATAAAACATTATCAATATATGTACATACTGATTTGCTTGAACTTCAAGCCACTGCCCATTTGCCCGAAGAATTGAAGACTGCTCCATTCTATTCGAAGCATGTATACCCTGTGATGACTCAGGACCGTGTGATGACTCTAAGCCAATGTCATCAATATCATCATAATCCTCATAGGTGTCAAGAAACTTTGGAACAGTTGTACTAGGCATTGATACTCCACCGGGTCTGTGTGCATTATAGGCACATTGACCTGAACTAGAGGTACCCCTACGTGAATTGCGAGTAACTATGGGTACCTCTACTTGAATTATGGGAACCCCGACCTACACCGTCGGTACCAATAACTGAACTATGTGTACCTCTACCTGCTACCTCGATACCTCTACCCACATCTTGTGATCCTCCACTTGCACCGAGAATTCCGCCTCTGCCTCTAGTACGTACCATGGTTGCTAAAAAAACTATAAATTTGTAAGGGATATGCTTTTGAAACATACACACATGACAAATACAATAAATAATACATATCTTACAAAAAATGAGGTAAAATTAGTTAAAAATAAACATAAATACCGAACATTCTTTAATTATTTTTTCATAGGTAAAGGCAAAATTCATAATCCAAAACTAATTACATATCATCTAAAGAATGATCGTTCCGAATCCTCATCGTTGTCTTCAAACTCTTCATCCCCATCATTTTCATCAACGGAAACATCCTCCGTATGTGTATTTTCACCAACTTCCTGAATTTCACCTTCTGAGACAAGAGCTACAGGATCAACATCCACGTCTATATTCGTTGTACCGGTAAACCTTTCCTTTTCTTGAAAGAAATGTTCCCCATCCACATTATCAACTCCAGCAACTTCACTAGCACATTCTGCTATTTCATATATACCCCTAGGCTTTGTTTTAACAACAACCCACCAATCTTTTAAATCTTTTGTATTTGAAGGATATGGAGCATAGTAAACCTGAATTGCTTGTGATGCTAGGATATACGGGTCGTTGATACAACCGGTGGACTTATATTTTATATCAACGAAATTATGTTTATGGTCAAGTCTTACCCCTTTAATAGGATCAAACCAACGACACTTGAATACTACAACAATGCAGCGACCCAAGTTGCTATGATATTCAACCTCAATGATCTCTTCTAACAATCCATAATAGTCGAACTCGTTATCATCATAACATGAGCCTTTTACACATACTCCACTATTGTGTGTAACCTTTCCTTCGCCGTGTTTTAGTGTGTGGAACTTATAACCATTGATAAAATAGCCCTTATGCGATTGTACGTAACGAAGTGGCCATTGTGCTATATCTTTCAAGTGTTTGGTGTTAACAGAGGACCCTCGCATAATCTATAATGATAAGAGAACATATGTTACATTTTATAGTGATACCAGATTAGTAGGTAACAAATTTTAAAGAATATATCAACGCGTAAACTTACAATTCTCTCAAACCAACCAGCAAAATGACTTTCTCTATAGATATCAAGGGTTTCTTGTGTAACATTTGGTTCATGTTGTCTGACCCAGTTATCAAACTTTATTATGAATGAATGAACCTCCTCACATTTAAGCAAGATATAAGTATGAATCTTGTACATTTCATCTTCATTGAGAGGTATACGTTTTCCACCTTTGTCAAATATTCTTCTAGATGGAACTTTGAATATGCTTAATCGATAATCGATCTTAGAAGAAGTAGGAATATCTGGAGCAAAATTTCAAGGCTCGCGATTCAATCGTGTTTCCACGGTTGGCTCATAATAGAGGGAACAATAAGTTGAAAGCTCATCTACGAGATAGGACTCAACGATAGACCCCTCAACCCTTGCTTTGTTTCTAATGGTTCTTTTCAATGATCCCAACCTCCTGAATAATTTTTGAAAGATAAAAAGATTAGCAATAAAAAGTAAGTAATTATGGATGAAGTAATTTGTAATTTGTTAAGTTTAAGTAATTACCTCTCATACAAATACATCCACCTGTATTGCACCGGACCACCGATAATAGCTTCTTGAGTCAAATGTATGACAAGGTGTTCCATCGAGTCAAAAAAATGAAGGTGGGAAGACTTTTTCAAGTTTACAAATAGTTTCAACAATACTTATTTTCAACTTTTCTAAGTCATCCACATGTAAGACCTTTGAGCATATTACACGAAAGAATGTGCATAACTCAGTTATTACATCCCATATTTGATTTGGTATCATCCCTCTTAAAACAATAGGAAGCAATCGTTGCATAAACACATGACCATCATGACTTTTGAAACTGTAAAAGCTATAATCATCTTGGTTTACACATCCACCTATATTAGAAGCATACCCATCCGGAAATCTCACTGCCTTCAACCATTCACATACCTTACGCACTTGTGGTTTGCTCAAAGTGTATGTTGCTTTTGGTTTAAGAACCTTATTGTTTGCGGCATACAAGATATGCAACTCTGGCCGTTTGCAGTACAATTCCAAATCTGCTCTAGATTTGATATTGTCTTTTGTCTTTGGAGTGTCCATGATGGTGTGAAACACATTCTCAAACACGTTCTTCTCAATATGCATTAGATCAAGGTTGTGTCGAATTAACAATTCGTGCCAATATGGCAACTCCCAAAAGATGCTTCTTTTTACCCAGTTATGGTTTACCCCAAAACCTACAGGTTTCTTACGTTTTTTGTTGTATGGAACACCCTCATAAACAGTTTCCAAATGACTAACTTGCTCCCAAATTTGATCACCTGCTGGAGGTGCAGAAGAAGATTGGACACGTTTATTAGCCATAAATCCATTTTGATCTCCCCGAAATCGATGTGTCCCACTTAAAAATCTTCAATGACAGTCGAACCAACATGGCTTCCCTCCATTTTGTAATTAAAACGAATTTGTACTTCCCATGCAATACGGACAAGCTAACCGTCCATGAGTGCTCCAACCTGATAGCATTGCATAAGCAGGGAAGTCACTCACCGTCCATAAAAGCACACATCTCATTTGAAAATTATTCCTACGATAAGCATCAAAAGTAAGAACACCGTCATTGTATAGCATTTTTAGCTCGTCTATTAGCGGTCTAAGAAACACATCTATGTTTTGACCTGGACTCTTTCTACCAGGAATAACTAAGGCAAGTTTAACATATGATTGTTTCAAGCACATCCAAGGGGGTAAATTATAAATAGTGAGAAAAACGGGCCACAATGAATATGGATTTGAATTTGAGCTATTAGGGTTAAAACCATCGGTGCATAACCCAAGACGAACATTACGGATTTCACTTGCAAAGTTTGCATGGATTGAGTCAAAATGCTTCCATGCAGCTCCATCACTTGGATGTACCATCATACTTGGTTGAGTATGATGATCAAAGTGCCAAGTCATCTCTTTAGCTGTTTTTTTAGACATGAATAGCCTTTGAAGTCTTGGTGCAATCGGCATGTACGTCAAGACCAAGTTAGGGATTCCTCGTCCACCATTCTTGTAACGAGATTCACTGCACACGGAACAGTTGCTCAAACCATCATGTTCCTTATAGAACAACATGCAATGGTTTTTGCAAGCGTGAATCTTAATTTTTGGTAGACGAAGTTTCTTTAGAGTCTTTTGTGTCTCATAGAAATTCTTAACCAATTTTTCATCATCAAGTAGCATATCTTTAAAGATGGGAAGTATTTTATTATATGTCGTCTCGGGTACATTACATTCAGACTTCCAGCTTAAGAGTCTCGATGCAGCTTCTAGTTTTGACCATTTTTGACATCCAACATATAAAGGTTCATCAGCATCTTGTAACATGTCATAAAATCACTTAGCATCTGGATTCGGTTCTTCTTCTTCCCAAATATTGAAACTTGGGTAATTAAAATCATTAGGGCCCATTGCATCCATTACCATCTGAGTGCAACCATCAATACTATCATCATAATCTCCCACATTATTCAAAGATTGCCCCACGTGATGGAATTGGTTTAGTGTTTCACCATGGTTGTACCACGTTGTATAACTAGGCATGAAACCTTTTGACATCACGTGAGTTCTAACATCTTCCCTACTTCTATAGTGAGTATTTAGGCAAATAGAACAAGGGCATTTGATACAAAGTTCTATGACACCACACACAAGTGTCCGATCAACAAATGCCTCCTTTGAATAAGCAAAATCTAAGAACTCGTCTAATTTGTGGCAAAAATCAAGGGAAAGAAATCCTCTGGTATCCGTCATCTTATACATCCATCCTCTATCATCTTCCATTGACATAATTATTCAACACACTAGCGTGTGAGAAAGAATTCAAAAATAAAGAAAATGTTAAATAGTTATAATGACCGGGAAGATTTTTATAGAGATTAAAGTTGTAAGAAACTTACTTATTACGTATGATAATTTGCAAATACTTGACCTAAAAAATTACTTATTATGTATGTATGAAACTTACATTCATTTCAATATTATTCAACAACTATGTATATAATTTAATTAACAGACAAGTGTCATTCTTAACAGTAATGGAGACTTGTTAAAGTAATGCATATTGCATCTATGTATACATAACTTAACAACTAATGAAACAAAAGAACTCAACAACAACAAAGCATTTAACAAATAAAAGCTGTATAGATATTGAGTTTATTGGACAGTTGTGGTTGGCTTTAACATGCTTCTAATCTTGTAGCAACTTAAAACAGATAATTGACACTGAAAATCGACCCAAAACAACTATGTATATATATAATTTAATTAACAGATAATGCTGGTGTAATTCTTAACAGTAATGTGACATTAATAAAAGCTAGTAACATGAATTAAAATAAAATATGAGATAACCTTTCATAGTTGTGGGCTTCGGATTTGACTCTTTCAAGAATTTGTCTCACATATGCAGTTAAGCTAGCGACATCATGTATTTGATAACACACAAAAAGAAGCATATGATAATGAATTGAACAAATGACAGGATTAAGAGACAATCAGCAATAGCTTTCTTAAACTAATAGTTGTTTCTTTTATAGTTGTGGGCTTCAGATTTGACTCTTTCATAGTTGTATCTAATACACGGAGTTTTAAAGATATGGAATTATCTTTAAAACCTTGCAATAAGTTATAATTGAACAATTGGATGGATTTTATATATTTATAGTATATGATAATAGATTAAAGTATCAATGATTCCATACGTTTGACACACCACAGCCCCATTTTGATAATAGATTAACAGGTTCAACTTTAATGAATCTTAATAACATATTTTAGAGATTGTTTAATAGACATATGTTAGTAACACCGCAACCCCTTATTGAATCTGAATAACATCACAATGTTAAACATGAAACTGGTGTAATCGATCCTTAATAGATGTTTCATAGAAACAGGGAAGAAAAAGAGGTCGATTCACGCTTTTAAATATATAAAATCAACTAATAACTCAAACAAATACTTAGGTTGAATAAGTAATACTATCCAAAGAATGCCTACAATTTCCGATCATAGTCTGATAAGTTCAACAACTCTGAGGCGGGGATGAACGGCCCGTTTGTTACAACCAAGGTCTGCAATTAAAAAATGTTAAAAACATGCCACAAGACAATGACAGATCAATATCTAGCTAGCTACTAAAATTTACAACTATAATAATGTCAAACCAATGTTCAAATCATACAGTAAAGATGTATGTTATTATGTATTTTTGACAATTTCTCTGCTTTTTATACATTTGTAGTGCTATATAAATATATAATAATATAACTAAAGTTGTCAGGAGGGGTAGTTGAAATAGATACTTAATGGTTGAAAGTCATCTTTTTTTAATCTTCTAGTATTTGAAAATCATGAATGTTAGATGAGCTATATGTTACAGTTATCCAAGTATTTTATAAGGAGGAACACAAGAATTACCAACATAATAACATGGTAATAGAGTTAAAATTAAGGTTATTTAGTTTGACTACATCTTTTTGGTAATTATTTTTTCAAGAAATTTAATTTAAAACACTTGACCAACCTAATAAAACTATTGCTTCAATGATAAGATCCAGATATTTTTTAGAAACACAAGGTTTATAACTTTTCAGTTGTCATAGTTAATTGTTTCACACATACCACTAGGATAGAAATTTGTTATGAACACTTGGAAGAAGAAAGAATTTGCAAGGCTTTAATGTGAATGAAAATATCATAACTGCATAGACAATATGGGGGACTTATTATAAACACATACCAAGAAGCCAAGTTCATCAAAGTGTAGTTTTTCCCAAATATTACTAAACACACATACACGTAACACAATATGGGGGACTTATTCACAACATTTATATTCCCTCCCACATACCAAGAAGCCAAGTTCATTTCCGCCTCAGAGTTGTTGAATTTATTCACAACATTTAACAAAATTCTATGGGGGAATCGACCATTTGATTCAAAAAATCACAACAATGCTTCAAATAGAAAAAGATCTCTTACCAATGAACCAATGAATCAGAGTCGATAGTGATTTGCAGGAACTCGAGGGCTGCTTCTGGAGTTCGATCGCGAACCAAGGTGACGGCAGTGGTGGTGGTTCGAGAAATTCTCTGGTACCAACTGGCGACACTCGACGGTAGAGTCTCCCGAGGGTGACGACAGCAACGGTGGTCGAGAACAAGGCGTTGATGGTGGTCGAGAACAAGGCGTTGATGGTGGTCGAGAACCTAGGCGTCAATGGTGGTCTCGAAAAGGAACAGAATGTACGTACGTAGGGATAAGGACGGTAGATTTAGGATTAGGGCTAGAAGAAGGGAATAAATTTTGGGATTATTAATTTAGGAGGGAATCTAAATTTTATAGAGGTAATAAGGTATTTTTTATTAAATTTCTAAATTCTTTGTTTCTTATTTTTTAATTTTAAAAATTATTCAATATCTTAATATGGTTTCTAACCTTATCTTGTTTTTATTAATATAAGAAGTTATGTATTTAAAAATAAATCTTAAGATAAATATTTTAATTAGTTAATTAAAATTAAATATGGAAATACGTTTTTATATTCAATTTGTATAGTTAACACAAAAAACTATTAGGTGTTGATAAGTTACTAGACTAAATGTTCGTGTGATACACGAGTTGGTTTAAACGATAATAAATATTAAACATTAATAAAAAACTTATTAAATAATAATAAAACGTGAATTAAATAATAGTTTAAAAAATGATGACGTACGACATCAATACTCTAACCAGAAGTGGAAACATCGACACGAGTGGAAGTGCAGACTTGACGGCAGAAACGTGGTATCATAATTAAAAAGAATTAAGGGTAATAAAGTTAAATGTTATTGATTATAGTTAAAAAAGAATTTAAAATGATTATAAAATATTTTAGAATGATAAAACTAAGAATGTTGTTAATTATGATATTTTGAAAAATTATAAAAGGTAAATATGATATTTGTAAATTAGGTGGATAAAGACGATTTTATATGATAAATTAAGATGGATAAATACGATTTTATGAAGAATAATAAAGTATCTTATGATTCGATATTCATTCTTTGGTCTCGGTGTTTGATACTTTGGATTCGACTGATATTTGCCTATAACACTAGTTTGGTGTATTAAAACAATAATCCCATCATTAGGGGTAAGGAACAATTCCTTCAAGAAATCAATCACACAAAAGCGTGTGTTTATATAAACAAACTTACTTGTATGTGGATTCAAGCACATGCAATGTTGTACTCGGGGAGTATTCGGATTGTATATGGATACTAGCACATGCAATGTTGTACTTGAGCGGCCACTGGGATGTAGCAAATAATCGGCCTAGGCGGTGATCGAGTACTCGGGAGTATTCGGATTAGTATATTTACATATAAATTTCAAACTTACACGGTATGACACGTTCATGTGACTATAGAATTAGAAAATAAAAACTCAAACAAGCTAACTCATGACACAAGGACCGAATCATCCTGAGTTTGATTAAGTTGGGGTCGAGTTTTGCGATACTCTGACCTCAACTCAGGAAGGTCATACACCTTGTCACGAGTACTCGCCGAGTACCCGTCCTTGGAATAGGAGTTTTACAACACTGAGCACAGGGTCACGTCTGGTGTTATCGGTAACCATTTCCTGAAACAACCCCGCAGCCTTTAAGATTTTATCAATTGAACTCCCCTATAAGAGGAAGGTTGAGGCTATATAACTATCTAATACTTTGTTTATATTACCATCGATTCTCCATCAAAAATCAAAATAAAATACTTTAGGTTACATATTATTACTTTATACATATTGTTTGTAATTAAATTGTATATTAAATCGTATAGTCTAAAACGTCTACAGATAATTTTCCAAGAAAAACTTTAAGAAAAAATATTTTTATTGATTATTAAAAAAACTTATTTTGTTTTTTAAATTAAATGATTAAAGAGTTGATATAACGTCGATAGTTACATAAGATTTTCCGGAAAAATAAAAAAAAACTCTATATTACTTATTATATATTACATTGAGTATTTTGTTTTTAAATTGTATCTTACATCGTAGCTAAAGTCTTTTTATTACCAATGATTTTCCAACAAAAATATTAAAAAAAAACATATTTCATTTATTGTTAAATAGCTTATTTTGTTTTGTACTTTTGTAAACTACATTATCAAACCGTCTCTAATGTGTTGAAACTTATAGACGATTTTCCAACCAAATCTAAATAAAAACAATAGCTGAAGCATTTGTATCACCGACCATTTTCCGACAAAATATCTTAAATTGTAGCTGAACCGTTTGTATCACTGACAATTTTCCAACGAAAAACTTTAAGGAAAGTAATGTTATCGATTACGAAATACCGTCCTTTGTGTTCATTAAAGCATTAGTATAGCGTTGGTAATTTCCGACGATTTTTCAACAAAAATGAAATTACAAATACTCTACTTCAAAGCGTTAGTATAGCGTTGGTAATTTCCGACGATTTTTCAACAAAAATGAAATTAAAAATACTCTACTTCAAAGCGTTAGTATAGCGTTGGTAATTTCCGACGATTTTTCAACAAAAATGAAATTAAAATACTCTACGATGTTTACTATTGCATTGCCTATATTGTTGGTCAAAGGGTCGCTGTGTTAGTAGTTAGCGATGATATTCCGACCAAAATCAGGAAAATAATATTTTACTTATTATTAAATTATTTATACTGTTTTGAAATTAAAATTCGTAGATTGTTGCTATATCGTCGGCGTTTCTAACGATTTTCCATCGAAATTTATAAATTAACATATCTTATAAACTATTAAATAATTTTAAATTGTTTTCTTGATTATTTAAAATATATTATAATGTTTTCAATACTTAATGGTTGTGGATTGTTGCTAAAGTGTCGGACTTTGCGACGATTTGCAGACGAAATTCTTTAAAAAGTCGCTTTATTAAATTAATAAATCTTTTATATTGATTTACTTAAACCGTAGTTATGTTGTTGCTAAATTGCCTTTAAATAACGACGATTTTTCAATGGATTAGTAGTAGCTGCAAAAGAGTTTTAAAAGTGATGGTAATTCGTTGCTACCTAGTTTATGATTTTTAATTTATTTCTGCCGCAAAAGTGTTACTGTTTTGTTGGAAATTAGCAACAGTTTTAAATGGTCGGAAAAAAACTGTTGGTAATCGCCAGAATTATAGTAGTGATGATTCTAACACATATGTAATCTTCCAACAAGCCTGAATCTATGCTGCTAACCTTTTAAGAGATTAACAATAACAGCTACTATCTTCTTCCTTCTTTTCCAGAAATCCGAGAGAGCGAGAGAGTAGAGAGACGAGAGGAAGTGTGTTTGTGTTTTGTTAGGTTTGACTAAAGTCAACTAAACATACATATATGTTTTTTTTACATATTCTAGAGGCGGTTGCCCCTTTCTTCGCATGGGGTTTTCCCATTAATTAACTATGTACATACTTAACATACATACATATACGGACGTACACATAAACACATAATTAAACATACACTTGTATTCACATAACTTAATAAGTATCTACAATCAAAATATAATACTCCTATTACAATAACTATATACTTACATACCAATCACAACTAGGCCCAAGTTGAGGATGTTACACTCAACACTATTATGGGTTGTCAGTTCCCATTGATCCCGAGAGGGATGATGTAACGCCCCAATAATTTTTTGACAAATAAACTAACACCAAAACGTACGATTAATAATTTATCATAATTAGAACATTGTATAACTCAGATTACAACACAAGGTAAAACCCGTAAAAGTCTGGACTTGATTGTAATTGTTTGGAATACATCATTAAATACAAAATAGTTTAAAACATTGCGGAAGCTTGTGGGAGATTAGCTATCAACTGCGTGCTGGAGCCCCGCCGTGGTCATCACCTGAAAAGAAGGTTAAACAACAACCGTAAGCACGAAGCTTAGCGATTACTTTTACTTACAATCAACCATATGACATCAAATCATTTGTTTCCATAATCATGTTACATCTTTCATTCCCGCTACCGTGGTAGTCGGTCCCACATTCCCGCTACCGTAGTAGTCGGTCCCACTGTAACGCCCCAAATTCTTAAATATAGTAAAGCTTTAAAATAGAAGTATTTTAGAGTAAAAAGAGTTTATATAAAAACGGAAACTACAAAGTAACACTGAAACCTCTGGTTCATATAAAAGAGTAATATTCAATATTTACAACAAAAGACTTGTTTTTTAAAATACAACCAGGCGTTAAGTTTCAAAATACATATTTTCCTTCATTCAACAACCTCTGTCAAACTAGGGCCTTGCTTTTGGAGGAATCACGCACTACACAACAACAGTAAGCAGTATCTGATAAGCTACGAGAGCTTAGTGAGAAATCTAAACTGTAAATCATATAAGCATGCGCATACACATATACGAATGTTGTAACAGTTCTTATGAACACAGTACTGCACCATCTTAGCATCCGCCCAGAAGGCTAAAATGCTGTCCGTAGCAACTACTGCACAAAGCAGCATGCTACAACTCTATCTCTCTGATCCTCTGATCAATAATATACCACATTGCAATGTAACACACACATATCACAAATATGAATCAGAGTTTAGAAAACTCACATCAGCAATTAATATCACACAGGAATATATCAGATAAACTCAGAATACGTCAAATAGTAATCCCTACAATCATATACAGAGGTAATATCAAAATACGCTCAACTCAGCATTAAACAAGGCAGGGCACGCCCGTGCCCCTAGGCCCAAGGCCCAAAAGCAGGCCCTATCAAGCATGGGCGTAACGGATTAGGCACACCCTGAACCGGACCAAAGCACGCCCATACCCTACCCAGGTACGCCCGGACCTCAAGAACAGAGGCGGTCACGGACACGAGGTACGGTCGTACCCCTCAATGGCACGCCCGTGCCTTTCTACTAACAGCTCCAGTTCGCCGACTGTCTGCTGTGAATCCGATCAAAACTCCAAAAACACTAACTAACAAATCATAAAAACACCACTAGCGTGTTTTCCTACACCCAAACAACTTATAAACCAACAATAACAACCATAACATGCTTTAATCTTGATTCACCATGAATCAATCTTAAGACCCACTTAAACTTCAAGAACACAATCCATGAATCCTTACCTTAGCTATGTATGGCTGCTATGATCAGATAGAATCACTTGTCTTAATTGTTCCAAATCTAAAAAATCTTCTGGCTTGGAAACTGACTTCATGAAGCAGAGAAGAAGAAAAGAAGAAAATGAGAGCTTTGACTCTCAAGAGTCAAAGCTAGCTATATGTTTACATATCTTTGAGATTTGGCAAAACTAACCCCTCAACTTTTCTAGTATCAAAATGACAACAAAAGCCCCACAAATTTCTAAGTTAAACTGAAAGTAGGGTTTGGTTATCATCAAATTCTATGGAGTAGCTGAGCAAAGTTCTTACTCAACTGATGGTGTAGGCACTCAGCTGATCAAATTTCTTCACTTAGCTGATTGTTTATTTTCCTCAGCTGATGGTCTTCTTCACTTGTTCTCTTCAAATGATATCCCTCAGCTAATGTCCTTCGGCTGATATTTTGAGTAGTGGCTGATGCTCAATGGTTCCATACTTAGCATAATTTCATGAATCTGATTCAAACAACACATGTTTGAATACTTTCTAAGTTAAACTGAAAGTAGGGTTTGGTTATCATCAAATTCTATGTTTTAAGATAGGCAGAATTGATTATTAGGGTGAAGTGATTATCTCCGCAACATGTATCAACTGAAAGTCGTATGACACATATACAGATTACTAAAGTCGCATGAACTTATACATGTATGAACTGAAAGTCGCATGACACATATACAGACTACTAAAGTCGCATGAATCATTCCCATCACTCATGTGACTGTCACATGGACTCACTCATGTGTCCATGTGACTGTCGCATGGTGCATCTTCTTCCCTGTAAGTTCATATTCTGAAGAAAACCCAAACTCCATGGCTAAAATCAAGCTTTCTCAAAACTTAACCAATTCATCTCATTCTTGTTGTAAAACATTTCTCCATCTATTTAAAACTTTCCTTCTAACACAATTCTATATTTTACCAACTTATAGAGTGTTCTTGGTTAAATATTTCATCTGGGTTTTTCTCAAGCTTTCTAAACCCAAAACCCCAGATTCTAACATCAACTATTATCATTAAAGATCAAGATTTAGTGTTTACATGATTCTAAGGAAATTGAGGAACATTACCTCATGGTTCCTTGAGCTGATTCTTAGTTCCACAAAAATTCCTTGCCTTTCTCTTCCCCTGTTTCCTCGTGGTTTCTCACAGCACACACATACATCTAAGAATGGATGGAACAGTGATTTTGATTGTTTGTGTGGGAGGCTGTGCCCTAAAATCCTATTTATACTCTCATGACATACCTCTTGTGGGCCTAAGCCCATCTCCACATTCAAGTCCAAATTTACAACTAATAACTTCTCATTGGATCAATATATATATATAAGCCCAATTTACTTAATGAATTTTCATCCAATACACACACACACACACACACATATATATATATATATATAACATAAGTCCTACTCCTTAAATAATTTCCAACCACATTGTACATAAAATCCCCATTAATATCCATTAAAATATTCTTATACATTTTTAAATTACGGGTATTACACGAACAATCGCTTACAGATGTGGAACCATAATTGAAAATAGATGTATAAACAACCAAAAATGAAACAATCACATATCTGGAACCATAGTCAAAAGAAAACTAATGTTCATGAGCAAGGACCTTTAAGTCGATCTTTGTATAACATCAATTGCAACACTTGCTATATGCAACTCAAAACCAAAAGATTGGAAAAACATATGTCACCGAAGATGACAAGGAGGTGACGGCGGCGGCGGCCTAAGAAGAAACCGGCTCAAGGGATGGTTAATATTACGTTATAACTAATTATAATTAATAATAATACTGATTTTTGAGTTATTTTTAAACATGAAATTACACATCACCAACCATATCATCACTTACGTCAATGGAACTTGTGCCACGTTAGCTTGCGAAATATCATAACAGGTTTAATACATTAAAAGAAAATTTAAAAAAAGATAAGTTTGAAATGATTAAATTAAAGATAATAACAAATCGTGTAAAGTTAAAAACGATTTAGTGAACTAACCCCATAATTACATGTTATCATGGTTATTAATTTCTCCTGTTCTAGCAATTATCTATCCTTCTAAAGTTTAATCTTAATTACGAGATCAAGACTCATTAAAATCAAGAGAAGAGAATAAGAAAGAATAAGTAGAAACCGGATGTTATCATTTTATGGTTAATATCATATATCTTTTTTTTTGTTCTTAAACAAGTTTTGGTATTAACTTTTCAAGAAATCATACACAGATTTATTATGTAACTATAAAAATGGTGTCCCTACACTACTAACTGCTAGTTGACCAGAAAAGTCACATACTAACTACAGATTATTAAGCCTAAACAAAACATATCACCATGTCCTTTTTTCATCTTTCATAAAAGTGCACCGGCCTTGGCCTTGTTTTCAAGCTGTTTTCGGCTTTGAAGCTGGTAGAGGTGGGAAGACCGGCCGGTAAAACCAACCAGCCAAAATTGCCCCTAATGATGGACATATCCAGTAAACATAGAACTGCTCCCATGTATGGTGTTTATTATATATGTATGCCCACCCAAACGCCTGCACAAAACGGGGTGAATAGTCATTTCATCCTTCTTCAACAATCATGTTTTGGATAATAAAGAGTACAAAAACCAATCATGTTACAATGATGCACATATAATTCCACAAATAGTAGACCATTAGCATACCTTGCTCAAAGTCAACCTGACAGAATACAAATAATCAAATACTCAAATCTTGATCCGACCTGATTTTTATTTTGCTAAAACTGTACGAGGGAGTTTGTGGTTTCTGGCATGAAGTATAGAGGTGCAGGCAGCAGCTATGGCAGTAACGATGGGATAATTATATAAGCATACCGTGCAGTCATGCACCAAACCTACTACCTCTTAGTCTGTGTATATGTCAGAATTTTAAAATCAGATGGCTATTGCTTTTGATTTGGGTAAAGTTTTCGTTAAAGAAGATGATGATTAAGCCTTAACTTTTAAGTTTTACCTTTAGGCTTTATCATAAATAAACTTGAGTGACCATGATAGTAGACAGGGATATCATCTGTGGAGGATATGGCAAGCATATAGACTTATTACAAGAATAAACAGAACTGGGACAATCATTATGATCACACAATTGGAAGTGCTCAAGAGAAAAATAACAAAGGGATCTAGTGGTGGCTAACTAGTAATCCAAATGGAACTAGTTATTGAGGCAGTTACAAAAGCCTGGAAATGCTGTCACTAGAGATGGAAAAATGGGCGGGTCAGCTGATGTTCATAAATGGTCAAACTGGGTTGAGATGACTAACACCTTCTGTCCTTTCAAAAAAAAAGTTTCCTTTTTTATAAATAACTAATGTAACATATTACAACAACAATCTTATTAAGATGACCAATTAACTTTTGAATAATTTAGGAGTTTCTAACCATTTACATACACCAAATGAAACTTTTGGTTCAGTGTTTCACTCATTTAAGCTGTTGGAGGTAAAATATAATCCAAACAGACTGACTTTTAGGTAGAAGGGTAAAATAACTGCCACCTGTAGCTGTCAATATTCTTCATTTGATGGTAGAAGTGGTTTAAACCTTGTCAAAGGTCATGCATCCCACAAACAGGACAAATGGTACTAGAGCAGGTACAAGACTACAAATTATACAAAGTATTGTTGCAAAAATAAATCCAAAAGTCTAGGAAATAGGCATGGCAGATGAGCCAAAAGCTATTTTACCAATCTTTTAATAGCATTGTTTGGATTTGTTGCAACAAAGTCACATCCTATGGGAGTGTCGATATGATTTATAGTGATTCTTTCTCCATTCTTTGTTTTAAGCTATTGTAACCAATCTCTGCTTGTTTTTGCAGGTTTGTGAAGAAAAATGGAGTGAACATGGCAACCAAGATCTCATTAAAGTACCAAATAAGCATATATGAGGTCAAATCCAAAGTTCAAGCTCGGCCAATTAATTACAAACCAAAAGAGTTTTCTAATACTTACATTGGCAGGATTCATTGAAGGACTTGTGTGTTAGAACCTAGAGGGGGGGGTGAATAGGTTATATGCTCACTTTTTGAAATTTTTAACAATATTTGCAAGTAAATAAAGAATTCAAGGAAGAAAAATATCACCAATGAAGTAGCTAGGACACAATGATTTATAGTGGCTCAAGCAAGGGTTAACAACCTTGCTCTACATCCACTCCTTGGCCTCACACACCAAGAGTTGCTCTACTAACTTCTCTCTTTGAAGGTAGAGATAAACCTTTTACAACTTCTCTCTTTAGCTACAAGAATTACACTTCACTCTTGCAAACAATGCTAAGATAAACCTCACTTCACTCTGATTTGAAAGGCTAGAGTTGATCCTCACTCCTCTCTAATTTTATAGGCTAGAGATGATCCTTACACTATTACAAATATGTATGAAAGTAATGAAGTAATTGAACATGAATGCTTTCACTCTTGCTTGATTCTTGATCTTGGTTTATCAAGGAATACAAGCTCACAAGATTTTTATGTATTCTCTGTTTTTTTCAGATGGAAAGAGGTGAGTAAAACACAAGACTTGAGTTGCTTTAAATAAGGAAAAGGTTGATGTTCAAAAGTTGTCCAGACTTTCCACGGTCGAACCACGGTCGACCGTGGCATCGACCGTCGGTCTGCTGGAAAATTTTGAGCCTTGTGTATATAGACGTTGGGCTTTTACCAAAACCACACACAACTCATTTTTGCCATAAAAATACAATGAAAAGGAGTTTAAGAAAAGTTGGGTTAGTGCCATATTTCTTAAGTTTGAATTTAATCATGAAAAATGGTAGTTTAGAAACCAAATGCACAAAGCATGTTGGAAGTTTACCTCTTTGAGAGATTCCTTTTGCTAAATATGGTTTTGGCTTATTTCAATAGAAGATTATGTTTAGTATTTGCCAAAATAGGAATTCATTTGCTTTGACTACTAAGCTTGTGATTTTATAAAAAATTGTCTTAATTTTTATAAAAGTTTTTATAAAAATTATTTTATAAAAACTTAAACTCATTTAATTATTTATTTTGTAAGCTCATAAACTTCGAACGTTTGTTTGTAGGAATCTTCGACATCGGCTTCTACTTGAACTCGGATCTTGACGGTTGGAGCTTGGCCATTTGATGAAGCTTATTTTTGTAGATTATAGATAAGGATATATTTGATTGAATATATATATATATATATATATATATGTATATGTGCACATATGTTAATGTTAATGCATACAATTATATAAACAAGTTGTATATTTTTGTGTCAACAAAAGAGGATATATTTGTAAGCCTATTTTTCCTAACACTGTGTAACTTGAACCAAGAATAATCACTACCATAGTTGCCACATAAATCATCCAATTCTTCCAAAAATAGCTCTGAGGACCCTTGATGATAATCAAGAGAACAACAAAGGTGATAACAAAAGTCAAAACCCCTTCTACAATTGCTCCAGTATGCAGGTCAACTCTCAGGGTAGGTCCTTCTATCATATGTTTGTACTCTAATGGCATCAACTCTAAAAGAGCCAATACTCCACCCACTGCACCAACTGTCTGTCATGAATACCACATAACACCTTCTTCATATCCAATATAACATTTAAACTCTGAAAATTCAAATAATTTCATATGAACTTGATATGATCATATACTCTAGTAATCCAGGGCAATTTCCATGATCGAAGATACCGATCTATTACGCCATTCAACTACAATCTAACAATCAGGTATAACATTTTGTTATATTACCTGAGCAGGAAAACAGAAGCGGTGGACATGAGTGTATCATCATCGGCACCGACACCGGCGACGATGAAGGCGATAGTACCGATAGCATTAAAGTTGGCACCACCGAAAGCATCGGCGATTAATCCAAAGAAGAAGGAGATGAGGAATATAAGTGAAGTAGTGATTACAAGGGAAGCCATGCCTTGAACGCCAATGATACTGGCAATGACGAAAGTAGGAACACCAATGGTGGAAGCACAAATTATCTACATGAAAGTGACCACAGCATCGCCGATTGCCGCCTTTATCACTCCCATATCTAGAATCGAAGGGAATTCAGATTCACTAAATATATACCATAATCAATCTAGAGATGAAATGAAATCACTTCACCTGAATCTGAATATGGAAGAAAGTGAAGTGACGCCACCTAAAATCAATGAGAGATGTGGGGATTGTTGAGGCTCGATTTTTAAAGAGATTGGAGATAGAAGGTCTGACTCATTTGTGTGAGGTCAGTCAGTGTATCTGTTTTTCTAAATCCAAGATCCACACATAAATTTTTTCACTTTTTAATCGATGATTATAAAATGATTTGATGCTTAATCATTTTGTTTTAATAAACAAGTATTTTTAGTTGAAGAATATTTGTACAAAAAATTAATTTTAAAAATATGCTACATCAACACATATTTTTTCTCTAAACATATTACGTTGTGTTACGAACAAATACTTGTGGTTAAAGGTTTGGAGATGTTAACAAACCTTTGATTATATAAGATTTGAGAAAAAGACGTGTATTGCTATATTAACTAATTAGATTAGATTAGATGTTGTCACACTTATAATGAAAGATAAATTTGTCATCTCGGTATTTTCTCACTAAAAATATATATGTGAGTGTGACAACACTTAACTTTGATGTTGTTAGCAACATAGATCATTTGTCTATTAAATTTTCTTTGGTTTTTTTCATTAAAATTAATATATCTTTTAACATTTTTAATATTAATAAAAGATAAAAGATAAATATTTATTAATTTAATTAGAAAATCATAACATTTTTTTAGTAAAAAATTAACAAAATACTAACAATTTATTTTCGTCAAAGTTCATACTCGATTTTCTTTAATATCTTCTACCAACCCGATGTGCCCTCCCTTATTCTTTTAATCATGTTTTGTTAAAACAATATTACCAAAGTAAATTGAAGAAATAGAAAGCTTATATGGTCGATTAAGAGGAATTTATGAAAAATTCAATATCTTTTTCCTCCTACTTAATTCTCTACTCATCTAAAGATGATATTTGTAATACACTAATTATCTTTTCTCATCCTTTCAATTGATATTAACACTTACGTGGGTCGTGTGAATAAAAAAAATAATTAGAAATTTTTTGTAAAAGAATATAAAACTTCTCGGAATGAATTACATGCAATTCCAACATAAATTAACACAAGTACCATGCAAATTTACTTTATATATATATATACACACGTTCGTCATAAAACATGAAAATGAGTAGACAAGATTCTTCGATAAAAAGCAAATCACACTACTACACGTGACAAAAATGACATGAGATTCAAGAAATTAAAGATGGATTCGCTGATCACTTTATAGAGCTTTATATATTATCTCTCCAAATAAATTAATTCAATTAATGAAATAAAAGCAAACTCATTATAAAGCAGCTAGCACCACCACCACCCATATGCGCGCGCACACTCACATGCATGCATGCATCTTTACTTAACTTAATTGTTGCTACCTTATTTGCGCATGCAGTTACCAATTGACTGCGCACACTCACATGCATGCATGCATCTTTACTTAACTTAATTGTTGCTACCTTATTTGCGCATGCAGTTACCAATTGACTGCTTTATAAGGAAAACATGTGCACATATATAGCGCATATCATCTATTGGTAATTTTAGTGTCATCAAGCCATTTAGTATAATCAGAGA
Source organism: Dittrichia graveolens (assembly GCA_038502395.1). Taxonomy (NCBI): domain Eukaryota; kingdom Viridiplantae; phylum Streptophyta; class Magnoliopsida; order Asterales; family Asteraceae; genus Dittrichia; species Dittrichia graveolens. The sequence goes on along the minus strand of JARJIL010000002.1, from coordinate 5,330,829 downwards.
TTGACTTTGAGATTAGCCGATTCTAGACTTGGTTATAATTCGGGTTTGGAGGTGCGGAGCGCACACTCGAATAAACTAATTTAGTATCGGGATACGGTCCGGGGGCTGGCCCCTGGAGGGGTTCCAAGGGGCATCGCCCCTGGCGGGGTCCGAGGGGCAGAGCCCCGTAGCAAAAATTATTTATATATATGAAATAACCGCCTAACCGCTACCAACCGCCGCTTGGCCGCCTGCGGCCGCCACCCCCTAACCGCCGGATTCGTGGGCTATATAAGGCCATTTCGGCCATGAGTTTTGGTACGAAATACGGAAACCATAAAATATACAATACGATATACGATAGAATAATCGATTACAAGTCGTTATTCTGTGTTTAGGATTTGAATAAAGCCTGTAATTCAAATCGAGTTTCTTGGATTATCCTATATCTGAATTCGTGATACCCCAGGCAATAGGGTCGAATTACAGATTACGAAGAATATATTTAACACGATCCACGAAATTATTCAAGTTAAATTGTTATTCTTACTTTATACAAACCATTTCCCTTTGCACATTAATTATTTGAGCAAAGCCACTTCTTTATTATTATTATTATTATTTTAACAAGAAGAACATTTCATAACAGTTACTAAACATAAGATTTTTTTTATTAAAATAAATATGTAGTTCTTGTACAATTTAAATGTAATGATTTCTAGAGAGCATATAATAGTTATTATTTTTTTGTTACAAGTCGTTATTCGTTATATTAAGTGAGAAAACAAACTGAAATAAAACTAAAAAACAAAACAAGAAAAGTCTAATGATCTAAACTAAATCGAAAAAAATCTGATCGAAAAAGATAGTTCAACAAGACTGGTCTAGACCGAAACCCAATAGAAAAAGACTGTCCAAGATCGCGTGAATCTGGACCGGGGACCAGGCCGGACTGGAAATGTTTAGATTTTCCATTGCTGGTCAGTGGTCACTGGAGTGGTCAAGTGAAGCCGATGGAGTGGACTTTCAACAACTTCATGGTGTGTTTACTTTTTTATATATACTTTAAGCCCAAAATGGTTTTATATTCGTGACAGCACAAGCCCAGCCCATTAAGAAATTTAGGTTTTCAGCTGCTCTTCACGTATAAAAGCTGAACAATATCGCAGTAGTCCTTCTTCATTGCGAAGTAGGGTTTACAGAGTTATCTCCTCCACTCCACACCGCCCAAAAAAACTGAATCGAAGAGGTTAAAGTGACGGCGCCGTCGCTGTCCGCCTTGGCTTAGCATTATCAACGCTGTGTCTTGGCCCTCGGTTTTGTAAACCACCACCATCTCTTCCGTTCATTTTCTAGGGTTTCGTTAGTTTTTTTCTTTCAAACAACACAGTAATGGGAAAGGTATCTAAGGCTGATAAGAAGATCGCTTACGATCAGAAGCTCTGCCAGCTTTTGGACGACTACACTCAGGTCCTTGTGGCGGCGGCTGATAATGTCGGCTCGAACCAGCTCCAGAACATCCGTCAGGGTCTTCGTGGCGATTCTGTTATCCTTATGGGCAAGAATACTATGATGAAACGATCTATTAGGATTCACTCTGAGAAGACTGGAAACAAGGCGTATTTGAATCTCATCCCTCTTCTTGTTGTAAGTCTAAGCTTTTTATCATAGTTGCATCTGTTTCTTTGTATTTTGAAGTACTTCGTATGACACATTTTTAAGGACTCATTTGAAACTTCTTGTATTGCAAACTAATGTATTTATGTGTATATAAATAGTAGTCGCCAATTGAGTGCTAGGACCGATTGCAAATTGTCAATGGAAATGATATATATATATATATATATATATATATATATATATATATATATATATATATATATAGCAAATTGTCAATCTATGATTTGAACATTGTGGGTTGAGTCGTTTGGTGAGATTCCCTAATCACAACCGCAAATTGGACCGGGAACGGCGAATCGCTAATTTGCACTTTGTAGAAGTTTATGTTAGTATGAACAGGGCCGGTCCAAAGTTTCTTGATGCCCAGGGCAAGATATGAAAAAATGCCCCATTAATAACAATATTTTTATAAAAATAACACTTAAAAAGAAGTATCATTACATCAAACTTAACACTTTTACAGGCCTGTAAATTACCAACTTCTGAAAGCAACTATTTATAGGACCATTTACTCAGGCTACTATAAATATTACATCGCAAATGATATCTTGTTTCCTATTTGCTTATCTGCAACAGTTTCCACAAAAAACTAACCTTCCACCCTGCTAACAAATTACCAGGATATCAAATGGTGCACTACTTATCATGGCTTATTTTCTTATGGGTTACCAGCTTATCTCCAAAAGAAGTATACTGCCATCTTCTTTTATATCGGATTATCAAGAACCCTTTTCTTTAGATCTCATCCCAAAGATAATGTATTAAATTTTCAAACTTACAAACTCAACTTATCTCCTCACTTAAATTGTTTTAGCTCATTTGACAAATAAAAAATATACTTCAAGTATTTAAACTATTTTTGCTTGAAACAAAGTTTTTAAGATAAACTCAATTAGTCCCAAAGAACCCTTAAAACATTTAAAATAGTTTACAAAAATTTGTTATCAACTACTTTTGAACAAAATCTCCGTTAGTTTGCCATCTAATTCACCCAGTTATCAAATTTTAGCTTTACTTATCCAGTTTCCAAGAAAATGATCACAAAAAGAAAGCACAAATCAAAACAAGTTTAAGAGTGTTAATAAAAATATGTGAAAAATGGAAAGGATGAAGAGAAAGAAGCCTGCACAAGATATCGAGAGTAGCAACCAAAGAGGAAGGCTTACTAATAAATTTGCTTAAGCTCCGTTGTGATTGCTTTGTGCCTCTGCTGACAATCACTTTCCAAGAATGAAATAACCCTAATTTCTGTTAGAGAGATTGTACAAATCTATTTTTCTTGGGCGTTTGACAAAGATAATCAAAATCAAAATTAGATTGAATGACTATGACTATGGGAAACACGAGAATAGGTTTATATTTTGGTGGGGAAACCAAAAAGTCGAATTGAATGCCCATGAGTTCCAATGTTCAATTGGTGTTCATGTCTATTGTTTTTCCCCTTTCATTATTAATCCTTTCAGAGTTCCTGTGTTTATTTGAATTATGATACGGGCCTAATATATTACTTGTGAGACTACAAAATTGTTGCCCCCCACCACTTGCTGCCCTGGGCGGCAGCCCGGTTTGCCCAACCTTGGGGCCGGGCCTGAGTATGATGTTTGTAATCCATGTAGTCGTTTAATTGATATTAATATTATGATTAATACTACGTTTTTCAACTATTGTGTTGTAGGGAAATGTTGGTTTGATCTTCACAAAGGGCGACTTGAAGGAGGTCAGAGAGGAAGTTGCTAAGTACAAGGTGAAGTTTTTATTTGTTATCATTTAATTGGATTTTGAATCACCATTTTCAGTTTTTCTTTAGTTGTAACTTATTGATTAGTGCGGAATTTGATATATTGATTGCATGTCTTTCCTAGTCTGCTAATTTGATTTGTTCTCGTTCTTTTGAAATTGCTTAATGGTGTATATATTTCATTGGATGCTTGCCATTTTATCTATAATATTAGAAAAATAGTTAATGCATTGCATTGCATCACTTTTTCTTAGGTGATGTTTGTTTACTAGTTTTGTCTCTATTTCGCCAAAGTCAGTTTGCAATCTCTGTTTTCTGGGAAATTGTAGACCTTTTTCTTTCACAATATGAGTTTGCTTGAATTGAATTGTCAAAGTAATAGTTTTTGTTTTGTAGAGCCATACATTTCATGTTTAAAGCCGCAAGCATTTCAAGATTTACAGCTTTGTGACTGATTTCTATTTAGATATGATGGTTTGACATTTTTGATATCTTTCAATCAGGTCGGAGCTCCTGCTCGTGTTGGTTTGGTGGCTCCAGTGGATGTGGTTGTTCCTCCAGGCAACACTGGTCTAGATCCATCTCAAACCTCTTTCTTCCAGGTCAAATACATTATTTTGTGTTATTTGTATCTTTATGCTACAATCTTACACTAAAATACATGCCCTGCAATGTAATTCTTACTTGCGAATCCACAATGCTTCAGGTCCTTAACATTCCCACCAAGATTAACAAGGGTACTGTCGAAATTATCACCCCTGTGGAGCTCATCAAAAAGGGAGACAAAGTGGGTTCATCTGAGGCTGCACTTCTAGCCAAGCTTGGCATTAGGCCATTCTCGTACGGTCTAGTGGTTCAAACAGTTTATGAAAACGGTTCAGTTTTTAGCCCAGAGGTGCTTGACTTGACTGAAGATGACCTGATTGAGAAGTTTGCTTTGGGTGTTTCGATGGTCACTTCTCTAGCATTAGCCATCCACTATCCAACCATAGCAGCTGCACCACACATGTTGATCAATGGCTACAAGAATGCTTTGGCCATTGCTGTTGAGACCGAGTATTCTTTCCCCTTGGCTGACAAAGTGAAGGAGTACCTTGCGGTATGTTGGTCTTTGATCAATGACTGATAAATTGTGTATTATTTTTGACATGTTAATTTTAAATGCAACTTGAAAATATTGTAGGATCCAAGCAAGTTTGCATTTGCTGCCCCAGTTGCTGCTGCAGGTGGTGGTGGTGCTCCGGCTGCTGCTGTTGCTGCATCATCTGCCCCATCAGAAGAGAAGAAAGAAGAGCCAGCTGAGGAATCTGATGATGACATGGGTTTCGGCTTGTTCGATTAGATGATATGTCTGGGATCTTTCTTTATCAGTTATCAGACAATTTGTTTGGTTTTACGTTCCGTAACTGTTCTTGAACATGTTTGGTTTTGAATTTTCTGTGTTTTAATTAATTAGATGTTTTTGTTTCAAGAATCTTTATAGTATGTTTAGACAATCATGTTTGTTCAATAGATGGTGTTTGGATTAGGTTATAAAGTGGGCTTTTTAATTTTTTAGTGCTTGGTGTAGGCTTTCATCATTGCAGTCGGGTACAAACCTAGAAAATGAAAATAGTCTATCAAAACCAGTAAAACTGTAACATCATTGGTAATTGAATTTGTAAATAAACCTCTTTGGGTTTGATTAATCAAATTCTAAAAAGGAATTCGAATAGATGTAACTAAAATGACATATTTACAGGTAAATGATGGAAACCAAAAATCCCTTCAATAACGGTTGACAAAGTTACAAGTAAATGATGGAAGCTAGAAACCCTTGAGAATGAAACCTTGGATGTGCTACCCGTCTCCGTCCCTGCTTAAATTATTCTGTTTTTCACTATCCCCGTCCCCGTTTAGCATACCCGAAACCGCCTTGTTTAACTCGGTTTTCGGTTTTCCCCGTTAGATTCGGTTTTTTTTGTCATCCCTAGATGTGCAAGATTGACGACGAAGTAACAGATGGACAATGAAACTATGGATGAGCAAGACCAACGGTGAAGTAACAGATCAACAATGATAACCTCAAAGAAGAAGAAAGAAGAAACAAGATCACGTTGGTGAAACAAGAAAGCAGAAACCCTTGATGAGGACGAATCGAACAGATGGTCTATGACACAGAGGTCGGCAGTGGCAAATGCCTCATGAGCTTAGATGAACATTATGAGCATAAGAAAGGTGTTTGTAATTTGGCATGAATTCTAAAGAATTCTTTCAATTCAATCACTTTTGTAAAAGAATTGTGCATTCCTTTACCTGAGGTATTTAATAGAACTTGTAAATTCCAACTCCTTTTAATCTATGAACCAAATACAAGTTACAAAGAATTTCAAACTTCAAATTCTCTCAATTTCCTTCAATTCCTACCAAATTGACGATGATACGCTCTTATAAAAACCCTATTTCAAACTTGTAATTAGGTTTGAACTAGACTCAATCAAGCCCATGGGGTTCTACCTTAACCTAATTCTTTCCCTATAAAAACCCTATTTTCCCAATGTTTTAAAATCCGGGCTGACCCGGCCGGTCCGACCGGTTGACCCGTGACCCGGTGAGGAGACTGGGTCAATGTACACCGGATTTTTGCTCATTTCTGGCCCGCATCGACCCGCCCGGGTTTATGGTTGAACCGGTCGATCCGGTTTGACCCGGTTTTTATTTTTTTTCATTTTAATATTTTTTAAAACATAAAAGTTTAGCGATTAGTTGTCACGACAATTGATACTTTGAAACCCTCACTCGACAGAAACCCTAAAAATGAGTTGTGAACCCCTCTCGACTGTCCTCTGTCATCTTCGACATGCCACTATCCTTCAAGCATAAACCTCTATTGAGTTTACGTAACCCTCTACATAGAATTTCATTTTATGCTTGATAGATTATTTAGTTTCTTAACAGATTAGTAATTGTTTCCAAGTTTATATACATACATATTTATACACACATGCATATATATTTTAAAAAATTTAAAAATCTATAGACCGGGTTGACCCGCCGGTCGAACCGGTTGACCCGTGACCCGGTGAGGAGCCCGGGTCAACTAAAAACCCGGGTTTTAAAACATTGTATTTTCCACTCACCCACTCTATCTCTTGAATCATGTTCCTCATAAACCCCACTAAGAACGCTATCGTCCACTCTCTCTAGAGAAATAGGTAGCGGAGGTTGGTTGAAGGCGACATTACCCCTACTTTGGGTTTTGCATTGCAAAGGAAAACAAACCATCTGACCGGGTCCGATCCATTCTTTGCACTTGAAGTCCGAGATGCCTGAACACACAATTAGTTCGTTGAAAAGAACATAAAATTGTATTGACGTCTCAAATAATACATATGATATGATAGGAAATAGAATAGTTAATACTAGAGGGGGTAAATGGTAATATGGGGCTGGAGTTTGTTAGTAGTTCTAAATAAATTGAGGATAGTATCTGATTGCTAGTTAGGCAGAAATTATGTTTAGGTTGTATTTTGGCTCGTAAGCCTTTGGCTATCGAGAGAGGGAGTGTCCGTGGACCAATCTTCCATCTGTGGTTGATTGGGGTGTGATTTTGTATTCAATTCCAGTTCATATTCCTAGTTCTATCCTTGTTAATTTCTGTTTTCTTCAATATATTGCTATTATCAGTTCACGTTTCGTATCATTGGTCCGACCTGCCATCGCTCTACCACCAATGCTTTACAATTTTCGATTCAATTTCAGTGATCGATTTGTGTGCTGTCGATTTGGGAATTATCCCCAGTTTTTCAATTTCAGCAGTATTCAAACGCTCGATTTGGAAGGTGCGGATTTGGAGGGTGCAGATTTGGTAAGTGTCGATTTGGTAATTTCCGATTTGGAAACTAGCAATTTGGAAACTATCAATTTGGTAAGTGTCGTTTTGGAAACTATTGATTTGGAAACTGTCGATTTTGACTTGCCAATTTTGTTTCTTGATCTGTTCATTTTTGGCTATCGATTTGAAAATTGTCGATAGGCGTTTGGTCGTTGCTCCTCACGATCTCTATCTCCCGATCTGTTTTTTGTTATTGTCATTTGAAGCTACCGATTGCTATTTGATTTTGCTTTTGATTCTGTCAATTCGTGAGTTTCTGCCGACTCCCGGTGTAACACCGTCTTTGAAACCTTAAAAATCAGTTAAAATTCGAGTTTTCAAACTGCATGGGTCCGTTTGTAAATTGAATGTTTACCTGTTAGTTATCCTAACCGAATTTCAAAAACAAAGCAGCGTAATTTTCAAAAACAATAAACAAACCCAATCCTATTAAACTATTACAATTTCAACATGTGTTTAGCGTATATACAAATATACAAAACAAAACTTGCCAAACACGACAACCGGTGTTACTTTAAACTAAACCGACCATTGTATAAATTGAATACCAAAAGCAGTGTTCCTCAAAAGCCCGTACAAAAGCATAAGGGTTCCCGTCTCACCAGGCCTGCCTATACTTTGTCTGAAAAAGAGAAACAACAACAGGATTAGCTATTTAAAATAGCTAGTGAATACAGACAGGTATGAGTGCAATAATAGTAAGACATGAATCAAATATGAGCATACAATGCTATCCTAACATTTAGCGGTAATGCTGACATGTCTAGCAGTGCTATATCTTGCCAGATAGCTAGTCCGGCTCAATAACAACCACCGGGGGAATCAAACACTGCCAACCGTGCTGGTTTCATCACCTAAGTGACTCCACCTGCTCGTTACGGAGCCAAAGGCTCATTAGGCTCAGCCAGTTAAGGCAATCACCCCATAAGTTAAAGGAATGGCACTAAGTACCATTAGTCCCGAACAATTGCCCGAAGGCCCCTGAGACCCAGCCGAAGCTGACCTTTCATGCACATATGTCCGGACTTTTCACATAGCTCATCATTATCTCATAAAAGAGATCATAGCATGCATGCTTTCACATATGAAATCATATATATCCAGATATCTCAATAAATATGCATGTATTTAAATACATGTCAAATATATCATACTTCATGTCAATAACTTGTTTCTAAGCTTATATATATAAATATAAAGTCTATTTGCATAAAAATAGCATACCGTGTTCATTTAAACAATTAGCATTCAAAAACCTTCTTTATTGGATTCATACAAGTCGGTACTCACCTTGGTGCTCAAATATATCTCAAATATGTATTTGTCCTTCCTTGGTGCTTAATTACCTATTGTTTACATATAATTCCATTTAGATCACCACATATATACACATATACTAAAACTAGTGTTATTATTCCTACTTATATGTTTAATTGAGTACAATGCTTAAACCATCCTAAATACCTCTAAAATGGTCAAAAATGATACAAGAACATTACATATACTAAGACCATTGAAAAACAACACATAGCCTGCTGCTGCACTGGTCGCGCCGCGACATCCCTCCAGAGACATGAACAACTTTCTGCACAGCCATGGTTTCTATCCAAAACTCAAGTTTGACATTTCTTTAATTAAGTCCAGGTTTTGTACTAGTTTTAGGACACTTATAGGAGTTCATAAACATCTAAATAAGCAACTCTAACATCATATTCAAGATTAATTCATGAATTCTCCATATTTGACCCATTTGGCCAATTTCAAGAATTACCACCAAGTTAGCAACTTTAATACCCAAATTCAGTTCTAAACTACTTGTAAGTGACTTTAGAACATATTACAATAAAAAATTCCAGACTTTATTGGCTAATTCCGTTTTGACCAAATTTGACCTAATTGCTAAAATGAAGAACAAAGGAAGAGGAAGCTTACTAGTAGCAAGATGACGATGATGAGAAGATTAGGAGCAGATTATAGGCTCGATTTCTTGTTTAATTGCAGCCTTGATTGATCCTTGGTAGTGTCTCTCCTTCAAGAACAAGAGAAGCATGAAGACTTGAGGTGTGTGTGTGTTTACGTGAATGTGTGTGTGTTGGAGGTGAGTTGGTAACTTAAAACCGACTTTGGGTTTTTGAGTTATCCACAAGGGGTATTTTGTTCCCCTTTTCAACATACAACACAACACCCGAATAACCGTTTCAACTACCGAGGATATTTTTGGAAACCTCGTTTGAAACCAGTTATTATTTTATAATTCTTTTATATTTTTATTACTATTTTTGAAATCACATTTATCTGACCAATAGCTAATTTCTATTAATTGTTACAATATATTTATATTTAATTCATTTAAATAAATCGACATACCAAATGGTGCACACGAATAGGCCCGATTTGAGGATGTTACACCCGGTCTCTGATTATTATCGATTGATTGTTCCAATTGACCTCCATGGAAACTCGATCTACTCAATTCCGATTGGATCATGAGCAGCAACTTCAACGACTCCAATCTGATGTCACAGAGATCAAATCGACACTGAAGATTTTGGAAGCAGATCGAATTGAAGAAAGGGAGTTTCGTAAGGCTATATTGTGGTGGTTGAAGCAACAAGGTAAGGCTCCTGATTCCGAATTTAATAGGGGAAATAGGTCTGGTGGGGAATTGATTGGCAGAAAGGGCTCTGAAAGTGGGAACACATTGGGGGTTGGAGGTGGATCCGATCGTATTTTTGAATCCAATGGTGGAAGTGATGATTCCGGTGGTGAAGTTCATCATAAAACTCAGGGCGTGAGAGACATTTCAGTGGTATCTTTGACAAATATCAATTCTCAGCAAGAAAAAAGCTACTTGTTGGTTGTTGATTATCCAGTGCTGGAATCGACAACAATGACGAGCGAGAAAGAAAATCTAGATGCTGTTTATCAAGGGATGAATAGAGGGATGATGGTGAAGCCTAAGCCATCAATCGGATTGGAAACACCTACTCCATCAATTATGAACAAAAAAGTCAATTCGACTAGGCAACTAAGGATGAATGCAGAAGTTCTCACTGTTTGGGTCAGAAATGAAATTAAAGATTATATATTCATGATTGATGGGTTATATTTAGTTGTGAGGCAGCTTTATGAAGGGGTCTGCAAGAGTTTGACTCAAGTTGTTATTAATGGGGACTATTATCGGTTTGAGGAAATTCGGGTTCGTGTTTTACCTCCGGGAAAACCACCAGATCATTGGAATCATTTGGAAGCAAGTCTTGAGGACAAAACTTTTTCGAAGGCGGAAGTAATGATAGGAAATAGAATAGTTAATACTAGAGGGGGGTAAATGGTAATATGGGGCTGGAGTTTGTTAGTAGTTCTAAATAAATAGAGGATAGTATCTGATTGCTAGTTAGGCAGAAATTATGTTTAGGTTGTATTTTGGCTCGTAAGCCTTTGGCTATCGAGAGAGGGAGTGTTCGTGGACCAATCTTCCATCTGTGGTTGATTGAGGTGTGATTTTGTATTCAATTCCAGTTCATATTCCTAATTCTATCCTTGTTAATTTCAGTTTTCTTTAATATATTGCTATTATAAGTTCACGTTTCGTATCATGATAGCTTTAGAACAATCTCATTGTATGAAAGTATCCAACTCATACTATCATATGACGCAAACTTTGACCAAGCCAAGTTGCTTTAATTTTAGAACTTAATTATGAAAAATCCCATCGAGTGTCAACCAAACATGTTTGATTAAACAGAATAAATTTCATTTCAATTCATACATACTCGGATCTCTATGAATATTTCATCCATTCCGAGAGAGAAGAGAGAAAATATAATCCATTAACCAAACGCCCCTCGCAATAAATTATTCCATTTACAGTGTAAGAATTTGGGAACTATATATAGCTAACAAATAATGAAATAATGTATCACCCAAAAATTCAATCATAGTTATATATTTTGAAATATAAACGATCCAAAATAAGCAGACACAAATATTCTTATAGAAACAGACTTGAAAGGATTAGAGTTCGAATGATACAAATTAAGCCGTACCCTGCTAGCTAGATCAGCATTGATGGCGGATCAGAATAAAGTTAACATTACTGCCAACCAATCATCACCACCCTATTGCTGGCGGCTTCTGATCAGCTTTCATGGTGACTGCAAACAATTACAGACCCTGGTAGCACAACTCTCTCTGGTCAAATGACTTGAGCCAGCGATAAGTACTACAGAATACACTGTTCGAACAATACAGCCATCTTTTATTAAATTTGAATCACATGTATGGTCAAAGAACACAAATGAATCACTCCCTCGAGGTTTTCTTTTCAGACTAAAGCTATAAATGCCGGTTAATACAAGCATAGCATGACTACTATTTTGTATCAAAACTATATATGTATGTATAATCCATCCCCAAAGAAAGATAAAAAGGGAAGAGAAATTTTTGGACAAGTTTCTTCTTGTAAAGCCTGACCAGTCCTGTGGTATATAGATATATCTGCACGTATCTTGGACACAATTGGGTGAGAAAACATCACCAAGATGGGGCAGATTGATTAAGCAACAACAGAAGGATCATGAATGATTGTCCTATGGCCGTAATCTCCATCCTCGGTCAGCAAGTGCTTCGTGTACACGATTTGCAGCCTCTGCAGTGTCGTTTAAAGGTGGATAACTCCAGGTTTCTGACATCTACAAGGTTTTGACAAGTGGAATTTGGTTAAATAATGTGAGAAAATGTTACTAAACATGAACCGAGATGTTACAAGAGAGAAAATTCACAAGAAAGAGCAATTGTAGCGATCTCGGACATGCAGCGGTGGTTATTTAAACATTTACATTTACACAAGAAATTACTGCAAAGTGCAGCACTTTCGTTTTGCGTTTCAGAAGAGAAATAGTAGTTTTACATGAACAGCCATATAAAAGTATTCGAAAAGCCAATCATTAGGTGAGAACGGTGCATGTTTCCCTAATATAAAGCAGCCAACTTACATCCTCGAGGCCTGTAAATGACCGGACCAGACCTCTATCTTTTAGAGTTTTATGAAATTCTCTGAATTTCCATTTACAACGTTCAGCTCCAACTACATATACAGGCTTCCTGAAAAATATGAAAAAAAATATTACAAATGTGTGAGTGTGAATGTGAAAGGAGTATTTTGTTAATGTTTCGTGTAATGCATACCCAGTACTACAGGCTTCGCTCAACATGCTAACCGAATCTGCAGTGACAATAAAAGCATCTGCCCAAGCTAGATGTCCCATATGGGGATTTGGTTCTATATACATAACCGTAAAAAATTTAATCAGTCTGGGAGGATAATTGGTCAAAATTGTCATTTTTAATAGTGCCCAAAATGGGTTAATTTTCATTGACCCACAAACAACTGTTTTTTAAAATAATTAATGCATTAAATATGATTTAGTAGGTTGTATGAATTATATAGAGAATTCGGGTGATACTCAACCCGTTTGACCCGTTCCCTTTTAACTAGTATTATATAATTTCATTTTTATTCATGTGTTTGAGATGAAGCACAAACCCAAAGAGACCCATTCGTATGTAATAAAGTAAATAGATCAAAACTGAAATAATATTCGTACGTATTATAGATCAAATGAGATTACCTTCACCATCCCACATATAGATTTTTGGAAGGTCTCCAAGTTCTTTTCGCACAATAGTTGCAACCTGTTAATATATAGTGCATAATAAGCACACATGTATAAATGAAGGATTCCGGTGCAAAAATACACTTTGTGCAGAAAGAATGGTTGATCTATATAACCATAATGCAAAGGAACATTAAAGAAAGGCAAAAATGCATTGTTCACATATCTGCAAATATGTACATATAGACAGAGCCACTTAGGAATAAGAGATATGTACATGTAAAATATAAAAAACAATTTCTATACTTGGTAAGAGTCTCATGGTAAACCCCCCGTTTACCTTGCATGTCTTTCTATTTAGGAATAATAACATTTAAGGTGCAACGAGTCTTATTACAAGTAAAAAATATAGCTATAGATATGCCCCTATGGGTATATTACCTTATCTGGAGTCCTCCTTGAGAAAGAAATTCTTACACTCCCACAGCTGTCAAGAACACCGCGCAAATACGTTGTCAACTGCTTTGCAAGGTCTGTACCATATTTACAACGACCTATAGGAAAACAAGAGAATATAAGAAATATTTACAAGTACTTGAATCTGTATTAAAGCAGAACAAGAATATAACTAGGAATACAAGTATTTCAAACCCAAGGGCATGCTAATCATAATGAACTAAAGACAAATTATAAAACTAGGCCCAACAACAGATTAGCAAGTGTATCAGTTTAAAATAAATAAATAAATAATAACAATAAATTAAGAATCACAAGATACTTACTTGTAGGTCCACCAATATTAACCACAATTAAAGGTTTCGGCAAAGGTGCAAACTCGTCATGCCAGGTAATAGCTGCACCACGGAGTGCAGCAGAATCAAATTGATGGAGAGCTCCCACAGTAAGGACCTAATAAAGCATGGTCAACAACAAAGGAGCTCGTTATTTAAAATTAAACACACACACACACCAAGAACATAATTTTATATTTCTAATTGAGAGCATACCACGTTCTTGTTAGGGGGCTCATCAGGAGTTATATACTTGCGAAAAAACCTAGGAACCTGCTCTTGAGCATGAGGGGATAGGGCATAATAATCATGTTGAGGAGCAATCACCAAGTCAAACCTACTCAATTGTTTTCGTGGATGTTGAATCTGAAACCAAATTGTCAAAGAGATGACAAGGTGAATCAGATGTAATTATTATCCCAAAGAAAAAGTACAAAACCATGCAACAAGTTATAATTATTAGATAGAACTTGGATATTTCTCAAACAAACTAACTAATGTTACTTGCTATTCTAGAACATTGATAATAAAATATGTTAACTGCACTGATTTATGAAAGGGGAAAGAGATAAAAACTTGTAACAGCCTACCACAGATAAGGTCCCAGTTAACCCACCTGAACAACAAACACATTTTCAGAAGCTAATCTCTTTATAGAGCTTGCAATTGAAATGGTGTCTCTGCCACATGCAACCACCAATAGAGGCCCGTCCCTAGAAAAGAAACAAATATATATAATTATAAAGAACATGCAGAAGTTATTAGTTATGTTATCATGAGCTAAAGAAGACTGAACATATCAAGTCCCATGCCCCACCATAAGAAAAACCCCAATCAATACATATAATCAGGAGGTTCCCATGTATGCACAAATAGTAGTCACTATAACAAAACTGAGATCCAAACGGATGTCTTCTTCTATAATACAAGTAAGAAACAAAAGTTTCTTATTTTTTTAATTGAAGATATAGTTTCAGTCATGGGATTTAAATCATCATTATACCTTGTAAATTTTTTCACAAAAGTTTAGGACTAAAATGTTTTATTTATAAAAAATTTGCCATGCACCAACTGGGCCAAACAGTCACTCACTTGCAAGGATTCTATTCAGTTGCTTATTATTTAAACATACATAAACAGGTTTCACTCTTTCAGATTAATAATAAAGGACATACATAGATATAAAGGTAATCTAAGAGAATGTCTTACTTCTCAGCAGTTCCCTTAGCCATTGTTACTATTGACTTCACATCAGCTTCAAGTATTGACGATAAGCCTACATTACCACCATTTTCTCGAGTCAAAGATTGAACTCTACTCCCTCTCCTTGTAAATACAAGTTGTGAATAACCATAAATCAGTCTGACAATGTAGTATATATGTTTATGGAGAGAAACAGGTAGCCAGAGCAGATATTCGTTGATTCCTCCTCTTGGCCTTGTAACACGCTGCATGAAATGCCATAATAATAATAGTATGAATAAGTTTGCATAGGCAAGATGAGTACATACTGCTCACCAAATATAAATTAATAGTTTCCCATTGTATTCCTACACCGTTGATTCTAGAGTAGTTGTGCTAAGACTCAACTCTAAGAACACATGTTCAAATGACAAATATATATGAACAGGTAAGATGTCAGAACAGAACAGGCAATGCATATGAAGGGATACAAGATCCAACAGATGAGCCGGTGAAAAGAATATCAATTCAAGTTACCGATGCCTAGTAATCATTATATGATGCAAAATCAACTTTAGACAAATCTAGTTTAACTGTTTGTTTGCATCTGAATTAAGTGGACCTCTGATTCCAAAAGAAGCCAGGCACATTTTAATAAGAAAGAAAGACCCCACCCCATTGAGAAATCACTTGGGACAGACCTATTTCATTTTGACAAAGTTGTTGAATATCGAAGAGAGACACATTCATCTTCTTTTAATCTCTTTGTGTCTGCACAGATAAGTACATCACCCTCACATCTCTCTCTTTTGATTTCCATGACTTTTGTTTGACTTTCTGTTAGGTATAGGTTCAATTATGTTTAATTTGCTTGGGGTTTCTTTTAATTTGTTGTTCTTGTATTTGTAAATTTACTAACTTGCATGAGTTCAATTTCATTATTTGCTTCAGAGTTGCTCATCCTTCATATTATGAAAACTAAGGTTACTAAATCAACAGCATATTCTCATCACATAACAATCACATGTGTAAGTTATTTATCAATGATAGTAATGCAGCAGTTACAGGTAAAATTTTAAGCAGCTCAACAACCAAAAATACAAGCATTGATTTGAACAAGTTGTAACTACTTAGCAATATGCAGTTTATGTAAATGAAAATGGAAGACTTGTGTGGTAGTCTGATAGGAAATAGACAAGTAATGTTTTTAGGAGGACTAAAATAGTAAATAAGATAGAAAGGAAACTAAATAAATAGAGGATAGGGAGTCGTAGTAGTCAGGCAGAATTTATATTACGTTTAGGCTTGTACGGCTCGTAGTCTTCTTGGCTATCGAGAGAGGGCTACGCCCTGGACCAATCTTCCGATTGTGGTTGATTGGGGTTTCATTTTGTGTTCAATTTCAGTTCTATATCAATTGAGATTTCAATTTCTGACTATCAATTCGTATGCACTGCTGTTCGTAATTTCCATTTCGCATCATTGGTCCGACCTGCTCCCTTGACCTGCCGATTTGGATACTGTCGATTGGATCTGCGATTTGCGTTTCCTGCTCTGCTCCATTGCAATTGACCAGTCGATTGGTCCTTACGTCACATTAGCTTCTTCCGATTTGCATCAGCATCGGGATTGTTCTGTCGTATGTGCTATCGCCTGTTCACTCACGATCTACCTTCTACCTCCGCTCTCAATTTGTGGTTCCAAGTATGGTCATGTCGGTAAGTATAACTGCTTGACACTCAATTTCAGTAGTAATCGGTCTGTTCTATTGTTGGTACTGTGATTTGGGACTTATTGTTAGTTTCTTCGGTCGCTTCTGCTTTTAGATCTGCTGTTCGACATTTCTGTTTGTGGATCTGCGTTTTGAATTGCAATTCCTTGCTGTCAATTGAGTGTTTGTCTATTGATTTTACTGCTTGGTTCTTCTGGTCTATTTTAATGGAAACTCGATCTGTTCAAGCTCGTTTGGACATTCATGAGGAGCAGATTCAGCGACTCCAATCTGATGTTTCTGAAATTAAATCAGCCTTGAAGACCTTAGAGGCGGATCGAATCGAGGCTGCTGAATTTCGTAAAGTGATGATGGGTTGGATGAAACAACAGGGAAAGCGTTCTGAATCTGATTTGAATGGTGATCGAGATTCTGGATTTTTCTTCGATTCTGAGGGTGGAGGGAGTGGTGTTGGGGGTGGCAGTGGGTCTGGTAGTGGTGGTGGTTCTGGTATGGAAGGCGGAGTTGGTGGTGGTGGAGAGATCCCTCATGCCAGTGCGGTGGTTGTTCCTTGGACGGTGAAGAAAGTGAAGCTGCCAGAATTTTATGGTTTTGATCCTCAAGGATGGATTCAGAAAGCTAATTTGTTCTTTGACATCAATGGCACTCCTGCACATCTTAGGATTCGGCTGGCTCAATTGAGTATGGTGGGTGTCGCTCAACATTGGTTCACGATAGTTAAACAGGTTCATGATTCTATCACTTGGGATCAATTTCAAGTTGAATTGTTGCAGCGATTTAGTGGTCTTGAAATCCAGAATCCGTTTAAGCAGTTGGCTTCGATTAAGCAAACGGATTCCATTCATGATTACATTGACGATTTTGAGTATCTGTTGTCATTGGTTCCGAAGTTGCCAGAATCACAAGCTATGGGGTATTTTGTTGCGGGGCTGCGAGATGAGGTTAAACGATGGGTTCGTCTTCATCGTCCTCAATCTCGATTGGATGCCATGTATTTGGCAAAAGATGTGGAAGAGATGCTTCGTCCATCATCCGGCAACATTTCTCAATCTCGGTTTCGATATCATCACTTGGGTGGATCGGGGGAAAGTTTTAAAGGAGACAGGGGGTCTATGTTGGATCAATCGATACTTCGAGGGACTTCTTTGGGGGACACGGGACTTAAAGGAGCTGATCCACCTCCTTTGCCTAATCCTCGTCAAGTCATGTCCACTCTTTCGGAGGGTTCCCAAGTTTTACATCGGGACCGGGGTGTACGGTCTTTGTCACGGACGGAATGGGAGGAACGACGTAATAAGGGGTTATGTTTTCGTTGTAGTCAACAGTTCGGTCCTGCTCACAAATGTCCGGAGGGGAAATTAAGGGTTTTGTTGTTGGGTGAAGACGAATATGAAACCAACGGGGGTAATCACTTTCAGTTTGAGGAGCTAGGGTCACCGGAGTCAGGTTCAGGGTCTTCTACATCTTCGGATCTGTGTGGAAGCAAGTCTTGAGGACAAGACTTTTTCGAAGGCGGGAGTATTGATAGGAAATAGACAAGTAATGTTTTTAGGAGGACTAAAATAGTAAATAAGATAGAAAGGAAACTAAATAAATAGAGGATAGGGAGTCGTAGTAGTCAGGCAGAATTTATATTACGTTTAGGCTTGTACGGCTCGTAGTCTTCTTGGCTATCGAGAGAGGGCTACGCCCTGGACCAATCTTCCGATTGTGGTTGATTGGGGTTTCATTTTGTGTTCAATTTCAGTTCTATATCATTTGAGATTTCAATTTCTGACTATCAATTCGTATGCACTGCTGTTCGTAATTTCCATTTCGCATCATAGTCCTAAGATATTCTGCTGTTAATATTCCAGTTCAGATAATGGCCCAGAATGGAAAAACACAGAAAACTATAATCAAATAGTTTTGATCCATATAACATGTCAGTGGACACTGAATTTACTCTGAATGTTTTTCCCTCCTGATGTGTGTTTTGTGGCTAGGATGGTTGTCACTTGTCACACTTGGGCCTAGCATCAAGAAAATATTTCTTGCAATTAAACTTGATATGGAATGAGAATATGTATACAGTTCCTGTATCAATTTTTTCACTCTATATATTTTGAATATACTGTTCGCATATTTATTCTTGTTTCATCTGCACTTCTGTTTTTACTTCCATATATAGGCATAATGTTAACACAGGTGGTAGGTAAACTCTGTCCTAAACACTTTTGCCCTATGTAATCCAAGTATAAAATGCCTTGGAAACATTAATTATTATTTTCCTGTCAAAAGGATTTAATAAGGAAATCCAAAAACGAGTATTCAGTAAGTTTCGACACCAAAATATGAAGGACGAGCAGTTCTAATACAAACCAGCAGATAGTGAATCATCAAAACTGATGCAAATCAAACAAGAATTTTGTAACATGCCCACTGCTAAATCAAAGACATGGTTACATGAAAGACATCGATAATCGAAGAAAAAAAGTAATGAGTTATAAATGAACCAAGAACCCTGAAAATCATAAATAGAACTAAAAATTGAACACATATGAACTGTAATTGAACAGCAAATGGAACAAGATAAAGAAAATAGAAAGAGAAGGATGAGAGAGTGATGCACTTACATGTGCGACTTGAAGAAATAGAGATAAAAGGATGAATGTGCCTGTCTTGAATACAGGGAACTTTGACAAACAGAAACAAAAATTATGTCTGAGAAGTTCCTCTAAATTGATATTCTCTTCAACCATTCAGACATTCACACACCCCTTTTTAATTAACAAATGTGTTTGGCCTCTATGTTTGTGACACAAGTTTGAATAGTTGTTAATTAACAGTGGTATAACACAGATGTTTATTGTTAATTAGCAGTGGGCATAAACAAACAAGGGGTGTGTCACAAACATAGTTCCTCTAAATTGAATTTATTCTCTTCAACCATTCAGACATTCACACACCCCTTGTTTGTTTATGCCCACTGCTAAAGCATGAACTATGTTAGTGACACAAGTTTGTTCAGTGGTATAACACAGATGCCCGTAAGCATCTTGTAATCAGGAGACACTGGGAAAACAGTTTTTTTCTGTTATATAACAGGTTCATATCAATTATTGTGTCCAAAAGCAATATAATTAAAGTCAAATTGCTCCCTTGGTCCCAAAGAAGAGTTGCACTTTTGTTAAGCATCTACAGTGTAAGACATCACACGAACCCTAAGAATCATCGAATAAACAACATAATAACTTCAGAGATTCATGCTGTTATCAGTTTTCTCAATGTTGAGAAATTCGTATTAACTTCAGGTTGAATCTCAAGTGAAAGGAGCTCGATGTGTATCTCATTTTAGGAAAGGGACGGACTTCCCTTACATAACCGAAATACGCTAGCCAATTGATCCTAAACCTAATACAAGTATTCTCAAGGTTCACTGACATCTGTTTGAGCTACATACCGAACAATTACAGTTACAGCTTCGAAATTATTCAGAAAATTACAAAAACTTCAAAAGGAATTGGAAAATTGCAAGATATACAATCAGAACTTACATATAGAGTTTGTTTTTCCGACAATCCAAGGGCTCTAACTAAGCCAATGCTCTGATTCTCCGACGCCGGGAAACCATTACCAATAATAATAGCCCGCTTGACAACACCATAAACCCCGCCTTCGAAGATGTCCGGTACGCCTCTTGGTGGACTACCCGGCGGCTCCGGAAGCCTGATTGGCTTCATCTGCGTATAATTCACGCTCCAAATTGATCGTTTACTTGACTTCGAAACTCTGATATACAAGATGCTGAATCTGTAGTATTGAACAATGGTTGCGGAGGAGGTTTGCTAATTGTAAACAGCAACCGATTGCGACTCAGGGTCTTTATAGGATGAGTTGGCGAGTCATGACTCGGCATCGGGACACCGAGTATACATTTTGTTAAATTTTACAAAAATAGCACTATACTTTGTTCGATATTATAAATTAGGCACAAGACTTCTGTTTGTGAAGAACGAGCCCAAAACTTTATTATTTTGAGATGTTACATGTTGTAATATTATTCCCTTAATAGTGACAATTTATGAACAAGACTACTACTAAAACTAATGACAGATATATTATGGGTAAGTTGCCAAAAAGGGATTTTTTTTCTCAAATATAATACTTTAGAAAAAAAGTTTCAAAACTAAGTGTGTGTAATGAATGTTTTCAAAACTGTAGTATTCAACACTTGAAAAGTCGGTTACCCCTCTAGAATCCGGCTTTTGAAAAGCCGGTTACTCGGTGAAGCCCATTCCTTCCAAGCACCAATAACTTCGCTCATTTCTATGCTTGATAATTGTATTTTTTATTTCTATGAATGATTCATAATTGTATTTTTGATTGGTACGAGCAAAACAAGAATTTGGGTGGTTTTAGGTTTCAAGTAGGCGGTTTTAGGTTTTAATTTGTGTTAGGTTTAGGTAAATGGTTTTATTTTTAGGTTAGTGATTTTAGGGTTAGATTATTTATTTTGTGTGTGATTATAAGGTTTATAATAATTTAAATGCTTATATATTAAAATTTTGTATTGTGAAAATAAATAGTTAGTTTATTTTATATTATTAGTTTGTTTATATGGATATTCAGTAACTTAAATATTTGAATAAAGAACTTGAACAATTTATAACCTTACAATATATAACTTAAACAAGTTAACGATAAAAAATGTAAAAAAGGAAGTTCTAAGGATGAGAGTTTGGGCAGCTTGTTCTGTTATGGCCGGTTTGCTTGCATAACCCACATCTTCTTAAAATGAGCTCGTTAGGATCACAGACGTACATGTCATTATGTATTCTACGTGCGCATGTTGAAAGTTTTGATATGTTGGCTTTGATTCTCCAACCTGGGCCATTCCAATAGGCAACATGAGGAAGCGATGAAAAGTCACTATGCTATTGCCGTTTGTATGTATTCGTTGTGTACTCTTTATTCACAAGAGTGTGAGGGTTTACTCCCCTACGAGGACAAACGGGAATACCATGTGAAGAGAGGAACCGTTGCATATGCCACTTCCCTCATGTACACTCACGTCTACCGTACTCAACCGTGTAGTGATTTCCACCAACATCATTTGTTTGCAATCTTGACACCACTCTGTAATGTTGTGCTGCTATGCATATTGGTCACGTTGGTTGAAAAGACGTCACATGTGTGGGGTTAACCACGTCTCGTTGTTCATTGCAATTTCCCTGTGCCTTCTAATGTGAAATCGATTAAAGCCTTAATCGGAAGAAGCCTAGCACCTCGTAAGACATTGTTCATACTCTTTGCAATATTTATCCTTAGGTTTCCCTAACGTCGATGATTTGTGTCCACAAAAACTCTTTGATCACCGGTCTCTTTCATCACAATGTTGTATAACATCGTCGTAGGGAGTCCACAAAAACTACACTGATATATGTACGCCCGGGCTCTTTTTATACATGCATCATCAGATGCGTTATTTGGTAATGGCGTCTCTATGTGGTTGCGTAAATGTTTCAATTTCAATTGTACCCCTCTGAAATACGAAGACGGTGTTGGAAATTCGAGCAATTGAAAACACTTGTCATGTTGCTTCTCACCTGACCATTTCTATTCTTTTCCCATCACTGGATCGCCATCGATTCGTAAACCCACAAAACTTCAGAGGGTTACTGTCACCTCTCCAATCGGTAGATGAAATGTGTGAGTTTTAGGATGCCATCTCTCCACGAGTGCGGTTATAAGTCTGTCATCAATTAATTTATAACCACACTCAAACACACCTCCAAAACCGGTTGCACATATATAATTCATCACCCTCGGCGAGATTAGGTTGTTTTTAATTATCCACCAAATTTTTGGTGGGCTCTTCTTATGTGTAACACCTGATCATTGGACCTATTATAAAACAGGTTAAACGCTCTGTGCTTATTCGCTAAAAACAACAACTCATTGTTGATAGGACCTGGATTAACTCTAACATTCTCCATGTATTATAATTTTACAAAGTATGAAACTAAATATTTTTTTCCTCTTCAAATCTCTCTGAACTTTTTTTTCTCTCTTCTTTGTGTTTCTTACTTTCTCATCCTAACCTATATATAAATTGATGAGAGAATCTGCCTACATTGAAGACTATTCATAGCACATTAATTTATTAACATAAGTTCACATGAAAGTATGCATACTCATATTAATTCTCTGAAAAGATGCATGTTCACATGATGGGTCAATAAATTCCAAACCACTCCATGCTATAAATTAAGGAAGATGATTTGTACATAACAATTGTGACTTTTATACCACTAGAATCCCACTATCTTTTATTCTCATTCACATATTCAAGGGTAAAATGGTTCAAACAATAACTAATTATTGTGTATAATAAAAATCTGTTGTGTACATATCATCTCCTATAAATTAAAGTTAGATAAGAGATATTACACTTAAAAAGTTATAAACTTCATCATGTCTTGAAATGAGCATAGTCTTGGAATTAGCAAAATAAGCCAGTCTTAAAATGGAGCGAAGTGTTGTGGGGCCAAACCGAATAACCGGCTTTTCAAAAGCCGGTTTCTAGTGGGGTAACCGACTTCTCAAGGGTCGAATACTACATTTTTTAAAACGTATAATAAACGCACTTAGTTCTGAAACTTTTTTTCTAAATTACTATATTTGTGAAAAAAAAAATCCCAAAAAGGAGAGTGTAAAATTAAAATTTATTAATTAAGGATATATAAGATTTTTTTTCCATAAAAAAATTATAAAATTTAGGGTGGTAATTTATGATGCGACGTTAATTCAAGATTGGTTAAGAATTAGGTTAAATGAGTTAGAGAATTGATACGACTAACCTATTTCATAAACCGATTGGGTTCATATCGACTTACCTAACTTGTTTTAAACCTACCAACCCACTATAAAATAAAGTACATGTTAAACATAAAAAATACAAATAACATTGTTTTTTTTCTAAACATACAAAGTATTAATTGTGTCTCTTAATACTTAGTGTATCTTTTAAGTATTTTATCATTAGTTATGTTTATACCCTAATATTTACTATGTGTTTTTAAAATATTTAGACACTCATTCTCTATTAGTTATCGTGTACCTTTGGATTCTAATTTGGGTTATAAACAAGTTAACACGGAAGACCCGTTTAACAAACATATTTGGTTAGTGTTGATATATATGACCTACTAACCCGAAAATGTCAACCAAACCATCATTTTAATCTTGACACTGATTGTTATCTATAGAAAAAAAATCTAATTCATGTTTTTCTAATAAATAAGAAAAGAGTATCATGACATGAAACAAAACTAGATGTCTGGCCATCAGGTCACTGCCTACATGACACTCCCTGTATGGTGTATGGCTGTATGCACCACGTCATCGGCTCTATCAACATGGTAGTCCAGGTAAACATCATGTCGTTTTAAATAGTTTTTTCAAAAACTATTTTTTTTATAAAAAATGACAATCTTTGCAAAAGTTAAACTAATCACATTAAAAAATCTTTGCAAAAGTGAATTTGCATAAATCAATTCTTAGATCTCATCTTTATCACTAAATGAGCATTTTCTGGTGACAGAAACATGATTCTTATCAATAAATTAAAATTAATTTTTTGTTTGCTTAATAACACTTGAGAATACATGAACGTTTTAAAAATTCAAAAAATTGATAGAAACTGGTCACCTAGTAATTTATTACATACAATTATAATTTTAGCAAAGTTTGTTATATATATATATAAAAGTTACTGGAAATATGAAATTGATGAATATGTATGTATGTACACATGGATGTATGCATGTATTATAGATAAGATTTGATGAAAAGAATTCCACCTCATGCTTTGGTAAATGAGAAATATATGTGTATGTGTAAATGTATAGAAGTCTTCTCTGCTTATTCATTTTCAAAATGTAGAAAAGTGTAGTGTGTGTATTGTGTTAAAAAACCTCTCATTGAAGGAAGTTAGAAACCGTCCAAACTTGAAGATTCAAAGTAGAAAAATTGTGTTTCATAATTCAAACTAAAGGTTAGTATGTGATTATAGTATGCAGAGAATCATATTGGTATATGTTTTGGTTGAATTATATGCATATATGGTAAATCATCATTGTTGGAGCTTGAAGCTCAAAACATGGTAAATGGGTTTTGCATGTTGTAATGATTTATGTGTTTAAAAGATGTTCTTGATTCATAGAATCATGTTTATAGATGTTGGTATATGTTTTGTTAAATCTGGATTTGATCCATGGAGGTTGAGGTTGACAGATTTTGTGTTCGGGAAGATGATGAGAAAACCGATACCTCAAAACCGATAAGACTCGAAATCCTATAGTTTGAAATCCTACAGTTTGAAATCCTATGCTTTGAAATCCGACAACTTGAGAATCCGATATTCTTGGAAATCCGACATTTCAACGCGACGCGACGTGTCGGTGTGTTGGACGCGACGCGTCCACGGATTTTATGGAATTCAAAGATGGTTTGTTATTCTTTGATGTAGTATGCTTTATGTATATTCATATGTATATCTAGCATGTTGGGTATGACCATTGGAGATATAAATATATGTTTAGATATATATTTATGAACCGGATACTGATTTCAGTTTTGTTGTGATCTCAGGAACGGACAAGGCTCAGTAATATTAGACCACTGAGTGGAGTTTGAGAACAAGAGGTGAGTGGATGTTTAACTCACGACTAGTGTTAGTTGTAACTTGTTTGGTTATAACTGTTTGTGGATTGACGTAGGGATAGACTGTATGTCTGATAATTGATTAACCGGTAGTTTGTTAATTAATTGTTGCGTCAGTGATATGTATACATGCTATTGGGGGGTCAGCTCGGCAAGGCTAAGGGCTGGGTTGGTTTGCTATCAGCTAACCAGTATTTGGATCTTTTGATGCATTCGTTGCAACTTAAAGTAATACTGTGTGAGAAAAGCAAATAAACTAACGGTAAACCTTTGCTTTGGCCGGCATTGGTTGAAGGATCTGCAGATCCTCCGTTCTTCCCGGGACACGATTATGTGATGGTTTGGTATTCTGCGGGCACGATTAATTGTTTATATTCTTCAAACCTAAAACATAAAAACTTTAACATCCTAAGCAAATTTGAAACAAATGAATCAAATAGATGAAAAAACATGTAATGAAAGAAATCTATGATGAAGATGAGCAGCCCACATTGATTAAACACGTTTGAAGTTGAAGATGAAGATGAATAGATCGATGAAGATAAACAGGTTGATAAAGACAAAGTTTTATAGATTATACACACACCTACACATCGATGAAGATGAAGATGAACAACCCACTTGATTTCCAACTATGAGAAACCTTAAATCTTATTCATTTTCATCTTGTGGAAAGTTAGACAATGGCGGTTGTTGTAGTGTTAGGCGGTGGCGATTGCAGCGGCAGAGAAAGAGAGAGGTGATGTACGACGGAGAGAGAGTTCCAGTGGTGGCGGAGAGATAGCGCTCATCTTCTTCAATCTCCATTTTCTAGAGAGAGAGAGTTCGTTCGGAGAGAAAGAGATAGAAGTGATGTACGACGGTTGCGGCGGCCGTTCCCGTGGGTACGTAGTAGCGGATGAAGGGCGAGTGGGGATTAGGGTTTGAGTCTTACAAGAAGGGAAGGGGGTTGTAACGGGGGTGTTTGGATGAGAATTGGAAAGTGTTTGGGATAGTTAACCTGATTATCAAGAGATTAAAGGTTGTTTGATTAATTTTGATATGGTATAGTGAGTAAAAGGGTTAAAATAGAAGATAAATCAAACTTTAATGTTAAACCATTTTAATAAAACCTTTAATGGTTAAACTAAAAAGTCATTAAAACTTTGATGATTAAATTATATTCGACCCTATTTTAATTTGGTAACTTTTTTGTTTACAAATTGATCGATATAAAAGATGCTTACTACGATACAGATTTCTCGATGACTCGGTACATAACTGAGTATAAAAAAGAAAAAGTGTTCCAAGCCTACACCAATTAGTCTAACCTAAAGTTAGAAAAACATATGGCAAGATTTGAACCCTAACCTACCTATGTTAACAGCTAGGCTATCGCAGAGACCAACTACTGTGTTGAATTCAAGAATCAAGCCACGATAATTAATCACTTTTGATCGATGCATGTAGAAACACCCCTCAAATTGTTTAAGAAAATAAAAATTAAGTATTAGAAACGTTACCAATGACAACTGTGATGACACTAATTATATTAGAAGCCAGATTTAGAAATTAAAAAAAAGGTTTTCCTATGAAGTCGGATATATATATATATATATATATATATAAATAGCATCAATATAGAACCACTCTTAAACATAGAATCTAAAAAACCATTTTGGGTCTTTAGATTAACTTGATCAAGGGTTGATATTAAGTTATGACAAAATTGTAATTATCATACATAATTATGATGCTATATTAAAAAGAAGGGCAAAAAAGAAATTGAAAAAACATCATCAGCTCCTCACGCCTCCTCACATTTATTTAAAAAACCCATTAATCATTCTAATTATCATAACTATCTCATGTTTAAGATTTTTAACAAAAAAATTATACCATTGGGTTTAGTTTTTCTTGCTCTTTAATTCAAGACCACTCTTCCCATATTTCTAAAAATTTTATTTTAAAAATGCAAATTACGAAAATGCAAATTTCATGTCTAAACATGCATATATGGATGAAGATGATAATCAAAATGCAATTCTTCATACTTTAAAAAATTGGTCGATAATTCAATGATTTTTTAACTGATGTAGTGTTTTGTGTATGAAATTTGCATTGTAGTGTTGTATATGTAATTTGCATTTTGGGTTTGAACATGTAATTTGTTAAGCGTCATCTACATTTTCATTGAATGGGTTTGTGAAGTGCATTTTTATTGAATCAGATTTGTGAAATGCAGATGAGAGTCGTGAGTTTGCATTTTTGTTATCTGTTTTTTTTTCATTTTGGGTGTAAATATACAAACATGCATATATATATATATATATATGAAAATGCAAATATATAAACATGCATTTTTGATGTGAAAGTGCTGCTATTTGCATTTTATACTGTTGTTACTTGCATTTCACATGTTGCTGTTTGCATTTTAGACTGTTGTAACTTGTATTTCACATGTAATATCAGCCCTTGAAAGTGCTGTTGTTTGCATTTTGCATTTGCAATTACATGCTGTTGTTTGCATTTCACATTTTAGGTTTGAACATGTCTGTTGTTTGCATTTGCAATTATATGCTGTTGTTTGCATTTGCAATTACATGCTTCTGTTTGCATTTCACATTTGAAAGTGCTACTGTTTGCTTTTTGCATTTGCATTTTAGGTTTGAACATGTAATATCAGTCTTTATTACTTGCATTTCACATGCTGCTGTTTGCATTTTACTATTTTTTTATTTGCTAATCTGCATTTTCATTGAATGGGTTTGTGACGTGCATTTTTATTGAATCAGATTTATGAAATGCAGATGAGAGTCGTGAGTTTGCATTTTTATTATTTTCTTTATGTGGGTTGCATTTTACATTTGCATTTTCGTCAAACAATTTGCATTTTTATTATCAGTTTTTTTTCATTTTCGGTAGCAAATATACGAACATGCATATATATAAAAATGCAAATATATAAACATGCATTTTTGATGTGAAAGTGCTGCTGTCTGCATTTTAGACCGATGTTACTTGCATTTCACATGCTGCTATTTGCATTTTAGACTGTTGTTACTTACATTTCATATACTGCTGTTTGCATTTTAGACTGTTGTTACTTGCATTTCACATGCTGCTGTTTGTATTTTAGACTGTTGTTTCGTTAAACAATTTGCATTTTGAAAAAAAAAATTTAGAAAACATATCAATCCTGGTCTTGAATTAAAGAGGATAAAAAACCGAATCTAATGGTATTTTTTTTTGCTAAAATTCTTAAGGATGAATATATTATGACCATTTGAATGTTTAGTAGGATTTTTTTTTTCAAAAATATGAAAGTTTCCTGGTTTGAAGGAGGGGGACGTGAGTTCCAGTTTTGCCCTTACCCTTGATGCCTCTTGTCATCGCCAGGTTTATTCTTTAGGTTTTATGAATAAGTAAGGTTTTATATATAACCTATAATATAGCTAATTACCTGGGAGTTGCCAGGGTTCGAGTTGGTAGACATTGACAACAGGGATAACACGATGAAGATCATCTCTTTGGGCTTCAAGTTCGTTTGGAAGATAGAAGGAAATTAAGGAGTTCTTCTTCAGTCGGGTAAAAGCGGTAACCCGGTAGCCGGAGATCTTGGGCCATATATTTAATTTTGTTTAATTAACTTGTTAATTTCAATTCGATCAATTCGTAGTACGTAGCTACTGGCCGGCGACTGGGTCACGGAGCCATGGCTAGCTCATAAATATATAGGGGCTGGTGGTTGAACACGGAGATCGAGTGAAGAAGGGACTCCTCACTCGATCATGAGCATGACGTGTACGTAGTTGACTCTTGAACAGGTCGGTCATGCATAGCAGTCAGCACCAGCTACGTACCTCACTTGTGGCCATTCGTTTAGATCTTTATTTATGTTACAATTAATTAAGTAGGTGTCATTTTATTTGGTTAAATCATCATTTATGACGTCATACGTTAGGTGCACGTTTACGTGAGATAACAGTATGAATTGAAGCTCTAGTGGAGGTAGTGATTGGTAATGGGATGTGTTATGTGTAATGGAGGTAGTGATTATATCCCCAACTCGATTATAAAACGGAGTCGTATATTTGGATTCTTGACTTCTTGTCTTATTGGATATCCCGTTACTAAATAATCATTTTGTTTGCAAGTATATCTACAAGTATCGAGTGTTCAAATTTATTATCTTATCGTTTAAAATTTATCAAAAAAAATTTCGTTTTAAGAATTTGACCTCAATTACGTCGTAAGTCACAACAATGAGTTACATTCTTTTAGTTATTTAAAACACTAACAAGTTTTAGTTTTTGTAAATGTTACATCATTCACATTACATATAAGTTATAAATAAGTAAATCTAATGATAAGTCAAATTTAAATCATTATATAAATAGTTAATATAATGTTATTAATCTTCATTTCTCTATTCTCTTATATTAGTAGTTTTACAATATTGAAAACATTTTAAGTAATTATCTTAAAATTTGACTGATTCTAAAGTTTTTAAAGTCATATATATTTACTACATCATACACTTATTTAACTTGTAATTTTATATAATATTAAAATAAAATTTTAAGATCTTAACATATTAGTAATGTCCAAATAGCTCGAGTACGGACAAATAAGATCTAGTAAATAGAAGCAAGTAATTGGACGGATATCGACTAAATTTAAAACCATCTCCAATGGGTGAAATTTTTTACAAGAAATCATATACTTTGATATTATAACCATTTGTGTGTCCAAAATATTTCATGCTCATGTTTTTTAGTCGGGCTCAGGTTTATTCAACATCTCTATAGTGCGTTTTTTATCATGCGATGATGCAGGAATCAAAAAGCTATGATGAAGTGTGACAAGGTCTAAATAGGAACGGCTCGTGGATTTTGGAGGTCTATGCAAATATTAAAAATTGGGTACTCCAAATACAATTGCTTATATATATAGTGAAAAGTTAATTTGAGAATTGTTTTTATTGCGAGAATCAATCTTAGCTGTCCAATTCCCTCTCCTTTAATTGGATTGCCCACCCATGAATTCCTTACATGCATCCTGCCACACTCAATTCCCCCACGCTCTTCATCCATGAATTCCATTATCCAAAATGAACAGCTAAGATTGGTTCTTGCGATTCTCACAATAAAAACGGTTCTCAAATAAACATTCATATATATATATATATATATAAACAAACTTTATTAATATTTTTTTAGGCTTATGAGTTATAGATCACTTATTCTAAATAAACAAAGCTTTCTAATATTTTCTTATTGACTAGGCTTGACATTTATAAAAAAATATGAAATCATTGAAATATATTTAAATCAAATACGAATAGAAAACCATGGTTGTTTTCACTTCTTAGAATGCCTATATAAGAGGAGATTTGAGTTTGTTTTTATAAAAAAAAAAAGTGATATGTGAACTTTTTTTTTATTCTTCTTTGAGAATATCTAATCTTGTCTCTTCTCTTTTGTAGACATTATTTCTTAGATAGATATATAGAGGTAGGATTAAATGAGAACACCTTTTAATGTGAGAACTTGGAAAATAGTTTATAACCTTTGGATAATCTTTATTTAATGCCTGAGATTAATCTTGGTTAATTAAGGTATGTAGAATTTTAATGATTTGATTTAATTAAGGTAGGTTGATTTTAGATCTCTTATTTATTTAATTAAATGATTGGCCCACAAGTATTCTCACCGTTCTCCATTTAACATGTATTCTCACTGGATCATTCCTCTCTCTCTATATATACATACATACATATACCCTATTCTTCATCTTCTATCATTTCTATTTTTCATATTAACATCCCAATTTTTATAATCTAACACCTTCTTGAATTTCCATAATTAACAACCAAAAACATTTAATCAAATATTGGTACGTAACACTATTCAAAAGTTTACAAGACATAATTTAAAATCCATCACATCCATATCTCAAAAGAAAATTGTTTTTATAATCTTTAAAACTAAAACATTGTGGAAGTCTAAGTTTTTTGTCTTATTTCGAAGCTTTCTGCTTGTCTTTTTATGACGGATCAGCTGTATTTGAAATTATTAACATCTACATGTTAAACACATCATTTAGCGAGCACAAATATCATTTACACCTTATCACGGATACCACATAATAAAGGTATTACATAAATCACATCGTCCTTTCACGTAATAGCCACAATAGTATATTGGTTGCTACATCAGTTAAAGGGTTGCCACATCGGCTAAATAGTCGTCACATTAGCATATACGAGTTACACAATCACATATATGACATACACATATCACAATCATAATGAGCAAGTTAATGCAACTTATATATCAGTAGTTGACAATACAATGCACAGTAAAACACAGTATAACCGCATTGTTATTTGGCACAACCTATAATCAAATTATAAATAATATTATTAAAAGTCAACCAAAACGACTGTAATATATTTCTTGCAATCCTATACAAGAAACCTAACTTATTGCATAACAAGATCATCACACGACCCTAATGTATTGCAAGACAAGATTATCGCAACCCCTACCATTAGAATCCACACTTATAGCAAAACTAAGGTCTTTGCGCAAGCATTTAATATAGGACCAAACTTACCATAAACCAAAACTAGTGTTTAAGTTATCGCAAAATACGATTTGTCTCGTCTCAATTTACTACAATCTAAGCTCATTGCAAAATAAAGCTTATGGCAACACATTTGTCGCAAAAACACAAACACCTCCTTACAAAGGATTGCGAGCTCTACTTCTCGCAAACCACTAGACCTTCAAACTTCCTCCTCCTCTTTAATTGTCGCAAACAAGACTCGTCGCATAAACACACACAACACACAATGGGATGAATATAATAATTGTCAACTTTTTTATGCGTTCATGTCAAATTCTTGCAATCGTCATTTGTAAAAAAACATAAAGTTGCCTATTAGCAATTGACATTGTGAATTTGTCATCATATTATACGAAGTGGTGGTCTGTTTTTTTGCTTGTGGCTTAACATCAGTGCCTGAAAATGAACAAAAACTATCAAGTGCTGCAAGTTCAAAAGTAAATGTTGCCTTTACTCCTATCTTAATGCCCATGGTAGTTCACTTCATTATTGATTAAGAAGAAGTCCTATCTTAATGCCCATGGTAGATCACTTCATTATTCATTAAGAAGAATTCTGCTTCTTATTTTCTTTAACAAAATCTTTGATCAAATCATCCCTATTTTAGTATATAAGATTAGTAAGTTTAAAAATGCAAGTCTTAATGGGTGTCAGAACATCAAATGGCTAAGAATTAAGATGGATTTAAATGAAAATATTGGCATGTACCTGTAGGTTAGGAACAAAACAATAGACCTTTGGTAGCCGTTGGACTGTGAGGTTTTTTTACGTATCAGCTTTATTTTAATGTTGGTGGCTGAAAATTTTGTGGGCAACACAGTATATAAGATTATTAAGTGCAGAACGATTAAAACATTACCCAGTACAATATCTTTGATTGGAAAATATAAACCACTATTGTTTCATGTCCTGACATCATAGTTAGATAGCAACAAACGAATTGCTATAATCTTATTGCTTAATAATGTTATTCATGATTAATAATTGCTTCTGTTTTTATCATATGGGGATATTACTTGCCGATATTTGCATTTGTTAAGTGCTCTTTTGATTTCAAACTGTTCCTGAAACTTCATTTTTCTTGAAATCGTAATGCTTTTTTTAGAAGACTTTCTTATAGAAGTTGTAATTTGTAGTTTGTGATGCATTTTGAGTATATATTATTCCCTGCATGCAGCGACCACCGGCCAACAATACCCAAATATATGTAAGAACCTCCACTCTCAAATATTAAATGATTCAACTATGTATGTGCCGAACAAAAACACAAACATGTATCTTTTCACTGCATACATACGGGATGACACTGCAGAAACCAAATCACTCTTCTTTGACGATGTTGTAAACTCAATGATTCACACCCAGTGCAATAACATGGTCGAGCAACATGGCTACATAGACCCAGAAACGCTACCAACACCATTAACAGCACAAAAATATTCCAAATGCGATACAACAAATCAAGCAAACCTGGAGCCATAGACTTTGTCATGGATCGTGTCTTTGATGATGTTACACTGGCTGCCGAAACTTATATATCCTCTAAAAGAAGCTTCCTAGAAGATGCCAACAATCGCAGCATCAAAAGAAAATCCTCACAGTACAAGGACTAGTAGGTCAGAAATGTCTTAAGGCCATAAAATAACACTCTTTCATTATTCCTTACTAAATTCAAATAAAAAGAACTTATCGTGGCTTCTGGACAATATAACCGCATATACCACAGAGGCCGGTTTAAATTCACTACCTTTTGAGAATCAAATGCTAAGGTAAACAACACAGCCTTAATCCTTATACTAACATGTTTACAACAAAGAATTACTACCCTTCCATTGTGCTGGATCCCCATTA
The DNA here is from genome assembly GCA_038502395.1 of Dittrichia graveolens. Lineage (NCBI taxonomy): Eukaryota > Viridiplantae > Streptophyta > Magnoliopsida > Asterales > Asteraceae > Dittrichia > Dittrichia graveolens. The sequence goes on along the minus strand of JARJIL010000002.1, from coordinate 5,297,069 downwards.
TTTTTTTGCCCCATTTATAACATTATTATGTGAACATAGAACATACAACTTGACTTATTTAGTCATAACTTTGATTATCTTGCTAAATCTAATACATACACATTTGCATACATGTTCAACTGCATGGCATGACCACCACATAGAAGTCTACTGCAAGGCGATGCTGAAACACGACTTAACCCTAGTTTGTAACTAAAACAATTAATTATAGCCACTTAGATTGCGGACATGTTACATTTTGTTATAATATTTAGTCATGCTAAAACATGTACATAAGTTGGTTCTTCTTAAACATCTACCATGATACTAGCCTTCCATTAACGCACACACATCATACCCCGCAGCAACGTGCGAGTTTTCTATCCTCGTTTATATATATTTCTCAAACTTAAGTTTATAGAATGGCTTTAAGGCCGTTAACAAATCGATATGAATAAGAACATAGTTTGTTCTCGTTAAGGTTGTATGCGAATTGAACGAATAAGAAAAAAGTTTGTTAGTGTTTATCGCTTTAACATTAGTCTCAACAAATAAATCAACACGAACGAATAAATGAACAAATTTTTATGCAGAATGCTAAATCAACATAGACAACAATTTTATAATATACTATAATGCATTTAACATTATTAAAGATAAACAAACCCTTTATACACATTGCACACACATGAACGTTAATGACATAAAAACTATTGTTCGTGTTTATTCGTTTCATAAAAAAAAATATTTTATTCATATTCGTTCATTTATTAAATAAACGCATAAAAACGAACAAATTAGTATATAATAAAATAAAAACTATCGAACGATTCACATGTTTACAGTCCTAAATGGCTTAGACTAACATTAACAAATTAGTATATAATAAAATAAAAAATTAGGTGATGTGAAAGAGGGTTGCAAAGGGACATAAACGAAAATTAATCACTCCATTTTAAGGCCATTCTTGAAATATATTGAATTAAGTATTCATACTAATTACCAACGTACTTATCTTCCTACTAATCTTGTGCAAAAGCAATAAATGCAAGACATGTAAACATTAGACTTGCTAGGCATGCACAATATAACCGCTTCGAACCTATCCCGTGAAAAAACCCAAAACCATACCAGTCCTAGGCGATAGGGGTAATCCAGGGTTTCCATTTTCAGCTCCAAGCCTCATAAACATACACATATAACGTCAAAGGGTCCACCCACACCCTATGCAGGTTGGAATGTAATTATCCTTTCCTATTTCATCCTCCTACCAACATGACATATGTAATCCACTAGTTTTTTTCTCTCCTATCTTTATTTAAACACTTGTTTTGATTTTATAAATATAAATATAAAATAGGATGGTATATAACCTCTCTTACTTATAATGACGAGGATTGTCAGATGGGTGATTTGTCACAACTTCCATAAAAACGTTCAAGATAGTTAAAACGTTAAATGGTGCCTCTCACATATTATATGAATCAATTATAGTTTATAGTTAAAACGTTAAAGGGCGCCTCTCACAAATGGCAAAATATTATTGTTCTAAACTGATGTCCAAGAAAAAACTGTCTTTGTTCGAGTAAAATGTTAAAATGAGCAAACTAGTCATTGACATACATGACCCCATAATGGGAAAAAAAGAATGACTTCAAGTCATTAAACCAAGATATTACCAATAGGGAGTCAAATAAACTATATGGGCAGATAGTGTGAGTTGATATCAGAGTGAAATAACTTACAGTAGCTTTGCATTTTTCATCCAAAGAGCTCTTCGAAGTCGCTTTGATTGTTTCCTAAAATGAAAGGCGCTGTCTTGCATTGTTGAAGTTTTATCAACAAGAAGCTCAATCCGATCACCTTTGTCTAATATCTTCTCAATGTTATCCACCATAATGGTGCGTACCTGAATATGAAAACTGTAAATTCTGCAAAACAAACAGAACTAAGAGACTTGAAATAAGAATACAATTTAACAGGGATAAATGGAAAGTCTATTTAAAACAATATGAGATTATTGAGGATGATGGTTCAGAATAATTTGTCATTGATCAAATTCCAAATATAATTTACCTCAATTACACAATAAGAAGCTTAAGAGCCCTGTTTTAATTGACTAATTTGGTAGCTTCATTGTGTAAAATAACAATGGACTATTTGAGTAATTTGTACAAAAGATAACTATATAAAGTTTATACAAAAATAATTACATGATGAGCAATTTGCATTTTTCTAGCTTCAATAATAGTAATTATAGTTTACTACATGTAATTTATAAAATGGTTTCATACCTCTTTCTTATAACATTGAAAATGATTTTAAAAATTAATTACCGAACACTCACCTGATCAGCATAATCCTAAAAAAAACCGCTCAATTAACCACTCAGATAAGTAGCATAATCCCAAAGATGATTACTCAGCTGGGCATTAACTAATAACAAACTATCCACTTAGCATGATAAAACTAAGAATCACACAAATTAGGATTATATCTTAGGGATATGATATGTGTGTTTCTTATGGAAAAGTAAGTTTCTTTAAGCTAACCATATGAAATAGGCCATGGTTGCTAGGTCTTTGAGTTAACATCATCAAACTATTGTCATTCTTGCATGAACTTATTCTTTGAATGTTTAGTTGCAGTGCTAACAAATTTTAAAGGAATATTTCAGGCAATGCTTGGTTTTGGGAGTAATGAGTAATCGATATCTCAATCAGATACTTTAAGGTATTTTATATGGGTAAATTGCATGAAAATACAATAAACTTTGTCTTAATTATCATTGTATACAACCAACTTTATTTTTTAAAAAACAATACAATCAACTTTTATAATCCTCCCATTGTATGCAAGTTGTTGTATACAATGAAAATTATGAAAAAGTTTATTGTATACAATGGTAGCTAAAGACTAGATACCGAAAAAAGTTGTTTGCATACAATGAAATTTTTTTAAAAGTTAGTTGTATTATTTTTAAGAATCTAAAGTTAGTTGTATACAATGACAATTAAGACAAAATTAATTGTATTTTCATGCATTTTGCTCTTTTTTTATTTGTCTTTCTTTTCATTTAAAGTCTATATACCGAAATAGGTTTTCTATTTTTAAAGGATCAATAACTATTGGCAAACTGCATTAATCAAAAAAAGACACCGCCCCTTTATTGTGGGGTGTAAGATGAATAACAACTATATTTCTCCATAAGTTTGCTTAAAATATTCAAGATGCATATGCTAAGGAACATGTGTTGTATAAAAGGTTACTTTGTTTATCTTATTATTTTTCCCCTTTAGATATATGAATATTGTAGTGATAATAGCATCTCTAAAGTATTTGTGGTTTTGTAAATAACAATATTGAGTGAGCAGGTCTATCATGTAAGATAGTTTTGTTTAGCACTTACCGGGTCTTTCTTACCTTTTGTACTATAGTTTGTATTTTAGTATAATTTTGTTTTATAGTTTTTATTGTATCATTATTTACATAAATTAACGTATGTGAAAGATTTTTCTATCTAGTTTTGTAGTATTTTAAGTTTACTTCTATAAAAGCTTCGTAAAAGTGATGCTTTGTAAAGTTTTTGAGTGTATGGATATATGTATGTATCTATATAACTAAAAATGATGTGATTCTATTTACTACTCTCTTTAGAAAAAAAATAAAATAAAAAATCCTACACCAAAATTGAATCACGTTGCGATATTAGTTTTTGTAATCTTTTCCAATCTGGTTTGTGTTTTTAATTGAGTATGAGTGGGTGTGGTTCATTGAACAATCCTAACGTCTAGAAAGCATTAACCATTTAAGAGAAAATTTATAGCCTTTAAAAGGCTATATTTAACCGGGAGACGATTTGTGTATAATACTTTTTGTTATACATAATAAAATAATATATGTTTGGACCACAGTACTTTTAACATAAGGTTGAAAAAAAGTAGGGTTTATAGGGATAAATAAGTTATTATAGTTATGTGGTTGTTTTTTTCCCTTATCTTAATGTCGAGAAAGCATAAGATCATCTAGATGTTATATTTTTTTATAGCGGTTACGCGTAATAATTATTTGTTTACTAAATCAACGTAAAAGTTGTTGGGATATGACTTGAAAGGCTTGGAAGATATTTGGAAACCGGAAAAAGGGAGTGCTCGGCGTGCACCAGAAGCACACGGCGTGGGGCTGTGCGATGTTGCTCGGTGTGGGCACCTGCTCCACGACGTGGAGCAGGCTCTCATAGCCTAGAGTTGGTTCCTTCTTCTGCGACGGCTGAGAGATCTTTTATATATGTTAAATATTATTTCCTAATTAAGTTTAGGGCAACATTAGGGTTTCTAGTTTGGTTATAAATATCTAGCCTAGGGTTCAGTCATATGTACATCAAACACTCTCAATAATAAAGAAGTCTCTGGTTCCTGCCCGTGGACGTAGGTCGTGACCTCAACGACCGAACCACGTTATATCTTGTGTCGTGTTACTTGTCTTGTTCGTTATCCGCATTATATTCTAACGCTTGTTATTAGGTGTCCCGAATCCTAACAAAAGTGTGTCTAATCAATTAAAATTTTAAGACGTATGTTTGGTATGAAGCTTATTGAAGCCGGTAGCTTTTTGTTTTGAAAGAAAAGTTACAAGTCATGCTCTGATGAAAAAGCTGGAAGCTTGTTTGTAAACAAAGAAACTTTAAAACAAAACGCTTTTTGAAGTAACTTTTAAAGCTAGCCGGAAGTTTATTATATACTAAATTACGTAAATACTCTTTTTAATTGTTTTATAATTCCTCCTATTTTTATAATTTGTTCTTTTTGTCATTTTATACTATAAAGCATCAACTACCAGCTAATTTGCCAAACACATATATAGTTAAAATATACAACTTCCAGCTTCCAGCTACTAGCTTCTAGCTCTAGCTACCAGCTTCCGGCTATTTCCGCCAATAAAATAGCAATTGTTAGCCTGCGTGTTGCTACAGGTTTTTAAAGATGCATTTTTTAACGAATTATTTACTAGCATACGAGTAATATGTGAATTAACATTTTAATAAACATACTTTAACAAAATATGAATTAAATAAGAATATGATTATTTGAAAAAAATGTACAATACGATCAAATAACAAAATCAGAATATGATGATTTGAAAAATATTTGTGTTATAGTACTTGTTTATAAATTTACTGTAATATGTATTTTTAAGGGTAAAATGCATAAAAATACAATTAACTTTTTTTTAATTATCATTGTATATAATCAATTTTAAATTCTAAAAAATTATACAACCAACTTTGATAATCCTCTCATTGTATACAAACAACTTTTTTCTGTGTCTAATATTTAGCTATCATTCTATACAATGAATTTTTTCATGATTTTCATAGTATACAACAGCTTGCATAAAATGGCATGATTATAAAAGTTGATTGTATTGTTTTTAAAAAATAAAAATGGTTGTATATAATGATAACTAAGACAAGGATCATTGTATTTTCATGCAATTTATCCTATTTTTAATCTATCAAACATTTCGTTAAAAAAATTAATGCGAATCTATAAAGATTTTTTTTTTGATAATCTAGTATAAAGTTACAAAATTACTTGATTTTTGTGTTGAAATTGATACTATAATTAGATGGAGCCAATTATTTTGATATTTTATTATAAAGTAAATTGCACGAAAATACAATAAATTTTGTCTTAGTTACCATTATATATTATAATTTTTTATTTTAAAAAATAATACAAAGAAAATTATGACAAAATACTGTATACAAAGAAAATTATGACAAAGTTTATTGTATATAGTGGTAACTAAAAACCAGACATAGAAAAAGGTTGTTTGCATACAGTGAAAAAATTATGAAAGTTAATTGTATTATTTTTAAAAAATATTTTTTGTTGTATACAATAATAACTAACGCAAAGTTCATTATATTTTAATGTAATTTGCCCTTTATTATAAAGAAACTCCATCTAGATATTATTATGTAATCTATTCTATATGGGTACTTTGCTTCGTAATTGTATGGAATGAGGATGATAGTCCGCGCTAGACTGCGGATTAAATATGTTAAACCTTTAAAAATACAAATTTAACACCAAAATGATTCAAATAGACTTATTTAATAATAATAGTAGCCATAATAACATTATTAAATAGAAAATATGGCATATGTCTACGGTCTCTAAAATATAGGAGTTGTAATAAAACATTTCTTTCACTTTACAAATATATTTGTGACAAAAGTTATAAGTTTAATGATTTTTGTATGAAATCAATTTTTACATGTATATTATTTATGATTATTTTATTTTATTTTTATTTAAAAATTCTAACATTAGCAAAATAAAAAAATTATATTAGTAATAGGCTTTAGCTTTCGTAAAATTACTTTTCTTCTAAAGATATAATGAAATAGAAAAAAGAATAAAAAAACAAACTAAAATTAAACATGTATATTATTTATGATTATTTTATTTTATTTTTATCCAAAAATTACGACATCAGCAAAATAAAGAAATTATATTAGAAATAGGCTTTAGCTTTCGTAAAAATAATTTTCTTCTAAAGAAATAATGAAATAGAAAAAAGAATTAAAAAACAAACTTGTTAAAACCTAGAGGGGTGAATATGTTATATGCCCACTTTTTGAAGTTTTTAACAATATATGCAAATAATTAAAGAGTTTAAGGAAGAAAGATATCACCAATGAAGTAGCTAGGACACAATGATTTATAGTGGTTCAAGCAAGGGTTAACAATCTTGCTCTACATCCACTCCTTGGCCTCACCCACCAAGAGTTACTCCACTAACTTCTCTCTTTAAAGGTAGAGATAAACATTTTACAACTTCTCTCTTTAGCTTATAAGAATTACACTTCACTTTTGCAAACAAGGTTAAGATAAACATCACTTCACTCTAATTTGAAAGGCTAGAGTTGATCCTCAGTTCTCTCTAATTCTAAGGCTATAGATGATCCTCACACTATTACAAATATATAGGAAGGTAATGTAGAGTTTGAACTTTGAAGGCTTTCACTCTTGTTTCATTCTTGATCTTAAAAGATTGAATATTTATCAAAGAATATGAGTTCACAAGATTTTGTATGTGTTATGTGTTTTTCAGATTGCAAGAGCTTAGTAAAAAACAAAACTTGAGTTGCCTTAAATAAGGAAAAGATGCAAGCTCAAAAAGTGTCCAGACTGTCCACGGTCGACCGTGGCATCGACCGTCGGCCTGCTGGAACTTTTTGAGCCTTGTGAATATAGACTTTGGCCTTTTACCAAAATCACACACAACCCATTTTTACCATAAAAATGCACCGAAAAGAAGCTTAAGAAAAGTTGGGTTAGTGCCATACTTCTTAAGTTTGAATTTAATCATGAAAATGGTAGTTTGGAAACCAAATGCACAAAGCATGTTGGAAGTTTACCTCTTTGAGAGATTCCTTTTGCTAAATATGGTTTTGGCTTATTTTAATAGAAGATTATGTTTAGTATTTGCCAAAATAGGAATTCATTTGCTTTGTCTACCAAATTTGTGATTTTATAAAAAATTGTCTCAATTTTTGTAAAAGTTTTTATAAAAATTATTTTATAAAAACTTAAACTCGTTTGATTATTTATTTTGTAAGCTCATAAATTTCGAACGATTGTTTGTAGGAATCTTCGACATTGGCTTCTATTTGAACTCGGATCTTGACAATTGAAGCTTGGCCATTTGATGAAGCTTATTTTAAAGATTATAGATGAGAATATATTTGATTGAATATATATATATATATATATATATATATGTATATGTGCACATATGTTAATGTTAATACATACAATTATATAAACAAATTGTATATTTTTGTGTCAACAAAAGAGGATATATTTGTAAGCCTATTTTTTTCAACAAAACTAAAAATTGACAATAAGTAAATATAAGAGAAAATAAAAACTTAAAAAGAGGGGGCAAGTAAGATTAGATAAGGAATAAAAGATAAGAAAAAGTTGTGGGTGCATAGATTTGATCATATGACCATGACCTCCTGACACATAAAAGGAAGCAAATCTCTTTCCGCTACATTGTGATTGTTTTACGTAATATTTTCTAAAAAACAGTGTATATCATAAAAACATACGGCGTAAAATAGCAAAACCAAGTTATGAATGGCAACTGGGCGCAATTTTAGCCAATGTCAATTGTATATATTATAAATATATAATGTTTTGATCATAGAGTTAATTACATTTTTTTTCTTTGTGGTTTGATAATTTTACGGTTTTTGTCCCTTGATTTTTTGTTTTTATAGTTTTGGTTTCTAAACAACCAAAACTCTTACGAGTTTGGTCTCTCACTAAACTTGAATGATCAAATTACTCTCGTCCCATTTTTTAATTCAGTTTCTAAATTCTAAATTATTTTTTAATTTGGTTTTAAAAAATAAAAATATTAAAGATAAAAAATCATATATTTCTATATATCTTCTCTCACACATTTAACACATCTCTCTCTCTCTCGTACACACACACTCTATTTGATATCCTCTCTCTCTCTCTCCTGCAACGCCACCGTCATCATCCCTTCCACCGCCACCATCACCCACCACAACCACTGTGAACACCACCACCGTCTTCATCTTCATCTACACTCTCTCTCCTTAATACCCCTACCATCCCCTCACTCTCACTCTCTCTCACATACACACACACACATCTTATCTCTTTACCAGTTCGAGAATATAATTCTGGCCACTATAACCATCTCCGGCCACCAAGAACAAAACAAAAATCAAACCTATTTACATATCTTAAAACAAATTTCACAAACACATATAAACACACATGTACTGATTTGAAAACAAGGATAATTGACAAACCTTAAATCATATCCAATAAAAAAAATCATATCATGATCTGTGTTGAAATCTCTTACTCAAATCAAAAGTTTACAGTAGTTTCAAGGTTTTAATTCTAGGAAAGATAAGTTCTAAAAACCCTAAAACTACTATAAACTTTTTATTTGATTTGGGGATTTCCACATAAAAAAACCATTATCTTTTAAATATCATATACTCCATCAATTTACGTTTAAATATTACACACTTAATCAATTCACAAAACGTTGGCGCAATATCACATAGATAATCATTTGACAAAATGTCAAATAATTATTTAATCATCAAAGCTTAAATTTATTTTCAATTTAACCATCAAAATTTTTTATTAAATGATTTTATCATTAAATTTTAAATTTGTTATGATTTAAACATCAACTTTTTTCTAAATAGTTTAAACCTTAAAGTTTTCTTAAAAAATGTATTAAACCTTAAGTTTTTAAACTGAAACTAAACTAAAGATAATTTAACAGTTACTGACCCTTTACCAAATAAGATACTTATGGGTATGTTTATACCAAAGTGGCTTCCAATTAGCCAAGGTGCCCAATGGCCCAACCTATCATATCAATTTTCAAATATATGTTTGGCTTAATATTCTTATGTGGATGGTGTTGTAATTTATATACAAGAGGTTTTTGATACTAAAAAAAATATATGTATGGTTGTTGTTTGTTTTATGAAGTTCTAACTTCCTTTTGTTGACTTTAATATCCTATGGTGGCAAAGTAAATGATTGGTTTATTTAAGGGTAAAATGTGCGAAAATACAATAAACTATGTCGAAATTGTCATTGTATACAACCAACTTTATTTTGTACCTATAAATACAAACACGTTTCATTTTTGAGTCATTGTATACAACTGGTTACCGGTTATTTATCTTATTTTTGAATTTTTTAATTAGGATATTCAAATGTTCTTGGTGTTCTTAGTCATCCTCAAAGCTTCATATGATTTTTCATAGCTTAACCAAAAACACAACCAAAAGCAAATCAATTGTGTCTACAACGAAAACCAAAACACAAGAACCAAAAATAAAAATCCCAACTTTAACAGCGTCGGATCCGTTTGAAGATGAAGAAGAAGAATCGTTTGATGAGGAATTCATTAAAAAAAGAACCTAACGTGAATCTAAACAAGCGAAATGCTTATGGAAACCAATCGATATGTAAACACGAAATCACAGGAAAAATGGAAACCAAACAATCGATTTATAATAAAACCCTAATCCAGATCTGCATAACCGAACCAAGAATCAAACATTAGCAAATTAGGGATCGCAAACAGAGTCAAGCAAAACCTAGATCTGCTAATCGTATGTTGAACCTGACCTAGAAATGGTAAACCTTAACCTCGTCGATTAACCCTTACGTGGAAACGCTTCATTGAAGCTGGAAAAGAACAAGAATCACAAATTTGAACAAGAGTCGTGGATGACTAGATCGAGCAAAATCTTAAGGGTACTTGAACAAGCAGGTGTTGGAAACCCAAATCGCATCATAAAGAACCACATATGAAACCCTAATCTCACGAGAAACTTGAACGAACATGAAACCCTATCACATTAGTAACTATCGCATATGAAGCCTAATCAGAGATAAAAACTTTATGGAAGAAAAAACATACTCTGAAGTTGCAGTGGGCATGGATTCGGTAGAGGATGTAGATGAAAATCATTTTTGATTATAGGCTGAAAATGAAAGGCAAGTCTATTTGTTTATGGATCTTCAAGCCATCTCCAAATCAGTTTTATTTGGATAAAAGTTGACATGCAGGATTAAAAGATGAATATTCATTTTCAATTAAAAACATTAATAAAATAAAAAATTAAGAAAAACACCATATAAACCAGTTGGTGACCTACAATATTAGGTAAACTGCATACAATGACAAAATTTTGTAAGTTGGTCATATTTTTAGGTACAAAATGAAGTTGGTTGTATACAATGACAATTTTAACATATTTTATTATATTTTCATGCATTTTGCCCTTTATTTAAGTAGAATCCTTCATCAAGTTTAACCATTTTTGTAGACTAATGGACTTGCTAAATTTAGCAAAATTCATTATAACCGGCCTCCACGATATAGCAACCTAGTTATTTAAGGCTTTTACATTAATAGCAAACTAGTGTAATACCTGGACAGTGTCCGGATTGTTATCGTAATAACCATATAAGTAAAATGAAAACCTATTTTAAAACTACACAATAACCATAATATACTAACAAAAATCAATTAATTAAAACATTAAAATGAAGTTTAATACAAGAGACATAATAAATATGTTTTATACCCAACCATATCGTATTATAATAAAATTTATATTAAAACGTAGATAAATATGAAACAATTATAAATATATAATTATATTTATTATAAATAAAATATATTCAAAGTTATAAAAGAAAATAGTAAAACATTCTATAATAAATTACACTAACAATAGTTAAAATAAAATTTTCATATTAACCCCAACAATTTTCATAAACCCCCCTCCTTTTTTCCTCTCACCCACTTTTCCATCAATTATCAATTATATTATATGGTCCATAGTAAAAAAAAGAAATTTTTTTTATTAAAACACAATGAACTTTGTCTTAGTTACCATTGTATATAATCAACTTTATTTTTAAAAAAATAATACAACCAACTTTCATAATCCTTACATTGTATGCAACTTATTGTATATTATGGAAGTTATGATAAAGTTCATTGTATAATCCTTACATTGTATGCAACTACACATAAAAAAGTTGTTTGCATACAATGAGAGGATTATAAAAGTTAATTATATTATTTTTAAATTTTAAAGTTTGTTGTATACAATGGTAATTAAGACAAAGTTCATTGCATTTTCATGCAATTTGCCCTAAAAAAACCCCACTACCCCCACTAAGATTCAATACGGTTTTTTTAGTAGTTATTATATAAGTATTTTTATTTACACTAGCTCGGATTAACTATCTAAATTAAGGACTTTATACAACTGAGATTAATTGTTAGCATGATCTAACGGTTGAAAATACAAGCTTTATGTTGGCGGTTACACTCACCCACAACTATATATTTATATATATATATATATATATATATAGTGAAAAATTCATTTGAGAACCGTTTTTATTGCGAGAACCAATCTAGCCGTCCAATTCCCCCTCCTTCAATTGGATTGCCCATCCATGAATTCCTTACATGCACCCTGCCACACTCAATCCCCCCACGCTCTTCATCCATGAATTCCATTATCCAAAATGAACGGCTAAGATTGGTTCTCGCAATAAAAACGGTTCTCAAATGAACTTTCCCCTATGTATATATATATATACAAGATTTATGTTGGCGGTTACACTCACCCACAACTATATATATATATATATATGTATATATAGGGAAAAGTTTAAACGAGAACTGTTTTTCATACAAGAACTACAAGAACCAATTTTAGCCATCCAATTCCTCCTCCTTCAATTGGATTACCCACCCATGAATTCCTTACATGCACCTTGCCACACTCAATTCCCCACGCTCTTCATCCATGGATTCCACTGGTAATGACCAAGATTGGTTATCGCAGTTCTCGTACAAAAAACAGTTCCCGTTTGAACCTTCCCTTATATATATATGTATATATATATGGGACGGTTCAAACGGGAACTGTTTTTCGTACTAGAACTGCGAGAACCAATTATAGTCGTTGATCAAAATGATGGAGGGTCTAGATTAAAGAGTTGTTAATGGATAACCTTAAACTAATCAAATCTATCCTTAATTAATTAAGGGCAATTTTGACATTTTCACATTACCTCCACTTTTTTAAACTAATATATCCATCAAATAGAAAGGTATTAAATTACGAAAATTATATCAAATTAACAAGAAAATTATGCTATTTAATTTGAGACCAGTCTAGCTATATTTTTTTCAAAACTTTTTTTTTTTTGTATTAGTTGGATGTTTTTTAGTACAGTCGACATTTGCATATGTGTAAATATATGCCCTTGTAGATATGCACATGTGCAAATTTTGCACATATGTATATGTCGAGAGCTGTGTAAAAAAACCCAGCAAACGCGAATTTTCTTTCGAAAAAAATATAGCAACATCGGTCTCAAATTAAATAGTACAATTTTCTCGTTAATTTGGTATAATTTTCGTAATGTAACACCTTTTCGTTTGATGGATATATTAGTTTTAGAAAATGGGGGTAATGTAAAAATGTCCATACTACTCTTTCCCATTTAAAATAAATAAAAAAGACAGAAAATTAAATGATTGACTAGAAATGATTCTCGCAGTTCTCGTACGAAAAACAGTTCTCATTTGAATCGCTTCCTATATATATATATATATATATATATAGAAAAGTTCATTTGAGAACCATTTTTAATGCGAGAACCGCGAGAACCATTGTGGACCAATCAATTTAGATAATGTTTTAATAACCTTATTTATATCAAAAGGATAAAATTGTAATTAAAAAATATATATATGCAATGTGCTCTAGGACTAGTAGGAGTGTGTATCAAATGTTTTTTTATTTATTCAAAAAGGGAGCAACCCTTTTTGGTGTTCAAATTATTTTAATTTTTTTCTTTTTTTCTTTTTTTTTTCAATTTTTGTAAGTTGCAACTTGCAAGTATTACTTTTTTTTCTTTTTTTTCTTTATCTCATCTATTTATTAATCACAACTATTTATATTTTTATTGAATTTTAGTAATATATTCAATACTTATACCCCACTGATCTTGTTTGTTAGAAGTTTTTGAGTTAGAAATGAGTTTGACTAAACAAACTTTGAGTTGCACGTGCACTAGAGTTCTAAACGAAAACAAATGGGGGCTTGTTCGTGTTCGTTTATTTAACTTTAGTCGACCAAAAAAACGAACACGAACAATATTTTCCTTTCGTTTAATTAAACGAACGAACACAAATAGAGCTCTCGTTCATTCATTTATGTTGACGAACGTTCGGGTACCGTTTGTTTATGTTCGTTTATATTCGTTTATATTATATATATATTTATATTATATGTGTGTGCGTGTATATAGTGTTTATTTGTGTTTAATAATGTTTGGATTTGTATTATAACGTGTGTTCTTTCGTTTACGTTTGTATATCATTTAAAAACGAACAAAAATGTACACGAACGAACCAATCTTTTAAATAATTGAACACAAAAGCTCGTTCATTTCACATTCGTGTTCGTTTATTTATTCGGCTAAAGTTAAACGAACGAACACGAACATAAAATTCCGTTCGTGTTCGTTTATTTGTTCGTCTAAAGATAAACGAACGAATACGAACAAGCCCCGTTCGTGTTCATTCGGTTCATTTATAGCCTTAGCAATGAGTTTGGCTAAGCCAACTTTGAGTTGCACGTACACATATGCATCTAGGTATACATGTGCATGTGCATATATGCACCTAGACGCACCCGTGCAAAAATAAAACCTAGTAGTATGAACAGGTTGTGCACATATGCACCGTGCATATGTGACTTTATTGTATGTGCTGAAAAAATACAGTGGTATATGCACATGTGCACCTATTGTAATTTGCACATGTGCACCTATATGAACATGTGCTCGAAAAAAAGACAGTGGTACGTGCACATGTGCAAATATCTAATGCTGTGTTGAAAAAAAAACCCGGCAAAAATGAAAAAAATTTCTTTAAGAAATTATAGAAATATGGATGTCATATTAAAGAGTATAATTTTCTCGTTAATTTGGTATAATTTTCGTATTTTAATACCTTTGCATTTGGTAGATATTTTAGTTTTAAAAAATTGGGGGTAAGTGGTCCCCCCTTTAATTAGGCAATTTGCCTAAAATACCCTTACAGCATTTTTTGAAACTAAAAATGACGGTTGTGTTTTGAATTAATTACATGTTTGCCACAATTAATATAAACCTTTGATTAATTGTGATCAATGGTTACAAATGGTTCTCGCGATTCTCGCAATAAAACTAGTTCACAAATGAATCCTCCCCTATATATATATATATATATATATATATATATATATATATATATATATATATAATTTGGTAATTAGATTACAACGAACGTTGACCACTATGTGGATTCAAATGAAAAACATAATATTATGACATAACAATTATATTTCTAAATAAAATATATTATTGTTAAAAATGACCAAATTTATCGCACTTTCAAACATCTCATTTAATTAATAATTTGTTAAAAAACGCTCTTGAAACGTTTATTGTAATAATCAATGGACATGTTCTGTTCTTGATTAAACTATTCCCTATATATAGATATATAGTAAATTATTAACTAAATTAATATATAGTATATTATTTAAAAAATAATATATGTAATGAATTTTTAAAAAACTTAAATAACTAAATAAGAAACTATTTGCGAAACATAGGAATTGAGTGGCAGATGTCTTTTTTTCCTTGCACTACGCAATCACCCACTCATTTTATCATTTTCAGCCAAGTCTTTTTTTTTTTCCTTCCACCTTTTTTCTTTCTTGGTGCTCTTTTTCCACCGAATGCCATGAATATTTTAATTTTATATGTTGCTTGTTTTTCTATTATAACTTTTAATATATAGAGTTTGGTATAAATACGAATTTATGTTTGTACAGTCATATTTTGATTTACACATTGATACAAATTTTAGTGTGATCAATACGATATTTAACTTAAAATTGTGTTTTTAAAATCATAATTTAAAATTTTTATTCAATAACCATCATACGACGTTATTGTTTATATCGAAATGTAGATAAAATAAGTTAGTCATATATATATATATATATATATATATATATATATATTATACATAGATATAGATAGATTTAGACTAAATATTGTACATTAAAACTTGTAAGAACTTGTTTTTATATTATTTATCTTTATTTTTAGTTTCCCGCCGCAACTTGTAAGAACTTGTACGAATATAATTTCCCGCCGCAACATGCGGGTAGCAATCACCTCGTTAAAGATACAACTATATAAGTTAAAGGGGGCTGAATTAGTTTCAAAGTATAAAAATATAAATAGTTTTAAAAACTTGATTAATAACTCAAATTTGGGGACCTGGCTTTAGAACTAGCCGGAGAAATAAAATTGTTGGAGGTGAACTTCAAATTCATAAATTTTCAAGTGATTGACAGTAGTTTAGATCGGTTAACAACTGCAAGTAAGCAATTCTAATCGTTTTCTTGAGTTTATTTATAGCTAGGGTTCATAGTATTATGTATAAAAAGAGGTAGAGTTAATGTTTAATTTATGTAATAGTATATAAAAATAACCCTAAAGGTTGTATAAGGTGTAGGAAAACACCTTGTAATGGATCAAATACAACGGTTGTTTGGATAACAGAATGACTAGTTCTGTACATAACATGGGCCATGTAGTTCTTGCCACCCGTGTAACATAGTCGTATAGGTCAACACACCCCGTGTAGGGCCCTATTGAAACACAGACCATGTATCTCATGAGCCCGTGTAGGGTTAGTGGGTGTGCGACCCATGTAGATCATTACACAACCCATGTAGGCCCTGTTTTAAGACAGAATGCTTTATTTTAATATTATATATATTCTACTTGAATAGGAGGTGAATAACTACATGTTTGTCCTAAACAAGCTTCGTGTGGCCTATAATTGCATAACAAGGTGAGTTGTACTAGACTTTTACGTTGTATGTGCATAATGTATATTATCATTTGAAAATGTGTTACATATACAACACATAATGTGTATATCAAATGTGTTCACTTAGCATATTGCTTCATGCAGCATAGTTCAGAATTAGCGTAATACCATGGCTCACAATTTGCAGCCCTTGGACTAGTACAAGAGGGCGGTATAGATTTATACTCGGTTATACTGTGTAATAAATAGGGTATTTGATCCTATCATACATTTGGGCAACATATCTATCTTAAAGAGAAGAGACTGTGTGTGAAAGTCTCACTTTTGATGATATAGATTATATGCCTATATGTATGTGTGGAAATAATACCCACCCTTATATGTGAAATTCCAATATATGATTTATACATGTGTTCGTATGATGAACTGTTTTGTATACTCACTAAGCTCTTAAATCTTACCGGATGTTGTTCTTATATTTTTGAGGTGATGACAAACACAAGGGCAAGGCTTTAGTATAGATGACAGTTACTAAGATATTTTGAAATGACTAACGCTCTCTTTTGTTTCTTTTTCATTAGAATATAACACCGTAACTTTTAAAATTCATCACTTACAAAAGCTTTTAGTTATAAATAACCAATACAACGGAAGTCTAAAAATCCATTTGCATAATAAATGCTATCTGTCAAATGACAGGTAAACACCGTTAAAACCACAATATCAAACCGTGAATCTTAATCTTAAAACCGTTACATAATTCAATCCATTAACACAATAAAAAATGGTCTTATTGGTATTAACCAACTAAATCCAAACTACCCAAAAGGATAACCCGCCTCACAAAGCCGAACACCTTAGCCATCTGCACGAGTATGAGATACATTTCAAAGAAACAAGTGTCAGCTTACGTCTCGTGAGACATTAAGAGTTAAATAACCAAAAACCGTAAAATACAGTATCGTAATTAAGTCAAATATACAATTATCAAGTAACCACACCTAACACGTTATATATTTGACCTAACGCGTGAATCCCGCATATCATATATCAAATACATGGGTCAAATATTCGTTATTAAAAATCATAACATTCCATGACCGTTCAAATACCGCATACCGTAACATATATCACATTTCATATCATATACTGCATACATGGTCTGTACATCTACCCGCTAGAGTTTTCTAGTCATTTGTCCCCAGCCAACTAGGTAACCCAGGTTCCTAATCACACGCTAAGAAACTCGTACACCAATTGGTTAGCTACTCCCAATTTATGCATAAGTACACATTAGACGATGCTTTAACTACTCTGACTGAGCGAGTACAAGTACCGCGTTGTCGTTCAAGTCTAACTACTAACGGGGGCAACCGTTATCAACCCCTCGGAACACTCACATGATGTTCTCGATATGACTACACATGTTGTCACACATTACTCTAGCACTCGAGCATTCATTCGTACTCGTGTACCTTGTATTGCAAAAGTTATATAGAAACTCTGCAACTCCGTATGTGGCAAGTACGTATACTGTAATACCCGTAATTTTGTAAAATTAAAAGAAAATATTTATATGCGAGTTCTATGAAGGATTTAGTAATTATGTATTATTGATACTACTTAAGTGTTGTATGTAGTGTATGTATATGTAAACAATACATCTAAATTGGTGTAATAAATTGTAAAGGGAAAGAAAGTTGGAGGGTTAAATATGTAACTATGTATGTATATATATATATATATATATATATATATATATATATGATTTTAGACTTCAAAGTTGAAGTCAAAAGGCCATTCTCTGGAGAAGAATCGAGAGAGGAGAGGGAGAGAGTTCTAGAAGGAAGGTTTGAAGAAGATGGAAGAGAAATTGGTGATTTGGTGCTTGGATTCAAGAAAATTGATGTTTGGGTTTACTCTCTTCATTCTTGAGCTTGGATTCAAGCAAGGAAGTAGCAATCAAGTTGGGTTTTATGAATCAAGTAAGTTCTAAACTTAAAATTGTGTTTGATTTAAGTTATGGTAGTTGTTTATAGATAATGTATGGTTGAATTTGTGATTATTTGCTAAAAATTGGTAAAAAACTTGAAGAATGAAAAAGTTGGGGTTTTTGGTGATCAAAAGGTAAGAAAAATGTGTTTATAAGTATGGATAATTGTGTTATGAAGTTGTATTGGACGAGTCTTAAGTTATTTTGTGGGTTACAATCGAGTTGAGTGGTAAAAGAATGGAAATTGGAAGCTGCAACAAAGAAAAAGCTCGCAGGTCACTGTTTACACGTAGCTCGCGGCGCGAGCTACAAGCCTCGCGGCGCGAGGCACCCTGAAACCTTTAAAAATCATGATTTTGACTCCATTTGACTATATACTTGGTTGGGGTTTGTTTCTATTGGTTAGAAAGGTTTAAATAGAGTCTTTTAAGACCCGAAAGAGTGTTTAAACATAGAATTGAGTTTATAAGAATTTTGTTTTTGTTAACTTATGCTAGTTGGCCTTATGTTTTGTGACCATAGGTTTATGATCATGAGTTTGAGCTTTGGTTTGGATGGGGTTGTGATCCTTATCACGCCCTCGGGTGAGTACACCCCGCGGATACCCAGTTTTTGTTAAAGTTACAAGTCATCATGATTATGTTTTGATTGTTTGGCAAATGTTGATGAAATTGTTGAATCAAGGGTGTGGAAACTATGGATTTGTTTTATAATGTGATTTATGTGATTTGCAAATGTTTTATGGAGCTTAATATATTTCAAGGATGTGCAAATTATGCACTCATTATATGATGTGTTTAAAAATGATTTAAAAAAAAAGACCATTGCTCCATTTTGGAGATGGTCTATGTTTATGTTATGTTTTATTTGATGGTTTTGAAACGGGATACTTCATGTAGGAGTAAGTTTTGATATTGAACAACACCTATGCTTTTAAGTTAATAAAAATTGTGTTTGTACCTAAACTGTGATATGGGCATTGAGATGCCAAATGTGGTATTGTCTCTTAGGCATTTATGCTCAAGTGATATGAATTGTGACACTTATGTGTTTATTGATAAGCTTGATTGCTTGAGATACTTGGCCTTTATGGCATGTGATATGTGACCCTTTGTGGTATGTGTTTTGGTCCGGACTAGTGTTGTGATTTGTACTCTTTACCATAGGGTTCCTAGCCATTGAGACGTGTACTGGTTCATGTGGCTTCGGCAATTGAGGAACCTCAATACACGGGTGGTTGAGGAATCGGTGCAGAGAGTGGAGGGGTATGTCAGTACCCATTATGATCGTGTGGGTTCACTGGGCTGACGAGCCACCAAACCTAAGCAACACGTGTAGACTTGGGGAACAGGGCATGCACTCCAGATAACCGTTGTATGGTGGACTGCTTCGTGCTTCCCCCACCTTGACGAGGAGATGTGGTTATCCCCCATATGGGCACGTGTTGACCGTGGCTAGCTACCGCGTGGAGACATGGTGGCCCAATGGAAAGACCCGCATCCTTATGTGCTTATGTGTATACTTTTAAAAGTATGTTTAATGCCAAACTTGTGTTTTCAAAAGATGATGACTTGGTTTTGAAAAGAAATACGTTTTTGGGTTGTACTCACTAGCTATGTTTATAGCTAACCTCAGTGTGTAAAATGTTTTGTATCCGCAGAATGTCTAGAGGCCTATGTGAGGCGTAGGAATGGCAACGGGGCGGATTCGGGGTGGGGATTGGTCCCCCCTTCCCCGCTTAAAAAACCGCGAGGATTAAACGGGGATCCCCGTCGAGGATCCGGGGAAAACCGCGGGGAAACGGGTATCCCCGTTTAATATAAACATGTGATTAAATAGGTAATTTTCATCGCAGAGATACCCGCAAACTAAAACTATGATTTTTCACTACGGGGATCGTCACCGTTAAGATTTTACCACGAGTTTTAGAAAATGGTTATACTAAATTACATGACATAATCGAATACAAACATATCTTAACCGAAATTAAAGTCTTAAAAATTTTAAATGCATCCAAATATCAAAACCAAATAATTCAAATAAAGACAACGATTAAAATTTGGTTGTGTGAAAGTGTATAAAGATTTGTATATTTAATATTTAAAATTAATTTTATGTATATTAATATATATATATATAGTTAATCTTAAATTATAATCGGGTATGTCGGGTAATCGGGGCAGGGATCATCAAACCAGTCCCCGTCCCCATCCCTGTTTAACTAATCGGGTTTCCCCGTCCCCGCCCCGTTTATGTCGGTTTTCGGTTTTCCCCGTTGGTTTCGGTTTTTTTGCCATCCCTAGTGAGGCGGGTAGATGCCGTGGGCATAGCTTTGTTTGCATTTCCGGTAATTCTGGATTTCCACCCTTTTGTATATGGTCGTGAGATTGACTGTGGTAACACCGAAAGTTTTGGATTATGTTCATTCATAATGTTATTTGTTAAAAGGTTACTTTATTTTGTTGAAATACTTAAAGGAAATCATAATGCTTCCGCTAATGTTTAAGGAGTTTTATATAAACTATGTTTTAAGTTGAGTTTTGAAAAGTTTAAATTTGTACTGAAAATCAGGGTGTTACATATACCTAGAAGGTCATAAAATACCTACTAGGCCCTTAAATCCGTAATTGAGTAAGTAAAGTTACTACCCCGGACCAACAATCCGTAGATGTGTATATTAATCATATAAATAACGAATAAACCGTAGCATGCATCAACAACCATGTAAGTGTAACATCCTCTATTTGGGCCTGGTTGTAATTTGTATGTACGTGGATGTAGATTAATTGAAATAATAATAAAGTACGTGTGTTTATTATTATGTGTTTTAGTTACTATATGTTAAATTATAAAAGTAGTATTAATATACATAAGATAAATAATTAGTAAACAATTTTAAATAAGGATTCCGAAAATATTCCCGTTAGTTGAAACGGGTAAACGAGGATTGAGTTGTAAGTTGAAAAGGGAAACAAAATACCCCTTGTTGATAGATTTAAACTCAAAGGCGGTTAAGCCTATGTAAACCTACGTATGGGTTTGTCAAACACAGACACAAACACATTACACAACTCTTTCTGTTGTTCTTGAGCTTGAAGAAAAGATTGAAGAACCATTTGTGTTGAATTCAGAGTTTATAGCAGATTCAAGTTCCTACTTCACCTTCATCTTCTTCCTTCTTGTAAGTTAGAAGTTCTTCCATCTCCATGTTCTTGGGTGTTAAAGGTCAAAAATGGGTTAAGTATAAATTAACCCAAAGAACTGAGATTAGTGTTTTATATTGTTCTTGTTGTTCATATGAATGGATTGAAACATCAAACAAAGCTTGAAATGGTAATTTTGATTAAGTTTATGAAAATTGATTGAAATGGGTCAAATGATTAAATTTGCTCCCAAATCTTGAATAAGTTGTTATAAATGATGAAATGGATGTTTTTTAGACTCATATGGATGTTCCCCATGAAGTATGAATGCTGGAAATAATTTAGAAACTCGTTTTATGAAGTTAGGGA
Source organism: Dittrichia graveolens (assembly GCA_038502395.1). Taxonomy (NCBI): domain Eukaryota; kingdom Viridiplantae; phylum Streptophyta; class Magnoliopsida; order Asterales; family Asteraceae; genus Dittrichia; species Dittrichia graveolens. Next base: position 5,275,064 of record JARJIL010000002.1, on the reverse strand, counting down.
AGAAAACAGTCGAAACAGAGGGCTGTAGCCGACCTGTTCTGATACAGGTTTGCTTGTGGGCGCAAGGCCCTATCCTTGCGGCCGCAAGAGGACTTTGCATGGTCAGTTCGAAGGGTGCTTGCGGGCGCAAGGATGTGCCCTTGCGGCCGTAAGCATTGCTTCGCATTAGTGGTTCGAAAGGTTGTTCGAACTAGCTTTAATTGTGTTTACTGGCGTAAAGACCAATATATGCGGCTGTAAGAGAGACTTCGAATTGGTGGTTCGAAGTGACTTCGAACGGATGGTTTGAAGTGACTTCGAATGGTGCTTACGGGCGCAAGCATCCATGCTTGCGGCCGCAAGGGGTAGTTTTCCAGTAACAATTCACAAATTGTTTAACTTCTGTGTTGTTACGTATAAAAGGTCGATGGGGCCTTGTAAGTTGATCTAAAGTGTCTTTCGGGGTTTCTACCCTTGTTCCAATAGTAATACCTTGTGTGTATAAACAATAATGATTATAGGTAAACTTTCCGAATTAGCTAATCCGGAGTTAAAGTAATCTGGGTATATAAGCTACTAAGGTGAGTACCGACTTTCGTAAGCCTCAGTAAAGGGAGATTTGCTTGCTAAATGAATTGTATGTGATTCAAAGATGTTTAATTACTTGTTAGACTTATGTTGAGTGCATGCCAGCGGAATCCAGAATTGGAGCCGCCTAGTTAAAGATGAATGATATGTATGATACTGATCCTGAATGGATCAAATATATGTAAGATTGATGATATGCATGTTAAGGATCCAGATTGGATCCGCCTCAATGAAATGAATGAATATGCATGCTTAATGTATAAATATGCATGCTAAATGATTGATCGAGATTGGATCAGCTATGTGTATGTGAAATGTTCGCGAACAACTTCAAGCATGGTTAAGGTCAACTCTGTAGTTGGATCCCAGGGAACCTTGATCAGGAGATTCGGGATTTAACGGTGATTCGGGATTCGTTCCGAGTCGTAGGTTCTGCAGGACCGTCGTACCTTAACGTGAATTGTAATCGGCCAGTATATGGCTTGGATCACCTAGGGAGCCTATGGTTCCGTAAACGATGCTTGGTGGACTGCTTTATGCTCCCCCACCAGCGCGGATGGTTGTGTTTGATCCCCCGGTTTATTGTTGTTGAGCAAGACTAGCTATTCTGCAAGAAATGACTTATACCGATCTTGTCAGCACACCGCAATGTGATAGGATAACATTGTATGCTTATTCCTGTGATGCATGACTTGCTTTATTGATACTTATGTTAAGTTTGTACTCACTAGCTATGTGTATAGCTAATGATGCCACGTTGAACCTTTTTACATGTAAAGATTAGAAGGCCTGGTGAGCCGGGTTGCTTATGCAAGTTATTATACCTCTGGGATGGAACACCGATGAACTATGTATATGTGTGATGCTATGGTCGGTTGATGTGATAGAGTAACACCAAATAGTATTTTGAATGTGAATATTTGATGAAAGCCTTTTGGTATGAATTTTTCCGCTGCGTAACTTAATGATAACTAATCGTGATTGAGTTCACGTTTATGAAAAACGAAATTTTCGCTAATTTTATTGTTTTGCAAAGCCGGTGTTACAGTAAGCATACAAGAATCATATAATTGCAAGTATAACACTTGGAACGAATAACCATCAAATTCATAGTAGTTTGCCTTTCAAAAATAGGTTTTGTCATTGTACTCAGTTTGACAAAACTATTGAACTCACTTGGGATCCAGAAAGTATAGGACAACTAAATCAGAGTAGAAACAAGATCACGAAACAACCTAACACGTTATTAAACATACAATCAACATATAGTCCATTACATCCCAAACCAAACTAACTTAGATTACTACACCTTGCTTTTGTAACACTTATCATTTTATCTCTCGCTTATTCGTTAAAGTGCTATTACTTTTGAGAATCACTCTCTAAATTAGGAGAGTCATTCTCCTTGCTATTTCACATCATTTATTCAATATTAACATCTACCATTTACCACTCTAAGTCTATATCATATATATATAGACACACATTAAGTTCTACTTAACACTCTTTGCGTGATTCAAACATGCTAATGGGTCACAAATTACAAAATACAATTGGATACCAAGTATCCTTGTTTCTGGCCTACATGTCAGCTGTCTTTCTTCAATCATTTGACCTAATTAACAATTAATTTAGCCTTTAAAGTCTAAAGTTACATTAAATTATATCATTTAAGTTTTCTAAAATATATGATTCACCTTCTAACTTTTTAGGAGTGATTTACTATGATTTTATGAAAACAGTAGCACATCTTTTAAGCATGATCCGTCCAGCTGTAAAAACGTCGGGTTTTGAACCAATTAAAATATGAAATAGCTATTAGTGTCTAAGAAAATTCAAATTAGACATATTAAGCTTTCAAACCATATATCATACACCTTTATCTGACACCTGAGTGATTTTATACGAATTTCCCAAGTTGAACCAAGTCTACTGCCACAAACAGCAGCTCCACTTCTATTTCTGATTTACCATAAAAACCATTCTTGGACATCACCATTAACAGGGATTTGGACATGAACATAGCTGGAACATATAAGAGTGAAATCATAGCATAAAACTAAAATCTTGGTCCAAAAAGGCTGTAATGACCCAAAAATTTGAGTAATTATTTTGTTAAGGATTATTATATGAGGTATATGAATGAGATATTTAATAAGTGAAGTATGGGAGTAAGTATTTACTTATGGCGGGTGTTAGCTTTATTTTGTGATGTCTTACATGAATTGTAAAGTTTGTGGTGGACCGGTAAAAAGAAGAAAACTTAAGGACTTATGTTTAGACTAATTAAAAAGTTAATATTGACTATTTGGGAGTTACTATTGTTGATTAGCAAAAACACATGTGTGTTATTTGTGATTGCCGAGGGAGAGTCGTGCAATTGTAAAGGATTATTTAGAGTTTTTGCTGCAAATCACTCACAAGTAAGTTTTTAATCCTTTAAGCATGTTAATTTCTTGTTAAGATGATGAATTACTGGGTTTGAAGCTTGAAACCGAGTGTGAGTATTTCACGGGACTAAATGGAAATGGATGAAATTGGATGCTCAAATGATGTTAAAAGATGAAATTGATGATTGAGACTTGTTAGTTGCATGTTTATGATGATTTTGGTATAAAAAACTGGAATTAAAACTAAGTTTTTAAGATGATTGATGATTCAAGTTTGATAAAACTGTGTTCTTGAGTTTTGTGATTCATGTGTATGTGTAACACCACGATTTTAGGGTCAACTTTTGCCCTTTTTTTTACATCTCAAAGTTAAACGTATCTCAGTTTAATAAACAAACAGTGGAAGTCTTGAAAAATATTTTCTTAATTTAAAACAACCCAGCAGGGTTTTCATTTTACAAATGGGTGTTACCAACATCAATACCGACCGACCATCATACCTGCAACGAGCAATAAATGTCCCAGCACAACAAAAGCAATCCCAAGTACATGCTAAACATAACATCTGCAAAAACATGCGTACATACTGGGAGGGGGTTAGCTTTAAAAGATAGTGAATACAGGCTTAACCATAAGCATTATGTAGCACATAAGGCATCATATTCTTCACATCATATCGCATGACAACACATATACAAGCGAGCCACATAACACAAGAATAAGCAATCAATGCTATCCTATCACATTGCGGTGTGCTGACAAGATCGGTAAGGGTCATATCTTGCAGGATAGCCAGTCCTGCTCAACGACACAAACCAGGGGATCAGACACAACCATCCGCGCTGGTGGGGGAGCATACAGCAGTCCACCAATCATCATTATGAAGCCATAGGAAACTTTGGGCTCAAAAGCCCCATCTTCATCAAGGAACGGTGGACCTGCAGAACCTAGACTCGATAGGCCCCCCGAGTCTCCGTTGATCCCGAATTATAAAGGCTCTCTGGGATTCAGCTACAACTAGCTGACCTCAACCTACTAGTGGGGTACAGCTATAACCGACTGACCTCAATCCACTAGTAGTCCGTGGATAATTCACATACACAAAGTTGATCCAATCAAGATCAATGAGATCGCATGCATACCAACATTCCAACGAAGCTGATCCAAACAGGATCCAATAGCATGCATTTCAACAACTTCAACATGGTTGATCCAATTAGGATCCAAAACATGCATAACAACAAGTTCTACTCACCTTCAAAGAGTTGAATACATACATACAAGATGAGTGATCCAATCAGGATCCAAACATGCATAACAAAAAGTTCTACTCACGTTCAATGAGTAGAATACATACATACAACATGAGTGATCCAATCAGGATCCAATAACATGCATAACAACAAGTTCTACTCACGTTCAATGAGTAGAATACATACATACAACATGAGTGATCCAATCAGGATCCAAACATGCATAACAACAAGTTCTACTCATGTTCAATGAGTAGAATACATACATACAACATGAGTGATCCAATCAGGATCTAATAACATGCATAACAACAAGTTCTACTCACATTCAATGAGTAGTTACATACATACAACATGAGTGATCCAATCAAGATCCAATAACATGCATAACAATAAGTTATACTCACGTTCAATGAGTTATAATCCATATATACAACATGAGTGATCCAATAAGGATCCAAACATGCATAACAACAAGTTCTACTAGGTTACACATGTTCATGCTCAGTATTTCCATCTTAATAATCCTAATCATAACTATCACATCTCATACATGTCTAATGACAATCAACAAGTCCATACATACTACATAATGATTACTAGTTAAGTCGGTACTCACCTGTAGAGCTACAACAGGCAATTATAACGTTTCGGCTCTTCTTGGTCGTCAGTTACACCTAAAGCATCGTTACTTAGGTCAGATGTCTACACACACGAAGTATTACTACTAAAGCAGTAGTAGGAATCTCCTAATGACACTTTAAGTCCAATTACAAGCCCACACAGGCTTTCCAAACGTTAAAACACAAACAACAAACAAACTACTTGCTGTTGCTACAAAAAGACCCCCTTGCGGACGCAAGCAATAATGCTTGCACCCATAAGGGCTGTTGCTTGTGCCCGCAAGCACCACTTTTTGCGCCCGTAAGCATAAGTTAGACCACTTCGAACCATCAATTCGAAACCACTTCGAACTATCAATTTGAAGCCATGCTTACTGCCGCAAAGACTAACCCTTGCGCCCGCAAGCACCCTTTGAATCCACCCTTGTGGCCACAAGGACAACCCCTTGGGCCCGCAGGTAGACCTGTTTCATAACAGGTCGGACGACAGTCCCCTGTTTCCACTGTTTTCACTCTAATTCGATTGTCAACTGACTTTTTCTCATTTCCAGTTTTTGTATTCATCAAGGGACACTAAAACAAGTCCCTAAACATACTAATTGGTTATTGTAACAACTTATACAAGAATCAAACTCAATTTCATCAATTTTGACCCACTTACACAAAACCACTAAACTCAATGAAAACGACATCTTTAATCCTTGATTCTTGCTTAAATCTACTTGATGATGTTATAGGAACTAATTACAACTTGAATTTCAGTTCTTGATTGATATTTCTAGCAAACCCATTTTTTAACCATAAACTCCAAAAACATGAAGAACTTACACTTACTTTAAGGTTGGAGAAGATGAAGTTGGATTAAAAACTAACTTGGAGTCTTGGATTTAACACCAGATTGTTACTTGCAAAATCTCCTTTTACTTTCTTCTTCCTCCAAGCTTCAAACCAAACACTGTATTTGTGTTTATGTATTTGAACGTGAGTCTGTAGTTATCAAAAGAGAGAACCACCTTTGTGGCTTAAACATATCCACAACGGGTATCTTGTTCCCTTTTTCAACTTATAACTCAATATCCGTTTACCCATTTTAGCTAACGGGGATATTTTTGGAATCCTTATCTAAAACCATTTAACAATTAACAACTATTATTTATTTTCACAAACTTTTATTTAACCTCATATCATACCTTCATTCTTTAATTTACCATTTCTTATTTAATTCACAAGGTTACAACCTTGCAAACACATGGAACAACTAGGCCCATTTTGGGATGTTACAGTATGGACCGTGAAATGTACTTTTCGATTTGGGTTGATTCGTTGTATGCTTGAGTCCCCTTTTATGGTTTTTGATTCCAAGGTTTCCGGTTGGGTACTAAGGTTTATGATTCTAGTGATTCACGATTGTTAATTTGTGACATGGGATTCCGATTATTGTTTACGATTCAAACGATTTTGATGCGTGATTCACAATTTGAATTTACGATTCCCTGAATTACGATTTTACCATAAGTTTTCGATTGTTGTGAGTTGTGATTGGGTGGTTTATGATTGAATTGATTTGTGTTTGAGTCTTGATTTATGATTGATGATGGTTTCCTAATGTAAGGTTTTCAATAGGTTGTTTTGCGATCGGCCGAATCGCAAATCAGAGTGGTTTGAAATTGTGTGAATTGTGATTCCTTGTATCTGCGATTCAAATAGTTACAATTAGGATTCGTTTGTAGGATGTCTTGTGAGCTCAGTCTTTTTTGTGTGGATTTGTTCTGTGATTGTTGTTGTTGAACCTTAGGTTTCTAAAATTGATAGATTTAATGACTGATTGAGTTGTGTTTATGATCACGTGATGTTTTCTGCGATTGTTGTTGTTGAACCTCTATCTTTGAAAGGATATATGATCATGCGGTGTTTTCTATTAATGCACATGATAGATTTAATGACCGATTGAGTTGTGTTTAGTAAATTATTTTATGTTGCAATGCGGCTTTTATTATTATGATGATTATGATGTGAAATATTTAATATAATGCATACAGTTATGATGACATGACAATTTAGGGCGGGAGTAGACTTACTTTTAAGATGTTATGATGATGTCTGGTAGGTAGATTGTGCCTTCTAGGACTTGCTAGCATGACAATGGTTAGTTGTCAGGTTTTTTAGACAACCTTGGCAACACATAGTGATGGGTGCCTCGAGAGCCTGTACACTTGTGTGGTGTTTGACCAATGATGATGAGGTCAACGCGCACAACATCACGAGGATGAAAAGAGGACCTGGCGATGGGGCATCGGTTGTACTTCCCCCTAAACGACTTATGCCAGAGTAGTGAAAGCGAAGAGACCGCAGGAGTTTGGGTACGAGTGGGAGTCGCACCTCGCTAGGTATCATACTTGTCGGGCACGCCTTGCGAACTAATACCTGTGCAGACGGACCTTGGGACTTAGCCGTTGTCATGCACGCATGTGGTACCTGTACAAATGGACCTTGGAACGCTAGTGGTTGCTAGGCACGTATGTGGTAATGTGGGGTAGCGATGGTAAACGATGGATGATAATAGACCCAACTTAAGAACAATGATATCGATGTAGATTGGCAATGTTTATTGGTAAAACAATGTAAAAGATGCTTTACCATTATAAGGACGTCTTACGATATTTATGATGTAAAATGATGTATATGATGATGATAGTACGATGATAATTGACTATGCGGGTTTATTATGATGTTATGCGGATGGGTCATGTTATGGTTGGGATTTATAATTAATAAAACCTGAACCGGATTCATGACTGTTCTAAAGTGATATTTTGTTGTAACTATTGCCAACTCACGAGGCATATGTGCGTGTTGCGTGGTGAACGTCGGTGCTACTAGGTTGAGATTGACTTAAATGTTTTGGATTTAAAGCCAACTTATGGTTTATCATTTGAAATGATTATAAACTTTTAATATGATGCTTGACCACATGGTTGTTCAAATCGAAGAAGAACATACTGATATTTTTTTTTTCTGCCCAACAACATGGCACTATCTACCATTGACTTTTCTAAAAAATTTAACCACCACATGCATGACACATCCTTTTGCCATTCAAGAATCAATTTAGACACGCATGTATTCCTTTATGCCATCCATGAATTAATAAACACACACACTTTTGCTGTTTTAATCAAAACACACTTCACATGTTCACTTTCACTTACATATTGCTTGTTTGCTGACCTTAACATCACACACACACATACACAACCTTCTTTTCTTTTCCTTTTTTCACCAATCTCACACACAACACACTCTTGAATTGCGGTTTAATCTTATACTATATTATAAAGCATTTAGGCTTTTTGCTTAAACCCTTAAATTTTAAGTGTTTTGAAATTACTAAATTACCCATCGTATAAACTAAATTAAGTAACTATTAGATATAGTTAATAAGATTCTTATATTCCATTTTAATAACTAAAGTTTACATATTTAACAAAATCAAAGTCAATACAATTTTTTTGAAAGTCAAAGCCAATATAAATTAACTTAATTATTAAAAAATATTTTCATAATTTTTTTTCAATTATGGAGAATAGAAAAGTAAAGGAAATGAGGAAAAAGAAAATAGATATGTCATCAAACAAAAATTATTTATTGTCTTCGTATCACATGAATATCATATTCCCTACGTCTTGAAAACGGACATGTTAACGAGTAAAAATTATTCGTTACCGCCGCATTACGTGGGTACCATGCTAGTTAAGATTAGTATAGCGATACTTAAGTGCACATTAGAGTATTCCTTTATTAAACACGGAGTTAGAACTCGCCTTGCATGTATGATGTAGATTATGATAAAGAAAGTTGATGTTAATTTGCTTAATACGCTTGATCTTAAACCCCTCGGCCGGCCATCCCCATTCACCACCATAGGTTCCGGTTCCCCGCTCGACTCTAGCTAGAACACGAATCAAATCAAGAAGATGCAATGGGGGATATATGCCGATGTGTCCTCTAGCAACTCAGATCTTCACGAATTTGCCCTCGACTTTAACCTCTGCCTCCCTCTCTCTCTACTTTTGGCTGACGCCTACCCAAATGCACATTTAACTTCTTTTTCTTTATTAACTTAAAAACATATTCATTCGGCTAACTTATTCAGATGTAAAAGTGTGTAAACATAGCAATCTTTCTTGCACACAAAAAAATATGCGTAGATACATATATTCAAAAAAATATGTAAAAACAAGTTATCTATTATAGTTATAATAATTATCATTAATCATTATTTTCTCTTATCATGATTGTTATAGGCCGGTATGAGGTCATGAGTATAGCATATCTCAATCCAATTTAACTCAAATGTCATATTACCTATTCTTTCTTTTTGCTTCTCAACTCAAATTAAATCTTTTGCTTCCCAACTCAAATTAAATCAAAACTCAATTAGCACTTATCCCAAATCAACTCAATCTTTTTTCTACTTTCTTTAATTTATTTAATTATACTTTTATATAATAAACAAAATAAAATATTTAAACGGTTATATAAAAATAAAAATATAGCAAATAATATAATAAAAAGTTCAAACATTAATAAAATATTATTATCATAACATTAATAGTGTGTATATGTATAGAGGATAAGAAAAAAACACACACATATATATATATATATATATATATATATATGGGGAGGGTTCAAAGGAGAACTGTTTTTCGTATGAAAACTGCGAGAACCAATCTTTGGTCATTCAAGTGGTAAGTGAAATTCATGGATGAAGAGCATGGAGGAATTGAGTGTAACAAGGTGCATGTAAGGAATTCATGGGTGGACAATCCAATTGAAGAAAGGGGAATTGGACGGCTAAGATTGGTTCTCGCAGTTCTCGTACGAAAAACAGTTCTCGTTTGAACTTTTCCCTATATATATATATATATATATATATATATATATATATATATATATATATTGAAAAGTTCATTTGAGAACCGTTTTTATTTGAAGAACCAATCTTAGCAGTCCAATTCCCCCCTTTCAATTGGATTGCCCACCCATGAATTCCTTACATGCACTTTGCCACGCCCAAGCTCCCCACGCTTCTCATCCATGAATTCCATTATCCAAGATGAACGGCTACGATTGGTTCTCGCAGTTCTCGCAATAAAAACGGTTCTTAAATGAACCTTCCCATATATATATATATATATATATATATATATATATATATATATATGTGTGTGTGTGTGTGTGTGTGTGTATTTTTAGCCAGATACTAATCATCGTTAGTATTACTACAATTATGTTTTACGTAGATTTGTTGGTAAATATTAATCATATTTTCAAGTGTTTATCCCTTAACCTAATATGCAATTATGACCATTGATATGAGTAAAAGTAGTCTCAGTGGGTGGTGAAAGACACATGTTGTGGGTGGAAGACGTTGTAGACGGAGGACATAGAGCTACGTGATGCCAAAAGGTGTACCCACATGTCTATACTCTTTTTCTTTTTCTTTTTCTTTTAATTTTAATTGATTATTGAATCATATAATTTGATATGATAAAAATCGGTGTGAAGTCATCACTATATTAATAAGTTATGGGAGAAAAAACTAATATGGTCGGTGGCGGACACAGAAACTTTTGTGAGCAATAGCACAATATTCACAATGTGTTTCGTTTCACAATCCGTTATTCTTTCACATAAGGCTCATAGAATATGCTAATTGAGTCGGGTAACGGGAACCGAATTAGTAAACCCCATTAAGTGATCATATTTAATTGGACCATAAAACCAAATCCCATAAACCTAATTTTTTTTATTGAAATGAAACTAATTACATATAATTTTTAAATAAATAAAGGATTAAACAAATCAATTAGCCAAACCTCTTTCTTAAGTGTTTGAAAAGCTAACACTTAGCCAATTACCTAACAAGCAATTAAGGAACCAGATTGGGCCTAATTACTTAAAATATTAAACAACAAATTAAACCAATTGAGTTTAAGACATTCAATAACGAAACAAAATAAACATATTATTGTTTCCTTAGACTTAAAAACTATAATAAGATAGAGATAAAACAAATACTCAACTTGCTCATTCACTATATTTATCAATCAAATTGAATTATTGGAGTTAATATGCATTAAATCTTCAATTTTTTATTAGAGTACGAGCAGCTGCACAATAAATTTGTTAGAGGTTGCACCTATAAACAAAGATTATTTTTTTATAAATAATAAAACCATTCGTAAAAAGTTGAGGGGTAGCTCATGCTACCCCGCGGATATGGTGGTGTGGTGACAGTAGTGGGGTATCACTAGTCCTGGAAGCATCAAAACGTGGGGGGTAAAAGGAGGATGTCATAGGAAGCGGTGTCAATCCATAACTTAGTGGTTGGTGGCGGAAGGTACACGATGAATGCAACGTAGTGTTTGAGAGGAAGGTGTGCGGCGCCTAGGTACTTTGATTTATTAGTGAGTATTAGTTAAGTTCTAGAATTTGGTATAGTTAAGAGTGATAACTACCGGACTCGATAATAAACTGTTGAAAAAGAACTAATTTGACAAAGTAACGGTACGATAAGAAGTGATGCCCGGTGGATATCACCGCTCTTTTTACTCCGAGATTCTAAAGGTACCTTGGCTTGCTAAAAGCTTTCGTAACATATGTTGTGCTTTATAAGTTGGTTATTAAAAAGCTGTACTTACAATATAACAAGGTGTACGAGCTTTATTGTTTTGTTCTTTAATTTTAGCTAGCGAATGAAAGAAATATGCACCTTAACACGTCATTATAATATCCACCAACTTTAATTCCATCATTTAATTAATTTGGTTTAGTTTGACAAATGGTACGTCCGTGAATTAAAAGTTAACATTCACCTCTTCTCTATAAATATCCCATTGCTAGCTACCTCGATCAAATACACAACAAAATCACAAAATTCAATCCATCTAATTAACTTACAAAATGGGTAGCCACGACCGTGTTGAACCAACCACCGCCGTGAACCCTTTAGACCCCAGGAGTTCAGAAAGCAAGCCCATTTGGTTGTCGATTTCTTAGCCGATTACTACTCGAATATCGAAAAATACCCTGTTTGTAGCCAAGTTAAACCAGGTTTCCTCACGGAAACAATGCCTGAATCAGCACCCATGAACCTATTGAATCCATATTGCAAGATGTTCATAAACATATAATCCCAGGTTTAACCCACTGGCAAAGTCCTGGTTTTCTTGGTTACTTCCCATCAAGCGGAAGCACGGGAAACTTTCTCGGTGAAATGCTTCTTACGGGGTTTAACGTTGTCGGGTTTAACTGCTGCGACTGAGCTCGAGATGGTCGTCATGGAGTGGCTTTGGAAGCTTCTTCAACTTCCGAAATCTTTCTCCTTTTCTAGCGATGGCGGACGCGTTATTCACGGGACCACGTGCGAGAGCTTCGTGTGCACATTAATCGCTGCACGCGAGAAAAAGTTAAACCAGTTTAAGAATAAAACTCAAACTATAAGTAAGCTTGTTGTTTACTGCTCGGATCAAACACACTTTTCTCTTCAAAAAGCGTGTAGGATCGTCGGGATTGATCAGAATAACGTTCATGCTATCGTCACAACAAACAAACTTTCAGTTATCACCGGATGCATTGGTAGCCGCTATCGAATCAGATCTTGAAGCCGGTTTGATTCCGCTATACTTATGCCTCACAGTAGGAACAACACCAACAACAGCAGTGGATCCACTAACAACATTGTGTGAAGTTGCGAAACAATTCGACATCTGGACTCATGTGGATTCTGCTTATGCGGGAAGTTCATGCATATGCCCCGAGTTTCGTCACTTTCTTGATGGCATAGAAGGCGCAAACTCCTTCAGTTTCAACGCGCACAAATGGTTCTTGACCTCTTTAGATTGTTGTTGCCTTTGGGTTAAAGATCGAATCGATCTTACGAAAGCGCTATCTACAGATCCTGAACTGTTGAAGAATAAAGTGAGTGAGTCGAAGCAAGTGGTAGACTATAAGGATTGGCATATCGCTCTTAGTCGACGTTTTCGGGCAATGAAACTATGGATGGTGATAAAAACTTATGGAGTAACCGGGCTACAAGTTTTTATACGTAAACATGTGAAAATGGCTAAGCATTTTGAAGCCCTTTTGTCTGCGGACAACAAATTTGAAGTTGTGGCTCCTAGAAACTTTGCTACATTGTGTTTTAGGGTTTCACCATCAGCATTAATGGCAACTCGTATGGCTAAAGAAAGCAGCATGGAAGATGTAAATCGTTTTAACCAAAAGCTATTGGAATCGTTAAATGGTTCGGGCCGTGTTTACTTAACACACACGGTGATCGAAGGGGTTTATGTGATTCGGGTTGCCATTGGTGCAACTCTTATGGATGATAAGCATGTTAGTATGCTATGGTACATGGTGCAAGAGCATGTGAATGCTATACTAGATAAGCACGCCAATGATAAATAAACTACACTCTCAAAGTCACTTCTATAATTCTATTAAATAAAAATTCACATATGTATTGTTGAATTAATTAAATAATACCATAGAAAAACATTATGTATTTCCTATTTTACGCTAGAAATACTATTAACTAAAAATTAGTGATCCCGTTCGCTAATTCATAAATCATATTTATTTTTGGATAAATGATATATGTTGCTAGTAGCACCAAAGTTAAATATTATGACACTCACATACAACTTTAATAAGAAAATACTTAAATAACAAAATTACTCTTCATTAAACAAGTATATAAATGTAATAGCACATAACTTAGATGTTGCAATAGCACACATCCTTTTCCCTTTATTTTTTGAATCAAATTTACTTTTCTCGCTTTTGCTAAACCAACGTATATAGGAAAATAAAGCATCGATCGTCATGTTAGGTCATTTTTATCAAGTATATGATATTTTAATTTCATAAGCACTAGCGTTAAATTTTTATTATCAGTTATATCATCTATTTCTTGAAATTTTTATATATAAAAGGTCGTTAAAAATTATAGGCCTAAAATTTTAGCTTTATCAACTTCTAGTTAAAAACTAGTCTGGTTCGAGAAACTGCAAGTCATTATGCTCAACCCTACCGGAACTAGACCGAATCTGCACCGAACTCGAAAAGAACCACACGAAACATCGCTAGACCAGACCAAAAACAAACCGAACAACATCTAGTAGCTAGGTTTGCAAAGTCCATTCTTGTTATTGGATTTATTCTTATTTTTGTTTTAATTTTTTATTACCTTAAATTACCATATTATTATTATTATCTAATTAGGTTATTACATTTATTTCTAGATATTTTATAAATTACAATATTATGAGTGGGAGTTATAAAATGTTACATCAAATCAAATTCAAAATAAGAACATAATGTTATTTTGTTTCACCCGATGATGAATTAGGCAAATTATATATGTAATTTAGTTTTCGTTTGATTAATATGTTGTTGATTTGCATTAGAGAGACTCATACACGTTGATTTGAAACAATTCGACATCTGAGCTCATGGGGATTCTGCTCATGCGGGAAGTGTGTGCATATGCCCCAAGTTTCGTCAGTTTCTTGATGGCGTAGAAGACGCAAACTCGTTCAGTTTTAACGTGCACAAAGAATTCTTTAGATTGTTGTTGCCTTTGGGTTAAAGATTAAATCGATCTTACGAAAGCGCTATCTACGGATCCTAAACGGTTGAAGAATAAAGCAAGCAAGTCGAAGCAAGTGATAGACAATAAAGATGTAACGCCCTAATTTTCAAAACATAAGTACTACATATAAAAGCCTCATTTTGAAATATTACAAACGTTTAGTAAAAGCTCTCAGGTTCATACAAAAGAAGTACCCATGTATTTACAACAAAAGTAGTTTCAGTTATACAAAAGAGCATTATAGTTACAAAATAGTGTTTCAAAGAACTAACAATCAAACCGGGGCCTTGCCCATGGAGCTATCACGAACTACAAAATAGAAGATAGTATCTGATAAGCTACAAGAGCTTAGTGAGGATGTTAAACTGTAAATCATATAAGCGCATGTATCATCATATACAGATATCTGATATCGCTAAATTTAGATATATATTTTAAGCGATATTTGTTTTATTTTAGTCTGTAATTGTTCGTAAATAAGTAAAAGATACTTAAATATCTTTAATTGTTGAATTTCAGGTCTAAAAGGCGGAATATGAAAAGTTTTGAGCAAAAAACGGAAGAAACCAAAGAAATATGAAAAGTTGTCCGCGCCGATACACCTCCACTGTTTTGATCATATCTCACTCATACGAACTCGGATTTAGGTGATTCAAAAGGCCACGAAAACTAGACTCAGAGGGCTAAAATTTCACTTTTATGGTCATGTAGTAAAAAGGCAAGATCGCGGAGCGACACCTTCAAGAATCGCGGCACGACGGAGTTGTTCAACATAAGGTCAGAAAGCTCGCCACGTGGCATCGCGGTGCGACCATTTCCATGGTCGCGGCGTGACGCGACAGACCACGTCAGAATTCAAATTGTAAAAGAGTTTTGGATCGCGTCAAACTCACCCGTCGCGACGCGACACTTACCCGTTGTGACACGACACCCCTGTTTTCAGTTTTTTATATAGACTTAACTCCAGATCTGTTTTGGGGTTAACAACCCAACTTATACTACCCAAATACTGTCAAAACACGTACAAAAGTGTTCTAGAGACTTGAGGAGCTTAATTTGGAGGATTCAAGGATCAAGGCTTGGAATCATAGTTTTTATACGGTTTTGTCATTCCTTCTTTATGCTTATGTTTATTCTTAATTTAAAGAGGTTTGACATGATCATTATAGGCTAGTTTTCTTCTGTTTTCCTCCCTAGAGGAGATGAACCTCAATAAAGTTGATTAATTTATTTTAATTTGGACATGTTTGCTATATAATTTGTCTTGTATTGCTTAATTGATGATCCATATGTGTTTTGGTTTCTGTTTTTAGAGTTTATTTACTGAGTTTGCACAAGTTGGAGGACCAATCCACTTGTGTGACTTTGATTGTTTAGTACCAATAGACAATCTAGACTAGTGATAGAACAATCCTAGGTTAAGCTTCTTAAAAAGGAAACTTTAATGTGTGTGATGAATATATAATGATCATTTATATGTTAATACATGTTTTGTTAACCTAAACAAACATAAAGATTAAGTCTTTCTTGACACGAACTTAAAATCGGCTAATTATGTGTTTTGATCAGTCTCATAACCATAAGGTTTGTTAAAACCATAATTATAGAGTTATAATCTGACCATGAGTATAACTAATATTGGAATCGGTATATAGTGATTATATGTCCATTGCACGCATTAATTGAATTAATTAACTATAAAGAGGTGAAATCATGTCTAGGGAGGGAAACCTTTGAATTGATAAGTTTAAATCCGTAAAGATATATGCTTTTGGCTCTCTTTGCTTTGCTTTTGGAGTTTAATAGTGTTAGTAGTAATTTAGAGTGGTAAAGTTTGAATCTTTATTGATAAGATTCTAATTCCCCCTTTTAGTTGTTTTTATTAGTTTAATATTTAATTAGTATAGTTATATTCAAAATCATACTCGTTCCCCTTGTGTTCGACACCCGTACTTATTTACTATACTATGATACGATTAGGTTCCCTTGCCTATTTGTGTTGTAGTCGTGCTAAATAACTCGGATTTTATAAATTTAAAACCGGTACCCTATACGCACATCAATATCACACTGTTCTTATGGATACAGTACTGCACCATTCTAGCATCGCCCCACTAGGCTAAATGCTGATTGTAGCCCCTACTACACGAAGCAGCATGCTACCCCACACTTTGATCCATTGATCAATAATACACATTGCAATGCATCACACATATTAAACATATGAATCAGAGTTTACTAAACTCACCTTGCAGTTAATTTACGTGAATAACGGCGTATAAGATATAGATAAGCAGTCAATCACCTTCCTATACAATTAATGCAACAAAGTATTACAAATATGCTATCTAACCTGAAATATGGCCTACACGGGTCGTGTACCCTGCACATCACACGACTTAACATGGCCACATGGTCTGTGTTGACCAAACCCCTACACGGGCCATGTACCTCTTAAGCTACACGACCATGTAACCCTACATGGCCTATCATCGCCTTAGGTCTCTACACGAGCCGTGTACATCTACACGACCTGAGCTACACGGCTACCTAAAGCTACATGGGTCGTGTACGCTATAGACTTAGCCGACTGTGTTTCCTCACATGCGCTGTTTGACCATAATTTCGACCCAAAGTTGATTCAAGCAATCTAAGGGTGTTTTCCTACACCTCAACCAGTAAATAACAACAACAAAATCAATAAGGAACACTGCTAACATGACATGATCATTGGTTCATTCATTTGAACCCTTTTTGACCCATAAAAACTAGAAAACAACTAAACCAAACATTCCTTAATAATCAAAGGGTTGCTATGGTGCTAAATAGATGTTAAAAACTTCGGCAACTTATTCAATTCTTAGAGTAATTTGGCTAGCCCTGGGTTGAAGAAGAATAAGTGCATATGTGTATGTGTTCAAAAGAGAAGCCATATATATATATATATATATATATATATAACTATACCATAATTACATAACAGCCTCCTAGACTTATCAACTTATAATTTAACGGTTTTAACCCCTTAAGTTTTTAAACACCTCCTAGTATTAAATAAGCAACCCGTTAATGTAACACTTATTTATTAATTTATTTAATTAGGGAATTTCCGAACCTTGGGTGCTACAAAAGACTCACAGATCGCTCTTAGTCGACGTTTTCGGGCAATGAAACTATGGATGGTGATCAAAACTTATGGAGCAACCGGGTTAAAAGTTTTTATACGTAAACATGTGAAAATGGCTAAGCATTTTGAAGCACTATTGTCTACGGACAACAAATTTGAAGTTATGGCTCCTAGAAACTTTGCTACAGTGTGTTTTAGGGTTTCACCGTTAGCATTAATGGCAACTCATGTTGCTAAAGAAAATATCATCGAAAAGGTAAATCGCTTTAACCATAAGCTACTGAAATCGTTAAACGGGTGAGTCTGGGTTTTCTTGACACACACGTGATCGAATGGGTTTATGTGATTCGGGTTGCCACTGGTGCAACTCTTATGGATGATAAGAATGTTAGTATGTTATCGGATATGGTGCGAGAGCATGTGAATGCTATGCTACATAAGTACACCAATGATAAGTAAACTACAGTCACAAATTTACTTATATAATCTATACTATATTATAAAACATTTAGACTTTTTTTTAAACTCTTAGATTTTAAGTATTTTAAAGTTACTAAATTACCCCTCATGTAAACTAAATGTTGGGAAAAATAGGCTTACAAATATATCCTCTTTTGTTGACACAAAAATATACAACTTGTTTATATAATTGTATGTACTAACATTAACATATGTGCACATATACATATATATATATATATATTCAATCAAATATATTCTCATCTATGTTCTACAAAATAAGCTTCATCAAATGGCCAAGCTCCAATCGTCAAGATTCGAGTTCAAGTAGAAGCCGATGTCGAAGATTCCTGCAAACAAACGTTTGAAGATTATGAGCTTACAAAATAAATAATCAAATGAGTTTAAGTTTTTATAAAATAATTTTTATAAAAACTTTTATAAAAATTGAGACAATTTTTAAAAAAATCACAAGCTTGGAAGTCAAAGCAAATAAATTCTCATTTTGGCAAATACTAAACACAATCTTACATTGAAACAAGTCAAAACCATATTTAGCAAAAGGAATCTCCCAAAGAGGTAAACTTCCAACATGCTTTGTGCATTTGGTTTCCAAACTACCATTTTTATGATTAAATTCAAACTTAAGAAGTATGGCATTAACCCAACTTTTCTTAAGCTTCTTTTCAGTGCATTTTTATGGTAAAAATGGGTTGTGTGTGGTTTTGGTAAAAGGTCAACATCTATATTCACAAGGCTCAAAAAGTTCCAGCAGGCCGACGGTCGATGCCACGGTCGACCGTTGATCATCCGTGGACAGTCTGGACACTTTTTGAGCTTGCACCTTTTTCTTTATTTTAGGCAACTCAAGTCTTGTGTTTTACCAAGCTCTTACAATCTGAAAAACACAGAACATATACAAAAACTTGTGAGCTCATATTCTTGATACAAATTCAACATCTCAAGATCAAGAATGAAGCAAGAGTAAAAGACTTCAAAGTTCAAACACTACATTACCTTCTTATATATTTGTAATTGTGTGAGGATCATCTCTAGCCTTAGAATTAGAGAGAAGTGAGGATCATCTCTAGCCTATAGAATTAGAGAGAAGTGAGGATCATCTCTAGCCTATAGAATTAGAGAGAAGTGAGGATCAACTCTAGCCTTTCCAATTAGAGTGAAGTGAGGTTTATCTTAACCTTGTTTGCAAGAGTGAAGTGTAATTCTTGTAAGCTAAAGAGATAAGTTGTAAAAGGTTTATCTCTACCTTCAAAGAGAGAAGTTAGTGGAGCAACTCTTGGTGGGTGAGGCCAAGGAGTGGATGTAGAGCAAGGTTGTTAACTCTTGCTTGAACCACTATAAATCATTGTGTCCAAACTACTTCATTGGTGATATCTTCCTTCCTTAAACTCTTTTAATTATTTTCAAATATTGTTAAAAACTTTAAAAAGTGGGCATATAACCTATTCACCCCCTCTAGGTTCTAACACTATATATAAGCTACTAAATGGAATAACTATTAAATAGAGTTAAAAAGATTCTAACATTCAATTTTAGTAACTAAACCTTCCATATTTAAAAAAAATCAAATCAATACAAATTAACTTAATTATTAGAAAAATAATTCCATAACCAAACCATTTATCTTCTCCAAAATGTATTAAACTATACCCCAAATGTTAATGTGTGTATCCACCTTCCAAAAATGTTATTGTGTGTATTAAGCTTTCAAAAAATATGTCATTGTGTATATTAAACTTCTTATTGTATGTACTAAACTTATACTTTTTTTGTTTTTTTATATAACCAAAATACATACAATAACAACAAATTGAAAGTTCAGTACACATAATAACATTTTTGGAAGATGGATACACAAATTAACATTTGAGGTATAGTTTAATACATTTTGGAGAAGTAAAACCTTTTAAATATTCTTCCATACAATAAATATTTTAATTTAATTATTGAAAATATGTATAGAAGAACTCAAAAACCTGAATAACTTATAACTATAATTTATAAACATTTTTAAATAGCTTATATAATCAAATAAAATAACATAAGTATCCACTATTTTACTCTTTTTTTATCTCTTAATTTTAAATAGTTTCAAATTTCTAGTTTATACCATACAATTTACCTTATTTTATTAGGAGGGACTTTTTTTATTATCTTATTGTTTTCAAATTTTATATTACAAATTAATGAAAGAGTTTATGGAGAACAGAAAATAAAAAAATTGAAAAAAGATACAGATGATAAACATGTTATCAAAATAAAAAAATTTGTTATTACCGCATTACGTGAATATCATACCCCTACGTATTTAAAACGAACATGTCATTGAGTAGGAATTATTCATTATTGCCGTATTACGCGAGTAACTTGCTAGTTATATAAAACAGAAATTCCAAAATGTATTGGCGAACTAATTAATCTATAACTATTATAGAATTTTTTTCCTTTTTAACTATTAAATCAAACTCTATTAACTAATCAGACCTCCGACAATTTTAAAAAGATTAAAAAGTATCGAATTTAATTTTAAACCAATTGGGAGGGGGCTGGATGAAAATTGTGAGGGGGTTTTATGAAATATTTGATGGACTTTTAAGAAAATGTGAGGGGGTTTTATAAAAATTGTATATTAATGTAATTAATTATAAATTTTTAATAAATTATGTTTAATACCTTGTGATATGTTTTGCTTAGAGAAAAATAAAGGTTTAGTATCCAAAAGTGTATCGAAGTTGTCACTTTTTGCTCTTGTGTATACCCAACTTTCAAAACTACCATTTAGTGTACCGAACTCTCAAAAACTACCGTTTAATGTATCGTTACCTTTGATAGTAGGTTATGGGTGACGTGGCACGGTTATGGGTGACGTGGCTGGTGATTTGTCAACAGTTTTGCTTACGTGGTAAATTAGGTGGCAATGACTTAGAATAATAATATTAATAAAAGAAATAATATCTTCTTTTACCCGGATCTTGCTTCATCTGCGATTGAATCCAAGGCACCACCACCACCAACATCGATTGAATCCAATTGCACCACCACCATTACTTCATCTTCTCCGTGAATCCAAGGTTCTTGAGTGTCATCTTCTCCGGCGACATAACACTACCGCCACCAAGGCGACACCGCCACTATCGATTGAATTCAAGGGCAACACCGCCACCATCGATTGAATCCAAGGGCACCACCACCATCGTTTCATCTTGTACGGTGAGATGGTTCTTGAGTTCTCATCTTCTCCGGCGGCATGACACCGCCACCACCAAGGGTGACGCCGGCGCCATTGATTGCTCATTTGATGCTCATCGATTCTAGTGAGATGAACCAGGTCAGGGCTTTTTTAGATCTGTTCTTTAGTGCTCATCTTCTCCGGCGGCATGACATCGTTTCATCTTCTACGTAAGCGTTTTGATTTAGGGTTTCTACTCTTGGATTGTATATCATTCTATTATATAGCCAAATCTGAAAAACCCTAAGTTACAATTTAGGGTTCATATGCAATGTAAGGATTTCAATTTAGGGCTTTTTTAGATCTGTTTTTGGGTTCTGTAATTCAAGTTACGATTTGGGTTTTTCAAATTTTTTCAAGTTACGATTTAGGGTTCTTCTTTTACCCGGTTCATTGCTTCAAGTTACGATTTGGGTTTTTCAAATTTCTTTTTCTTCGATTTGTTTGTTCATATCCATATCATTTGGTCTCCGAAATTTGTTCATGTGATTCATGTTCTTTAAGATGAAGGTTGAACCCAAATTTATTTAGTTATGTGAATAATTATATTTTTGATTCATCTGATTCATTTGTTTCTATTAAAGATTTTGTTTCTGATTCATTTGGGATCTAATTTCTTCTTCTTTTCCAGATCTTCAAACCTAGTATTCATCATTTTGAATTTGGCTAAATGATTTTTTGAAGATAAATACACATGTGCCAACTATTTTCTGATGTGGAATTATAAAAAAATAGAAAAATAAAAAAATTACCTGTTACCTAGAGGATAGGTTTCTTGATACATTATTTGGTAGTTTTGGAGACTTTGATATACCAAATGGTAGTTTTGGAAGTTGGATACATACAATAGTAAAAAGTGACAACTTCGATACACTTTCAGGAACTAAACCCAAAAAATCATTATATATTTACGACCATCTCATTTTTACGTTTTGGTATAAATTTTATTGTAATATGACACTTTTTTAAAATTAGTATATTCTTAATTTTTGGTATCTATTAATAGTAGCGTGTAGATAACTTTTTGTTTAGCTAAGTGGGTTTTTTGGGGATTATGGTGATGAGCTGAGTGGTTAACTTGAGTATGATATTCAAAGTGTTTAGTTATTGATTTTAAAGCATTTTCAATCATATTAGAAGATGTATGAAACTTTTTATAAAATATGGTTTAAAATAAAATGTATCATTAAAAGATGATATATTATATATTTAAAATTCTAAATTCAGAAATGTAAAGATAACTGTTCTTGACGGTACTAAAACTATTTTATTAGTGTAGATAGTTAGCCAAAGGAAACACTAAAATAGAAGTGTTAATTTTGTATACACAAGACAGAAAACCGTTCTTATTTTTTAATATTTAACACGTGAGTCATTATTTATTTTTTTTACTTACAAGGTGTATGAAAATTTTGCTTTAGAAGTGGAAATGCAATGGAGTCCGTTCAAAGGTAAGACATGTGGTCATTAGTAGCAGATTTAAGTATAGACACGAGCCTCTTTATCAACTAATTTGATTCATTAAATTATCAAACGATTCTCTATTGGATTATGTCATGTTTCAGCTCTAGTCATGTAACGCTCGTGTGTACAAATCTGTATATATATTTTATCTCTTAAACATGTGCGCTTAAATCCTCACTACGTTATCAGTTATGCAAACTTGGATTTCCATTTTCTTTAAATATGAAAAACTTTTAGTTATTTTTTATATCTGATAGTTTATATTGACTATCATTTTATTTTTTCTCAATAATCAGGTTGATCAATATAATAGTTTTTTAGTAGAATGTTGTTTTTGCTTGATTTAAGAATTTGTGTCTTGAGTACATTCACTTCTTTTTCTTATTTGACTGATCCGTGAGATGTCATGACGATATGAACATGTTTAAGCTTCTGATGAGTGTTTTGTATATATTTTAAACAATTTGTATGTCTACTTTTTTTTATGTATTAGTCTTAATAGTTTGGTCGTTATCTACATACTTGAAACATGTTTTGTATTCAATTATGTTATTCAAGTTTACTTGTGTATAAAGGTACTTAAAAATTTTAATTTGGTTTTTTATGTACGTATTTGGAATTTTTTTTTATATGTACACTACTTACATTTTTCTAATTTATTTTAATGCATTTCAAGTTTACTTCTCTAATATACTAATATCCATACGTGCACAGGTCAATAAACTAGCAAATTCTTTAGTAAAGATATCTTGTAGCATCCTTTCCTATGATGGTGAAAAAATTATATGGGCAATAGATGTGTTTAGAAATTTGAGTCAGTTTTCAGTTCAAAATTATTATCTATTGACTTCAATATTTGAATTTACTAAAAATGGCATAAGGTAATACATGTTTTTTCAAATTAGATTATTGTTGTTTTGGGTTTAGTGAATTATATTTTGATTTTTAAACTTCTATATCATATAAAGAGTCATGTCTAAGATAGCAATCCAAATTAAGCTATTATGCAACAAAATATGTCATTTGTTTTTGCTAATAGAGTCTCATAGCTCTATTCTTTTTCTACTTTTTTTAATTGTCAACAAAAGAAAAAATTATCATGTTTTCTACCAAATCTCATAGCGCTCTATTCGTTTAAAATTTAATGTTTTTGATTGATTTATAATACTTTTCACGTTACATCTTTATTACTCATACGATACTCTGTATCGAGTGTTCTACAAAGAGACTCTATCTACTTTCAAATCATAAGAAGTGTCCCTGCATAATTTCTGTCTTTTCAATATTGCATATAAAGGATTAACTTACCTGGTTAATTATTAAACCAATTATCTCTCAATCCCTAAAAAGAAATTGACGTGATCGAGTGCAACGTAATATCTTTTATGTTCAACGTAATATCTTTTGTGGGGTAAATTTATATGTAGAATGACAGTTGCAGAACTAATGAATTTGATTTTGTACCTAGAGATTCTTTAATTTATCATTATTGAAATTAATGTCTAGAATGCTAGATGCAGATGAATTTGTATTTATACAAGGGACTTTTAGAGCGGTGATATAAAATGTGAAAACTGGACAATAAAAAAGATGACTTGAAATTTGTTTCTGCATGACTTTAACAGTTTTAAACACTATGTTTCTGCTGAATTATATAAAGAAGTACTACAAAATACAAGTTTTGTTATGTATGTACTTTAAACAATTTGTTTATGTCCACTTTTTATTACTTTTCTATAAATATGAATAGAATAGAGTCATTTAATTATCATATATTTCTTCAATTATTTCAATTTGATACACATGTTATATCATCCCTAGCAAGAATATTTGTGTTATTATGTATATTTCTAGAATGAAAAAGATTTAAACATTTCAGTTAAGTTCCAACAAAGTCATTTTAAAGAACTGGTATTTCTAGAATGAAAATGATTTGTGTTATTATAAAAGATATTTAAAAAATTATGGGTACTAAATCTTAGTTTTATCAACTTCTAATTAAAAACTATTCAAGAAACTGCAAGTTACTACACTCAACTCTACTAGAACTAGACCGAATCTGCACCGAACTCGAAAATACCTGAACGGAAATTGTTGATTTCTTATAACCAAATATTGAACCAAAAACTTATAAATGGTTTGGAAAATTGGTCAACACATCCAAGCCTAACTAAAACCGGACTAAAAAAGGACCACAAGAAACCTCGCAAGACCGTACCAAAAACAAACCGAACAACATCTAGATTTGCATAGTCCATTATTGTTTCTTCTTTTGTATTCTTGATTCCCTATATGTTATATACTTTATTGAGAAATGATATATCGTCATACTATTTGTTCTTATTACATTCTCATACCTACTCAAATTTTTTACATGTGTTTTAACACTTATCCTAATCAAATAAGTAATGTGTGTAGGCAAAAATTACTTAATCATACGATAATATAGCAAAGGTGAGTAAAAGGTTATCGGCATGAAGCCTATGTACACCGGCAGAGAAGAAATATTACTAGCAAATATGGAGAAACCGAGGTTAATGTGTATCACTCAAATATAGGTTATAATTCTTTACACTCTCCTCTCTATTCACAAGTATAGAATTATATAGAACAATTCTATACTTATCTCTAATACGACAAGGCTTTCTCAAACTCTCTCCTTACAAACAACTCGATCTATTGTGTTTTTATGTTTTTGGATAGCTTGAAATGAGCAATAGCTCGTGCCTTTTAGAGTAGAAGCTATGGTAGGCTCTTGTAGCCAACAATCATTAAAACTAAAAGGCCAAATTGAACTTATGCCACAAAAAATATATGTGTGGTCTTTAAAAACCTTTCACCACCGTCCAACGTGACTTTTGTAATATTTTCAACATCAACATGTACAGTGTGATTTGGCCATGGGCACAAATAATTGATTTACACTTAAAATACATACATTTAGCTTCTTCTTTTTTTTTAACTTAAAAACATATACATTCAGCTAACTTATTTATATGTATAAGTGTGTACAATTAATCAAGTTTTTCATACTTAAAAGCATGTAAACGTAGCCATCTTTCTTGCACACAAATATGTGTAAGTGTAGCTACTTTCTTCGTAGTTAAATTTGGGTAGAATCAACTCATTTTTTTCGTAGTTATAAATGTAGAGATTTAGAACCAATTTTTGCATTTTTCTTCGTATAAGTCGGAAATGCGTAAATTATGATTCAACACACTTTTATATACGTAGATACGTACATTCAAAAACTATGTAAAAACAAGTCATCTATTATAGTATATTATTGTTTTTATAATTATCATTATTTTGTCTTATCATGATCACTATAGGTATCATACTTACTGTTGTTATTGATATATTACTAATCATCAATAGTATTACTACAATTATTTTTTACGTGGATTTAACGTGTTGGTATATATTAATCCTATTACTAATTTTCAAGTGTACGTTTATCACTTATAAACTAATATGCAATTACCATATTATTAATTAAGAATCGTCGGAGTGGGTGGAAGACGTTATGAACGGAGGACGTACATGCATGCCACTCCCGTGGTACTTCTCATCACCAAAGAGAGCTACGTGATGCTAAAAGGTCTATGCCCCAACTGTTTATTCCTCTTCTCCTTTTCTTTAATTTTTATTGGTGGTTATATAATTTGGTATAGCAGGGTGAGAAAGTGACGACTACATTACTAAATTATAGGAGAAAAACTGATATGGTGGTGTGGTGAGAATGGCGGGGTATCACTAGTCCCAAAGCATCAAGAGTGGGGGTAAAAGGGGAATGTGGTGTAACTCTATAACTTAGTGCTTGGTGGCGGAAGGTACACAATGCATGCAACATAGTGTGGAGAGGAAAAGTGTGTGGGGCCTAAGATATCATCTCTCTCTTCTTCTTTTTTTCACATCCCCTTAATTAAAAGTTAGCTACACATCTTCTCTATAAATATCTCATTGCCAACTCGATCAAATAGAAAACAAAATCACAAAATTTAATCCATTTAACTAACTAACTTACAAAATGGGTAGCCACGGCTATGTTGCACCAACCACCACCGTGAATCCTTTAGAACCCGAGGAGTTCAGAAGGCAAGCCCATATGGTTGTGGATTTCTTAGCCGATTACTACTTGAATATCGAAAAATACCCCGTTTGTAGCCAAGTTGAACCAGGTTTCCTCACAGAAACAATGCCTGAATCAGCACCCCTGCAACCTGAACCTATTGAATCCATATTGCAAGATGTTCACAAACATATAATCCCAGGTTTAACCCATTGGCAAAGTCCTGGTTTTCTTGGTTACTTCCAATCAAACGGAAGCATGGGAAACTTTCTCGGCGAAATGCTTCTTACGGGGTTTAATGTTGTCGGGTTTAACTGGTTGGCTTCCCCTGCTGCAACTGAGCTCGAGATGGTCGTCATGGAGTGGCTTCGGAAACTTCTTCAGCTTCCGAAATCTTTCTCCTTTTCTAGCGATGGAGGAGGCGTGATTCACGGGACCACATGCGAGAGCTTCGTGTGCACGCTAGTCGCTGCTAGCGAGAAAAAGTTAAACCGGTTTAAGAATAAAACTGACACTATAAGTAAGCTTGTTGTTTACTGCTCGGATCAAACACACTTTTCTCTTCAAAAAGCGTGTACGATCGTCGGGATTGATAAAAATAACGTCCGTGCTGTCGTCACAACAAACTCGACAAACTTTCAGTTATCACCGGATGCATTGGTAGCCGCTATCGAATCAGATCTTGAAACCGGTTTGATTCCACTATACTTATGCCTCACAGTAGGAACAACACCAACAACAGCAGTGGATCCACTAACAATATTGTGTGAAGTTGCAAAACGATTCGACATCTGGGCTCATGTGGATTCTGCTTATGCGGGAAGTTCGTGCATATGCCCCGAGTTTCGCCACTTTCTTGATGGTATAGAAGGCGCAAACTCCTTCAGTTTCAACGCGCACAAATGGTTCTTGACCTCTTTAGATTGTTGTTGCCTTTGGGTTAAAGATCGAATCGATCTTACGAAAGCGCTATCTACAGATCCTGAACTGTTGAAGAATAAAGTGAGTGAGTTGAAGCAAGTGGTAGACTATAAGGACTGGCAGATCGCTCTTAGTCGACGTTTTCGGGCAATGAAACTATGGATGGTGATAAAAACTTATGGAGTAACCGGGTTACAAGTTTTTATACGTAAACATGTGAAAATGGCGAAGCATTTTGAAGCACTTTTGTCTACGGACAAAAGATTTGAAGTTGTGGCTCCTAGAAACTTTGCTACTGTGTGTTTTAGGGTTTCACCGTCAACATTAATGGCAACTCATATGGCTAAAGAAAGTAGCATGGAAGAGGTAAATCGGTTTAATGAGAAGCTACTGGAATTGTTAAACGGTTCGGGTCGGATTTACTTGACACACACAATGATCACAGGGGTTTATGTGATTCGGGTTGCCATTGGTGCAACTCTTATGGATGATAAGCATGTTAGTATGCTATGGTACATGGTGCAAGAGCATGTGAATGCTATGCTAGATAAGCACACATACGATAAATGAACTACACTCACAAAGTCACTTCTATAATTCTATTACATAAAAATTCACTCGTGTATTGGTGAATTAATTAATTAATACCATAGAAAAACATTAAGTAATTCATAAAACATATTTATTTTTTGGAATATGATATATGTTGTTAGTAGCACCAAAGTTAAATATTGTCACACTCACATACATCTTTAATGAGTAAATACCGAAATGACAAAATTACTCTTTATTAAACAAGTATACGAGTGTAATAGCACATAACTTAGATATCGATGCTGCATTAACACACATCATTTTCTCTTTATTTTTGCATCAAATTTACTTTTCTCACTTTCGCTAAACCAACGTATATAGAAAAATAAAGTACCGATCGTCATGTTAGGTCATTTTTATCAAGTATATGATATTTTAATTTCATAAGCACTAGCGTTAAAATTTTAATTATAAGTTATATCATCTATTTCTTGAAATTCTTATATATAAAAGGTCTTATATATAAGGCTATTATATTCACGTATTACAATGACATCGAACAATTTTCGTTCACAATATATCTATTTTCTTTCTCCTTTTTCATTTCTTTTATTTCTCTTTTCTTTATAACTCTTTTATTGATTTTTAAACTAAATTTTTAAAAACAATAAAACGAGAAATAAAAAGAATATTAAATATACTGTAAATTAAATCTTTTGTTTTGATTACACGAGCCATTTAAAAAATCCGAAAATGTTTATAAATTTAGGTTACATATTATTAGGTTTATAAGTTCTATCTAAACGTATTTTCTAATACTTAAATTAAAATATGTGTTATATGATAAAATATTTAAACTATTATTTTTCTAAATATCCTTTTTATTTAGTTTTTAATTTGTATTTAATATCATGTTGATTGAAAATTAATTTACATTGACTTGACTTTTTTAAATATTATTTATTATGGAAGGTTTAGTTATAAAAATGGTATTTAAGAATCTAATAAACTCCATATAATGGTTTTTTATAGGTTTAAATAAGGAGTAAATTAGTAATTTCAACTTATTTAAAAATTAAGAGATTTAAAATATGTAAATGCTTTACAAATAATATAGATACATACATATATATATATAAATACATAAAGGGTGGTTCATGTAAAAATTACAAGAAGTAATTAGGACCAATAGATCATTAAATCAATAGTTGTAAATGATTATGACATATTTGTAATGGTTTGAATAGATGTTATTAAAATAAATACAAAAGGGTATTATAAATATATACATCTGGCAACCCTTAACCTGTCACGTCTTTTATTTTATGCATCCTTGCCCCTTTATTTTACTGCCTGATCTCCTTTCTTTTATTAGCTTTTTTTTTATACTTCTTGATTCTGGATATACATATACCTATTTGTTACCTTTTGCTAAATATGTATCCAAATTTAATATATTAAAAAGTAACTTTAAAAGTTTAGTACATGCAATAGTAAAATATGACAAGTTAAATACATATTTATGAACTAAACCCTTTTTAAAATTACATCGTTTTCTTTTCTAACCATCATTATTTAAACCCCCTTTCCTTTTTAATAACTTTATTTTATTTTTAAAATTTTGACATACACTTTACTTTTTAAAATTATATAATTTTTTTCTTTTTTAACCATACGTTTTAAAATGTAACATAGATTTGTCATTTTTTAAAAAAATTAAAAAAATGATAGATTTTTTTTAATTTCAATCGTATCAAATTCTTCCTCTATATTTTTTAGGCGATAAAAATGAGAAAGAGTTCATTTGAAAACTAACACAAAATATTTTTTTTATTTATAATTAATACTAATGTATAACACGGACAACAAACAAAGTTTAATTTTAATACGTACAGGATAAAAAATGATATCTTAGAATTATTAAGGTTTTTTCAATCTAAATTTTTTAGTTCTTTTTAATATTTTAGTTCTTATTATATACACAATTAACCTAGGTATCTTTTATTTTTTAATAAATTTTTTTATATCTTCTTAAGTTAATGGATTTTTCTGATCTATGCTTAATCAAATAAAATTTTATAGCAATATTACTGAAACATGTTGTAGTTTTTTTTGGACAACACACAAATACACTAAACCAACTCATAAATCTATTTAATTATAAATCTATTTAATTGTCTACCGCAAGATTCGAACCTCATCTTCTTGGTAAGAATATCTTTTCACCAACGCCTAATAAGTTGTATTAAACATCCCGATACCCTTTTTCCTTTCTTTTATCTTCTTTATTTTTGATTGCTTTATAATCCTTGTTTTTTTCCTTTCTTTGTTGTTAGTGTTTTCTTTTCTATCTTTTATTAATACGAAATCAAAATTTATTTTTTAGTTTGCACTTTTTTTATACCGTGTATAAACACGAGGATTGTTAATGTAAACTTTTAGACATTAATGGTGTGGAATCTTAAACATATAATAAATTCATATATCGATAACAAATAAAAAACATTCATGAAAATCGGAAAATTAATAAAGAAAATTGATAATTTTAGGAAATTAATAGAGATGATTAGTGGGGGAAAATTCCAAAAATATTTGAACCCATTTTGAAATATAGGATTTTGATTGATAAAAAATATTCTAAATATAATTTTAATAATGTCATAAGTCTATTATTTTAATATATATTAAAGATTGAAGATAAAGATTAAATATTAAATATTAAATAAAAGATAAAGATATGCATGTTTTATAAGATATAGTCTTTTATACAATATTCCTATTTTTATGATTCTTTTTTTAGTGGATAAAATGCATAAAAATACAACAAACTTTGTCTTAATTATCATTGTATACAATCAACTTTAAATTCTTAAAAATAATACAACCAACTTTCATAATTCACTCATTGTGTGCAAACAACTTTTTTCTGTGTCTAGTATTTAGTTACTATTGTATACAATAAACTTTTCTATAATCTCCATTGTATACAACAACTTGCATACAATGGAAGGATTATAAAAATTGATTTTATTATCTTTTTAAAAATAAAGTTGATTGTATACAATGATAATTAAGACAAAGTTCATTGTATTTTCATGCAATTTACCCTTTTTTATAAGATACTAGTATGGTACACGCGTAATGCGACGGCGACGAATAATTTTTACTGATAACATGTCCGTTTCAAGACGTATGGGATATGATATTTATGTAATACAGTGACAATGAATAATTTCCATTTTGTGACTTATCCATTTCCTTTATCTTTTTTTCATTTTCTTTATTTTTCTATTCTCCGTAATTGAAAAAAAGTTCATGAAAATTATTTTTATTAATTAAATTAATTTATATTGACTTTGCCTTTCAAAAAAAATTATATTGATTTTATTTTTTTTAGAAGAGAAGGTTTAGTTATTAAAATAAAATATAAGAATCTTATTAACTATATCTAATAGTTACTTAATTTAATTTATATGAGTGTAATTTAATAATTTTAAAATACTTACAATTTAAAAGTTTAAGAAAAACATGTAAATGCTTTATAATATACTAGCATCAAACCCGCGCAATGCTGCGGCGCTAAATAGATTTTGGTTTACAGTATGTCGTTTTTAAAAATGTAATGATATGTTATTCGCGCGATTCAATGTCACGGAAAAGTTTTCTACAGTAACATATCCGGTTTTTTTCAAATTTTCTTTATTTACATTTAACTATTTTATTAATTTTAGAAATAAATTCTAAAAGACAATAAAATAAGAAAAAAGATTTATATTGATGAAATAAAGAGAAGAGTTAATAAGATTTTAAAAATTATGTTGATGTGGGTGGATAATTATGTTAGTATGAGAGAATATATTTTGAATAAAAAGTTAAAGTAAATTATAAGATAATAAAATAGTTAAAGATTGAGTGGATGAGATTAATTTAGATTAAATGAAGGGTATTATATATTGATTGAATTTTAAGAAGAAAAAGAATGTAAAATGCTTTATATAGTAGTATGAATTATATCTTAAATAAAACGACTTTAGTGTCGGTAGGTGTTTAAATGAAGAGATGTTAAAAATGCTCTATTTTCTCTCTCCCTTACGTGGTCTTTTTTTTTCAAAAACATCCATCAATGACGTGGAGTTTCCTTACACCCATCAAGTTAGTTTGGACGTAAGTCTATATCATTAATTATGTTCTTATAAGATTTTAATTATATTTTTTTAGTAGCATGCATTTAGATTGTTTGTGGTTATTGCAACTTTGCAAGTATAAAAAGACTTTTGAAGTTTGGATTTTTTTTTTGTTTCAACCATTTCGAGGAAGAACCCAACAAATGATTTTTATTATTTTTTATTTTTTATATTAGGCTTTTTATGGATACTGGTTGTAGTACGTGAACGGTTTTTTTCAATAAATCACATGTACCGGTTACGATGTTCACTAGTGAAAAACTAAAAAAAAAAAGAACGAGAAATCATCATGATTATAAATGAACACATGAATTTTGGTTAGAAAAAAATGTTGATGTTAAATGTTTACTAATTAACACAAATACCAATAAAAAAATAGCTACTAGAAAATTGAACTTGAACATTGTTACTAGAATCAAGAACATGGAGAATCAAATGATTTTGTGAGCTTGTGTTTATGAAACTATTTAGAAATACATTTGTTCATAATTCCATGAATAACAATTTGAGAGATTATAGGAATTAGGGGTAGAAAATGAGAATGATTAACATTGGTTGGTTAGGTGGAATGTAATCAATCATTACCTATTGATGAGGAATGAACCATTCCCAGTAAATTGGGGTTATGAATTCAGGCATGTGTTTATCCCCACCGACCACCGCCAGCATCACCAACCACCACCAATATTGCTACCACCATGCTCCGCCGCCACCATTGATCGCCGCCGCCACAAACCGAAACCACCACACCACCGTAACTCATAACACAATCACCACCTCTACTACCACCTCTACCTCATTCACCACCACCACCCGTCACAATCATCATCACATCAACCATCACCCGTCACAATCATCATCACATCAACCATCACTTGTCATCACCAACCATCGCTTGCCAACATCAATTGCCATTGATCATCGTCTTCACCAACATCATCTTAGTCCAATGGGTTGAGTCCTTTGAGGATTCCCCAAATCGCAATTCGTGAGGATCGCAAATCAACACTATGAACCAAATCGCAAAAGAGGAATATAATATTGAGCCACGATTGCAAATCACGGGTGGGACTAGAATTGTAAATTGAGTGTATAACCATGGAATCCTAAATAGGCTTTGAGACATGGTTCGCGAACTAGTAACATATGTAAATTGTGAATCAGTTTATATACATATATCCAAATCGCAAATTGAGAGTTTAAGTTGAATCGTAAATCAACAAGTAATGCTGGAATCGCAAATCTCATGACTATGCAACCGCAAAACCATTTTAAGGGATGAATCGCAAATTGGAACATTTGTGAGTTATGTTAGGATCGGAAATCTAAAACGTGATGAGTTGATGATTGGATTATAGCGTTTCATTTAGCAGAACCGTGTTTGTAGGTTCTTGCAGATAGGCGTGTTTAGCTGAAGTGTATTGTTGTCTATTGTGGTTAATTATGCTACTCATCGGGTGAGTATTCACTGTTCATGTGTGATTATTTTCTCTAATGTGTCGATGTGACATTTATGTGTAGTTGAGCACTCATTATTGTAGCTTTGGCAATTTATGTGCAGCTGGGCACTTGCTCGTGTGTGTGGCGTTAATAGAGTGAATATGTACTTGTTGTCCGAATGTGTGAATCTTGCATAATATGTAAGTACTATATTAGCTCCCTATGTTTTATGTTTTAATAGATACATCTACCTATTTTTGGGTCATTTACGTAAACACGTATATTAATTGGATTAAATTAATAAAATTCAAATTTGATTATAAAGAGCTTCTACAAAACATTCGATGATGCTATTATGTATGAATTTATGATTTTTAAAAGATTTAATATCCATATGTATGTTTTACAATTATTTTAATATATAATAGTATTCTTTAACACTAAAAACATTTAAATTTTACTTTAACAATCTCGTGTTAATTTATGCACGAAATATTAAACTAGTAATATATATAAAGTCACGGATCGATCAAATATCCATTACAAAAAAATGAAGAAAAGACCGATGAAGAATAACCAAGTTTTAAAAACATTAATTGTTAATGCACTAATTACTCTATAGGAACGATGGAAAAGGAAGTCGATAACCAATGGAAACGAATTAAATTGCTTTTCTTGCTTATATACACGCCATGTACAAAAGTAAGTAACGAATCAATTATATATCCATTACTAAAAGTAGAGAAATCTTTAAATTCTAATAAACAAGGATTTCAAGCTTTATATTTCGCGGGTTTTTCACAATTCTTCTTTTTCGGTTATTATTTGGTAATAATTCTCCTTCTTGATTATTTCAAATGATTTATGTTCTCATCACTGTTTTTTCAAAAAATTTGTTTCTAGGTTGGGTCTTTTCAATCTCAAATTTATAAGATGAGGGGATTCAATGATTTCACATAAGTCTCTCCAATATCTTCAACTTATATGCCTTGATTCTCTAAGTTTGACCATCAAGCTAACTTGGTATAATGTTCTTGATTTAAGATTACTATTTCCACCTATCTTTATTGATGATGATTTATGCTTATTTGTAACCCGACTAGTCCGAACTCGATTAACGCAGGCTAAACCGATAAAAGTATGTTACTAATAATTTAACAATGCACCGAAAGAATTTTAAATGATAATATGAGTATTCCGTTTAACCAATGAAACTAAGCATTCAAACTAGAACCACCATTGTCACTTTTGAATTCATTACGTTGATAAATAATTAATTTATCTATTACTAATGGAGTACGGGTGGGACTGTGGGAGTCGCGTCCCACTTAGTACTTAGTCTGCACGAGTATAAGACACTTTTCAACTTACACTAAGCAAGTCAATAACAGTTTGGATCAAAACAATTTGTCGTAACCTAAAACAGTTACCCAATTAACAATGAATATAACAACAATCATTATTCCCGCTAGCTTAAACACTTGAATGACTCACCCACATAGTAGTATAAAGTGTACTACAACCGGTCAAGCATAAGAACATAACCTAGAATGAAACAACAATTTTAATGTCTTTCCATCGAGGGCATCAACCTCATACACCCAATCCAAGACCCCATTCATGAAACATATGCCTAGCACACTAAGTACCAAGTTGGACGTGACTCCCACCCGTACCAAATCCCTAAGGTCGGTCCGCATCCGCTACTCCGACTAAGCAAAACACAAAGGGTATTACGGTGTCATTCAGATGAAGGTATTCACAATGTCTATGACCGATAGACATCTTCCCTCCCAACACCCATGTGATGGTATGCATAATGATCATGGTAACGACTCGAGAATTTAAGTATTTGTTCTATTAAGAATTTACATTTCCAAGGTGTATTAATGGTATAATTAACAAGAGGTGATTGGAGTATTTATTTTTATTGTGCTATAAGTAATATTTATTTTTACGTTGCTTTTGTCAATAATTGAATAGTTTGTGGTGGATTATTAAAAAGACGAACTTGTAGGATTAAGGACAAATTTTATTAAAGACTAATCATGGTTAGTGGGGAGTTACAACTTTTCATTAGTAAAGAAACGTGTGTGAACTATGAGTTTTGTGACTGATGGGAGAAAACCAAGAGAGAGAGAGAGATCAAGTGTTGATAAAAAAACTCTCGAAGGTTTTTGCTGCTAATCATTCACAAGTTCATAATCCATCTAGCATGTCAAGTTCTAGTTTTGATGATAAATTATTGGGTTTTTTAATTTGGAAACCGTTGGCTGCGAAGAACAGACGAATTTGTGAAGATGATGTAATTAACATATCAAATGTTGTTAAAAGATGAAATTAATTATTAGGGTTTGTTAGATTTATGTTTATGATGATTTTGGTATAAGAAATATGAGTTTAATCGAGTTTTCTAATCGACTGATGAATCAATAATGGTTAGACTGTGTTCTTCGGTTTTCTATTCATGTTATAGGAATCGTGAACTGAATTTTATCATTGGCACATGGTTGATTCTCCATAAGGCTTGAGTCTCCTTTCACGATTCCAAGGGTTTACGATTAGACCTGGTTTTCAACGCATGTGGTTTGCAATTGGCCACTTTGCGATTGTGATGAATTTCGGTTGATGAGAGTTGTGATTGGCTGATTTGCGATTGAGATCGGTTTATGATCAATGAGCTTTATGATTGATGTAATTTGCAATGGTGATTAGTTTCGGTTGGGATTTACGATTGGTGTGGGTTTGCGATTTAGTTGACTTCTGACTAGAAATTTGAGTGTAGGGTGTTTCATGAGCTTGGTTATTTCCATAAGGAATTGTTTCTCGATAGTTAGTGTTGAACCAGTATAATTTCTAAAACCTAATACAAAAACAAAATCATTTTCTAAAAAGACTTACGATTTCATGATGTTTATTAACGATGAGCACCGTGATCTAATGACTGATTTATGTTGTGATTAATGAATTGTGTAACGATGCAATGTGGATTTATTATATGATGATGTAAATAGTTGCTATGATGTTTATATTTATGATGACAACGACATTGGGCATGGATAGACCTACTCCTATGATGCATTGATGATGCCTAGTAAGGTAGACGTGTGCCTTCTAGGACTTTGCTAGCATGACGATCGTTAGTTGTGAGGTTTTCTAAACAATCATGGTAACACGTGGTGGTTGAGTACCTTAAGTACTTGTACACCAGAGTGGTTCGACCAAGAATGATGCGGTCAACGTGCATAATACCATGCGGGTGGAAAGAGGGTTTGATGTTGGGCACCAGTTGTACTTTCTCCCGAATGACTTATGTCGGAGTAGCGAAAGTGGAGGGACCACAGGAGTTAGAGTACACACGCATCCCACTTGGTACCAAACTTGTCGGGCATGCCTAATGAACCAATGCCAATACGAACAGACCTTGAAACTCTAGTAATTACAAGTCATGTATGTTGTATATGTGGTATATTGGGGGTAGCGATGATACATGATGAACGAAGATAGACCCCGCTTATGTTACGATGAAAACGATGAAGACTAATGATGGTTTGAGATAATATGATATTTAATATGTGAACGATGTTATACGATGTTTATGATGTTACACGATGTTAAATAATGATCTTTAAATGATGTCAGTTGATCATATGGAGATTATTTATGATGCTATGTGGGAGGGTTAAGGCTATTTTTATAATTACGTGAACTTAATTAATGACCTTTTTAATGTATGATTTTGTGTCACTACTATGCTGACTCATGAGATGTAAGTCGACATTTGTTTATTTGAAATGTATCTTGTATTCGTGTATGTGATGTAGGTGTACTTGTTTGTCTGGTGAGAGTGGGTGTTATTGGATATAAATTGTTATAGACATTTTAGGCTTTATTTAATGTTGACCGGTGGTTGACTTTTTAAATAATGTGTTTTATTTTGGAACGACAGTTTAACTACGGTTAATGTAGTGGTTTTATGACAGTGTTTGTATAACGGTTTTAGCTGTTGTACATTTAACGATGTATTTAAAGTCGACGAGACAATCATAAGCTAAGTCACACACCACTCAACTGCATAGGTATTCACATACCTACCACCATGTGTCATCGAAGTATCTAGAATAACTTGGTGATTGCTATAATGGACTAGCACTTCCTATAATGTCATAACCAAAACCTACTAGGCAAACTCTATGCAAGTAGAAGGATCTACCTCATACCACTAATCGAATGCAAGCATAGACAAACACAAAAAAACAGTAACACGATGTAATCAAACACAATGCATACCATAACCATTAGTATACTTATAAAATGCAGACAAAGATGACTAGCATTATCCTAACAAAAATAATAAATTGCTAATTTAGAATCGTAAACCAGTGTACAAATCAAACTGAAAACAATCTTTAGTCATAGTTTTACCACGCAATTTTAATTATAAACAACTAAACACATACGAATAATCAAATAAGAAGACCAAGGTTTAGAAATCATTCAACCATTAACGATAGGTTTACAACTCGAAAATCCCGATTAACCTTGTATTCCACATTTAAAAATGTTATCAAACTCACGTGGAAATCAACAACCACAAGTCTATGACCCAATATAGAAATCTCTACGAGAACCATTCACCCAAACATAACCTACAACCGAGTTTCAAATACATAAATCAACTTGTATATGGAAAAGGTTTCGAAAAAAAAACCATCTCTATAATATATTTTCTCGCATTCAAATACTTATATTTATCCTAAGTTAAACCTTTACACCATTCCACATGTTCTCATCTATTTCAGTTTTTAAGAAGCAACCACCACTACGCATAGCACCTCTTCCCCTCCCTACTATGCAGTAGCTCACAATGAAAGAACTCTTTATGTGTAGTGATATCATGTGTAGTGACATCAACAAACTATTTTCTCATTGCATCCTTAAAGGTTATAAAACAAAACAACTTGCATCCTTTTTAGAATTCTTTGTTGATAACATGAGTTCTAGTCCCCTTCACATTATATAAATCACAACCATGCCCCCAAGTTCAAATTTAATAAACCTAAAAGAATTTTAGTTAAGTTTAAACTTGACAAATCATGAATTTCCTTTAATAATTATTTTCTTAAAATCGATGTTACACCATACACAAATAACTTGTTTAAGAATTTTCTTAATCTTTCAAATAACTTTTAAATTATATATGTTTTTTACCTTCTAAAGAGAACCACAATCCACCCTTACAGTTACTATTCGGCATCGACTATTCACGTAAATTCAACATATTAATCGATTCATCAAAATTCTTTGTCCAAGTCTTGTACTGTGAAATTCAATGGTCACATACTGCAAATCGTAATAAACCAATCTTATTTGGAATTTTAGAATTGTTAAAGGTAAATTTTAAATGACAAAAATTCTTGTATAACCTAAACTAATTATTTCGAAAGACAAATAAAATATCTAAGATGTTTGTTTTAGTTAATTTTGGACTTGATTAAATAAGTTTTTTCTTCCGTTTATTTTTTATTTTAAGCCATAATAAACCCGTAACGCTGGTTGAAAACACTCTCACCACACTCTTACGTCCATACACCCAACTTCACCACGCCTGCAAAACCCTAAAACAGTAAACAGGCGGAAAAAAACATATCTACCGCCGCTGGTGACGCCGTTCTTTCTCTATTGGTTAGAATTCGCGTGACCGAAGCTAGGGCTGGATCTTGTCATCACATAGGTAATCGGTGTTTTTGTAAAGTCATA
Organism: Dittrichia graveolens; assembly: GCA_038502395.1. Lineage (NCBI taxonomy): Eukaryota > Viridiplantae > Streptophyta > Magnoliopsida > Asterales > Asteraceae > Dittrichia > Dittrichia graveolens. Next base: position 5,235,359 of record JARJIL010000002.1, on the reverse strand, counting down.
TCGTCGAACATCATCATCAGAAGGTGCATCCGGTGGTTGGGAAATGGCGAGGATGGGCAGAATCGCGTAAGATAGACCGTGTGGAATATTGGAATCACACAATTTGGTTATCAGTTGCCTATTTTGCGTGCTTCGTACGGTCTATCCCACGCTAATCTGCAGATTCCTCTAATATCTCACACGCTTGAGGGTAGGGTGTCCTTTACTTTTAGCACCATACAAGCAGTAAGCATATTCTTCCCCCAGAAAAGTAAGCATCCTTTCTAGTTATTCGAACCTAATGGATAACATCCGGTGAAATTACTCACTTTTTATTGCAATATCTAGTCGGATTTCCCCTTGATTTTATCTGGTTGTTCTTGCAGCCACTGTTGCATTTGGTTCTCCTGAATTTTGTTTGTTTTTGTTTTCTTTGGATTATGCAGTACTGTTCTTGCTAAACTGCACGTTTGAATGTTATAAAAGCAAAGAACCTGTGAAAGAATGGATGATAAGACCAGCACACAGGAGGATTTAAAGCCTTCTTACTGGCTGGATGCGTGCGAGGATATTTTGTGCGATGTTTTAGTTCCAGGCGAAGAAGTTTGTCCCTCGGATGTCAGCCTGGATCCTTGTTTCTTTGATGGTATCCTTGATAGTATCCCTACAAACGTTGATGCTCCACTCACAGTGTCATCTGCCTCAAAAGCAGAAGATAATTGTAGTGGGTCGAATGGTGTAAAGAGAGGTGGCAGTGAGGCCAACAAGCCTCATGAAAATCGAACGGGGAATGAGACGTTGGAACGCAAGGTTGGATTTCGGAGATATGACGAGTTTCAGGGGTATGATAATCAAGAAAGATTTGGGAAAAGGGCTCGCATTGAGAGGGAAAGACCTTGTAGGAAGAGGACCCGCGATCAGGAAGGGAGGGATAGAAGTTCAATCAGGAGAAAAGAACAACATTGTAATGGTACAAGGGGCAATAGGGATATGGATTGGAGAGAAGGAAGGGGTTATTGGGAGAGGGACCGATTGGGCATCAATGATATGGTTTTCCATCCAGGTTCTTGGGAAGCTGGCTGTATCAGAGATATCAAGGCTCCTCTTGAGAAAAATCTTGACTTTAATCAAGCAGAGTTAAAAAAAGATGATGATTCAAAGAAAAAAGTGGCGAAGGAACATGCACGCAAGTATCAGCTGGATGTTCTTGAACAAGCTAAAAACAAAAATACCATAGCCTTTTTAGAGACGGGGGCAGGGAAGACCCTCATTGCTGTCCTTCTTATAAAAAGCGTGTGTATGGATTTGCATAGAAATGGCAAGAAGATGCTAGCTGTATTTTTGGTTCCAAAGGTGCCACTTGTTTATCAGGTAGTTATATGTCACACAAAATGTTGTTTGCTCTTTTTTGAACTTGCAGTGCATACTCTCAAGTTTTTGTTATCCCAATCATATGTGCAGCAAGCAGAAGTTATTCGTGAGCAGACTGGCTACCAAGTTGGTCATTACTGTGGTGAGATGGGCCAAGACTTTTGGGATACTAGAAGATGGCAACGGGAATTTGAGAAGAAACAGGTGGCTTTTTATTATAAGTGGAAAACATACTATGTTTCCTAATTGTTTGCTAGCGGTGTGTCTGAAATAGGACTAATTCCTACTTATTCGTGTGGTAAATTTTATTGTGGCAGTGTAAGCTTGGAGAGTTACCTATAAGTTTCCCCCCCTATACATTTACAGCCTTTTGGTCTTCGATGACTATTAGTCATTAGATAGGAATAGAACTACCAGTGAAGTCTCATTTCTTTGATGTGCATTTAGTGTGTGGCAGATGCTAGTTGTCGATGGGATGCAGGGAAACCAAATCTGCAGTACTTGACTAAATCTTGTCGACATGTGTGATATCATTTCTTGTAGCCTCCTCTTGTGCTTAAAGTCGTGATGACTCTCTTATCATCAATTAAAACTTATCATTATGATTCTTTTCAATCTACGAATTCCTCCCTTTTCAAGACTCCTTATTCTGTTATGCGGCTTATGCCTGTGTTTAATAAGTAAAGCTATATTCATGTCTCTAAAGATATTGAATACTTTCTGCAAATCACTATCTATTATTATAGTATTGAGAAAGTTAATTTCCATACAAGTTGTTAAGCCGGTTTTAGGAGCTATTGGTTGCTGTGTTGCTACAAATTTAGCTACTCTTTCCCTCTAAAAACAGAATCCATATCTGTCATTGTGTGTGAATGGAATTGTTTTTTAATCAAGGTTAAAGCAATAGTAGATTGGATTTAGTCAATTAGCTATTAGTCATTCGGTCTATCTGTATATAGTCATGCTGGAAGCATGTCGATGGGTACTGCTGCCGCTAATTATGGAAATGACGTGGCTTATTGATCATTTTTCTAAAATTTACTTTTTCTTGCCTGCAGGTTTTTGTGATGACTGCTCAGATTCTTTTAAATATTCTCAGACACAGCATAATAAAAATGGAAGCAATAAATTTGCTCATACTAGATGAGTGCCATCATGCTGTAAAGAAGCATCCATACTCTTTGGTGATGTCCGAGTTCTATCACACTACGACCAAGGAGAAAAGGCCGTCAGTTTTTGGAATGACCGCCTCTCCTGTTAACCTAAAGGGTAATAGGCATTCTTCATGTTGCCAATTTTCTGTTTGGTCATTAATCTAGTGAATTACTTATTTCTCACATAACTTGTGTTGCTTATGGCGTAGGCGTCTCTAGCCAAGTAGATTGTGCGATCAAGATTCGTAATCTTGAAACAAAACTAGACTCTGTTGTTTGTACCATTAAAGATCGTAAGGAGCTTGAAAAACATGTTCCCATGCCGATAGAAACTGTAGTGGAGTATGATAAAGCAGCTAGTTTATGGTCACTTCATGAGCAAATAAAGCAAATGGAAGTGGCAGTTGAGCAAGCTGCACAATCCAGTTCCAGAAGAAGCAAGTGGCAGTTTATGGGAGCCAGAGATGCTGGGGCTAAAGAAGAACTCCGCCAAGTTTACGGTGTCTCTGAAAGAACAGAAGGTGATGGGGCTGCCAATTTAATTCAGAAACTGAGAGCTATTAACTATGCACTTGGTGAACTTGGACAGTGGTGTGCTTACAAGGTACAAGATAATGATATGCTAGCCACTTTTTGGGTCAAGTTCTGGGTTCTTTTCTGATGGAGTAATTTCAACCCATCTGTGGGGTAGTGGGTCCGCTCAGGTTGCCTTTAATTTGTAAAAATAGTCAACAGTATTTAAAAATGGAACAAGTCAAAAGTTGGTTGACATGTATTCAAAGTGTTTATAGTGTTCTCATTTGTTTAATTAGAAGGAATTATGTAGATGTTTTAGAACTATAGACACAATTAACTCATTAACAGTCTAAACTTTTTAAAAAAATAGGTAAAGAAGTGTTTGGTCCCATCTTGACCTGCACTTTAAAATGATTCGTTTAGACTTCAACTCGGTTCGATTTGTTAGCCTACTTGCCTATTCTGGCACCTCTAGCTCTAGTGTTTTGCGACTTTATTGGATCCTTGACTCTTGATTTTTTACTAGATCTGATGATGATTAGTAACACTTCTGTTTCACAGGTTGCACAGTCATTTTTGACAGCCTTGCAAAGTGATGAAAGGGCAAATTTCCAGCTTGATATAAAATTTCAAGAATCCTACTTGAGCAAAGTCGTTTCATTATTGCAATGCCAACTATCAGAGGGAGCCGTTTTACAAAACATGGGTGAAGTTGATGAGAAGGGGTGTGAAGCAAGCTGCCTTGATGAGATTGAGGAAGGGGAGCTTCCTGACATCCATGGTCAGTATATGACAAATATCTTCATCTTTGGTGATTATAAAGTTTTGAAGAGTTAACCGTTACTAGATTAATCACGTGCCTTTAACATAATTATATTATTCATCTTTTTTTTTTCTCAAATAAACTTTGATAGATTTTTAATTTTTTTCATATGAGGGTTGAACCTTTTGTTAGTTTCGGTATAAGAGTTTCCCTTTTATACCAGTTGGACATATCGGCCATAGTTTGAAGTAGAGTTTCAACTTTCAAATATCCAATAGGGTCTAATTTATTGGTGGTGGAATATCATGATCTTGTTTGGACCTGATACGAACCAAACTTAAGGAGGTTAGGTTGCGTTCACTTCCAGAAAAATCCTCCATTTTTCAAGAAAATTGAAAATTAGAAAACATGTTCACTTGCACATTTTTTTCAGAAGAACTCTCACTTTTTCACATTTTATTTTTCCAAACTTTCATACTTTTTCAAACAACTTTTCAAAAAAAACATTTCAACCAAACATGTTTTTCATTTTTTTTCTGAAAAAGGAAAACTCCACCTCTTTATTAAAACACGTTTTCTATTTTTTTTTTCAGAAAATGAAAACTCCATTTTTCACAGAAAACGAAAAACAGAAAATTTTTCTACTGCTAAACGCAGCCTTAAACATTTGTTTTTGTAAGAGGGCTGGATAAAATTTAATTACGTGTTTCTAGGTTTAAAATTTGTGATTTTAATTCATGTTTCTTGAATTTAGATATATGGGGATTAAGTTTGTAAAATGTAAATAGTGTATGGTAGGGGGTAACAGTGAACTTTGTTTTTGTGAGACCCTAACTTATTGAATTGCTAGTGTGTCGTATTTCTTTTCAATTTCTTGCTTGAATAATATTTGAACCTTTATCAATTGAATTCGTATCAAATTGTATTAAAGTCTTCAATTCTATGGGTGACTCAAAGAGGATACTATAGTGGCCGCGACACTTGTAGGAGCTGTGGAAGTGAGTGGCGACGACACTCTTCAATTTTTTTCTCGATTTATGTGAGTTAGTTCCATTGACATGACAAAAGCTAGTAAATGACGTGGCAACACTAATGCGAAACTCGGTGTTGTTATCAAAGCAGAAACAACCATAACCGCCAGTCTTTACTGGCACGAACAAGCATCGGATTGATTGTTAACGAGCAGATCAAAATCCATGTTGAGCCTAATTTTGTAGGGGAGAAAAAAATAAAAGGGATGGCTTTTGATTTTGGTGAGCACAAGAATGATTGAATTAGGGACGAGTTCGGTTCCAAAACCGGCTCGAACTTGAAAAAATTTAAACTGAAAAAGCCCAAAAGTTAGGACTGAGAACCGAACCGAAATATATTAATCGGTTTTGGATCTAGTTTTTCGGTTAAATTCCTTTTCAAATTTCGGTCTGGTTCTGGGTAAAAACTTAAACCCGTTGGTACTGAAAACTAAAATAAAGGAAATATAGGAATTGAGAACCGACCAAAAAGTGTGTAAATCAGTATGGTCTGGTTCTAATTCGCGACCGGTTCGGGCTCAACCTACTTAATAGTTTGAGTTCCAAAATTCAAACTATTTTGCACTTCAAGGCTTCAAGCTCGTGAGCCTAATTGAACTTATGCTAAATTACATCTTTACCCTTTTTAAGTACATATATTACCTACATATTCATACTGGTTAGTAACATCTAGTTACATAGTTATGTTAAGGAATTTATTACTATTTCGAGTCGGGTTGAGCTTAATTGTCTACTTCATTGAGTTGAGCTGGATCTTGAGATTTGAGTCTCGGTTGAGTCCGAGCTTCACTACTCGACTTGATTAAACCCCTAAGAAGAACTAAGGATCGAGTTTTGCTTAAAAGAATTAAATATACCGGTGTTTGAGGGAAAGGTGTCGGTAGATGAGGTGAAGACGTCTATGATAAGCTTTATTCTAAAGTACAAGAGATCAAAGGAGGTAATCATTTGTGTTTGGTGGCAATTTGTTTGGAAGGGTTAGTGCTCTCATTGGAGTGTTGGGGCGCATCATTTAGAAATGGAGGGATTTTTAAAGAACGTTGTCATAGATATTTCAACATTGCTTTGAAGGAACCTTGTACATAAAGGATCACACAAGAAGGAACAACAAGGAAGTATGTATTGTTGTTTGAGAAATTGGGTTGTTGGAATTACATAGGCGATTTTAGAAGGAACTTTCATAAAGGGCCTCAAGCCAGACTTACACTCAATAGCTCGTGTCATGCAACTCGAAAGACTTAACCACACTATACAATTGTCAATTTTTTCTGATGAGAGCAAACCAGGCACGTTGTCATGAGCACTATGCGCGGCTCATTTGTTGCATTGGAAAAGAGTCATGGTAGGTCTACCAAGAGGCATGATTAATTCAACTGACTTTGAATTCACTGCAAAAGAGCAAAAGAGCTATTTTTCCAATGCGATGAGAAGTTCATTCCAGGCCATCGGTTTGATGGTAAAACCCTGTAAGTATTGCTCATCCACGGGATCCCGATCTTGAGAGTGATTAAGAAAAATTTCAAAGCCACAACTTGAGAGCAAGGTGCGTTTTGGCCTTTAGGGAGGAGAGTATTGATATGAACCGAATTAAAGGGGTCGAAGGGGAACTAGTTATTTTGTAGAAGTTAGAGGGATGAATAAGATTTAGTTATAGAATTAATTATCTGTTTCAGTTTTTCAGTGACGTTTCTTAAAATAAGATAGCTTGGGAATTAAGTTTGGTAAAATGTAAATAGTGTAGGTGTAACACTTCACCCACCACGACATAATAGTGTTCGTTTTGCCTTATTAGGGTATGGATTTGTTTCCGATGACTTGGGCGAGGACTTGGTATATCTTCCTTGTCCAAGAATGTCCAAGACTAAGGGTGTGTTATGGTTGGACGGAACGGAAAGACAAAGGAATGGAATGGATGGGGTAATGGAATGAGTGGTGGAATGAGATGATCCATTGCATTCCTTTATCATGTTTGGTTTGTATGAAGAATGGAATTTCATCACATAACATGTTTAAAGTAATTTTTTATTAATATTTAATAGTTTGACAGTAATTTTTTGATATTCTATATCAAATTTTCATGTTATATAGATACTTCTAGATATATATTTTGCAGTTAGTTCATAATTTAATAAAAACTATAATGATTTATTTGGTAACATAGAAAAATTAAGCATAAAGAAGATTAAGAAAAATATTGTTATAGAAAATTATGAAAAAATATTACTTTTAAAAAAATTATAATTATGTTAATAAAATTAAAAGAAGATTAAATTATAAATTTTTATTCCATTCCTAGAAAGGAGTAAAAACATCACATCTTCAAGAAATGAAAATGAGGGAATGACGTTCCTTATGGGTCCATTCCATTCCTAAGTGAGTATCAAGCATGTTTTACTAATTTTGTCAGAATGCTCTATTCCATTCCGTCTTTGATTCATGCTATCCAAACATAGTCTAAGCGAGGACTTCCCACGGATCACCAATTCTAGTACTACTCCAGCCCAAACATGCCAAGTATGGAGTTCTTATGGGATCTGTTATGCTTGTGATCCCAAAAAGCGTTGTATCTGGTTATGCCAAGATTTACTTATGAACCCAACATCTCTAATGTTCTAGGCCAAGGTGTAGGGTAGAGAAAAAGAGGCTTTGATTGTTCTTCCTAAAATCGTGTTCTTTTGGAGACCTTAGCATGCTACTATGCTAGTGTCTTGGATTGCTAGAGCTATAGTTGTATTTGCTTTTCAATTTCTTGCTTCAATAGGTTACAAGCCTTTGTCAATTGAATTCATATCGGGACCTTAGAATCTTAGTTATGATATAGAAGGCTAGAAGCCTAGAAGCACCATGTAGTTTTCTCATGTAATAGAATAAAAGCTTATCTGGACATTGTATTAGAGAATTAGGTGGAGACTAGTCATCATTGATATTTCTCAAGACTTCATTCTTCTCCATATGTGAATCTTCTGTAATAAATTCTATCGACTGCTACACTAGTTTTGAGCTCAAATGACATCGCGTGCCCTTGATTTTTTCCATGAGGGAGGCTGTTGCTTTTAGTGAAATTGATTTGGTTGAAGAGTTGAAGGGTCACATGAACTAATCTATTCTGGTTATAAAAGCATAAACCGTACAACCTTTATGTCTAAGAGCTATCTGATGCAACTTGGTTTCACATAACAAACATGCAGTGGACAAAAAAAAATCAAAAAACCTAAATTTAGAACGATGCATAGCCATAGTTACTAGGATTGCTCCATGTCACGTTTTACGTTCTGGATCGTGCGATCCTTTTTTAGGTACAGAAGCGTTCCAATCGCTAAGGAAAACGCTATCGGAAAGCTGAATCGTCTTCAATTTCAATCCTATCCCATATTGGAATTCGATTTCAATCTGCAAGGTACTATGATCCATAATCGGAAATTGATTTATGAAAAGTTTGAACTTGGTAGATGAATCGATTGTTCCAATTAAATAAACTCGGGAACCCATGACTTTGATAGAACCGAACTTGGGAACACAATCGACCTTTATCAAGTCATTTTATACGATCATTACTCCCATGTCATCTAGAAAAAAAAGGTTGTTACTTAGGCTTACTTTCACAATTCCACTTCATCAAATTTTCAATGTTTCTCAATTCTAGATTCTGGAATGATTGAAGTATGAAAAGCAACAAAGGATGATGTCACCGGAAGTTTACCATTTCTTATGCTAGAATTCATGTACATTTTTTGGTGCTTAAGTAGGAAAAAAAGCAGAATTCAAAAGGTTTCCTACTCTGCCCAAGGATTGAGTGAATTACGAGGGCTTGTTAAACAAAGTAAAATCAGCTGAAAAAGCAGGTGTTTTTAGATCTTTAAAGAATTCTGTAATCAATAAAGACAAAGTTCTACCTCTAATTCTAAAAAACCAATTTAAGATTCTTTTGGTGTGATGAAAAAAAAACATAGTTGTTAAGAAGATCATAAGAGGGTTGTGTGCTAATGGCATTCCTTTCATTGTTCTACATAATCCTCGGTTTCAAGAGATGATCACAACAATAAAAAGGGCCCTGTTGGTTATAAGGCTCCTTCGTATGATAAAGCTCAAAACGTTTTGCTTGACGAATGTGTGAGAGATGTGGAAAAGGACCCGACTTCACATGGCATTTCCATTGTGTCGGATGGGTGGTATAAAGTTAAGCATCGGCCACTAATCAATGTTATTGCTGTGAATAGTTGTGGTGCCATGTTTATGTACGCAGATGACTTTAATGGTCTAGAGAAGACAGGAGTTGCAATTGCGAATCTCTTGCTTAGAGCCACTGAAACCGTACGACCGAATAATGTCCTTCAAATCTTGACGGACAATGCAACAAAGTGTAAGGCTGCTGGAAGGGAGGTTGAGTCGTCAAGAAGGTTATAAACACATTTTTGGTCTCCTTGCTGTGTTCATACATTGAATATGATTTCTAAAGATCTTGCAAACAATTGACTAATGGACACATATAGGATAGTGAAAGTATTTGTTAAGTATTTTCTTAGTCACACCCATGCTTTGGCTATTTTTAGTGATAATTGTTAAAAATAGCCAAAACTAGATTTGCCTCATTACATTTTGTTCAAAAGGTTATGGGATTGTAGAGAGTCTCTTGCTACACCAATTTTACTTAACTCATGGAGAGATTGGATGAAAAATGGTGATGAAAACACTAGGAAAAATGGATTATTGGTTGCTGATACAATTGAAAGTGAAGAATTTTGGGATGATGTGGAAAGTATTTTTGCTTTTACTAAACCTATATACTTGATGATTAAATTCTGTGACGGTGAGGGATCAAAGATGGGAGAAATGTACGGGATAACATGTTGGGAGAGATTAAGGATGTCATGGTGAATCATCGTTATTCTGGATATTACTCTCAAGTGTAGAATAATGTATTAGCTAGGTGGGAGAAAATGACAATCCCTTTACATTGTTTGGGATTTGTACTATCTTTAAGTATTTATGATAAATCATATCTTGAGATGGCACCGGGGTGGAGTTCCTAGAAAAGCTTCAAATCTTTGATAAAGAGGTGGTTGGTGTGATGGAATCTTTCTAGAGGATTGCTGAAAGTGAAGAAGAAGAGCGTATTCTACGTGAACAATTTGCTACTTTACACGGAACTGGGTTCGTTTTGGTATGTGAACAATTTGCTACTTTGAGGATCGCTAATCTTAAAAATTCAGTACGAAGTGGGGGGGTAGTCTTCTCCGGAACGCTATTTCGGTATGTGGAACGTTGTATCATGTAACATGGTACGATGTACCATATATTACTAAAATATATAACAATATAATAAATAAAAGTATACTAAATACCAAAAGATCAATGATATACCGTATATAAGTTGATTGGGTTCCCAATTCAGATGTATCAGAGTTCGATTTGCCATTTGGGTTCCCGAATTGGTATGTGTTCGGGTCGATTTGGGTTCCCCAGTTTATTTAATTGGAAACATCGATTCATCTACCAAGTTTGAACCTTTCAGAAATGATTTCTGATTATGGATCGTTGTACTGTACCGATCGAAATCGCGTTCTAGTATGGGTTAGGATCGAAATCGGGGATGATTGGGATCGTTGCTTCTATCTTTCCGATCGCGTTTTCCATAGTGATTGGAACACTTATGTACCAAAAAACGGTTGCACGATCTGAAACATAGATTGTGGGGGGTTGGATGATCCTATTAACTATGGATTAGACTTGTACTAGAGCTAAGAGTTGTTGAACAGTTTTCTATTTTTGTTTTTTCAGTTTCCTAGAAAAGTGGAGATTTCATTTTTCAAAAAGTTTGGAAAACGCGTATAGATCAAAGGGGGAGTTTCCATTTTCATCAAAGAGTAGAAAACATGTTTGGATGTGGCATTTTCCGTAGTTTGCAGTTTCCGGCTTTCCATTTTTGTTATTATTATTTAATAATAATAATAATAATAATAATAATAATAATAATAATGTTATTATATATTATTATAATTATTGCTATTATTTATTAACATTATTTGTCTATTTTACAATCATTATTACTACTTCATTTATATATATATATATATATCAATATAGGGAAAAATTTAAACGAGAATGTCTTTTGTGCGAGAACTAATCTTGGCCCTTGATTAAAATAAATCAATGGCTAATAATTGTAATGGCTCATTAATGCGCTCATTAATGAGGCGTATTTTAGGAAAATCAAGCCTCACCGAATCACTCATTAATGACGGTCCACCCGGACTCAATTCACGGTTGGGTAAATATATAAATGACCAAAATACCCATTTCAATGAGTCATTAATGTTGTTACAAATAGTTCAAGCAGTTCTCGCAGGAAAAACAGGCCGTGTTTGAACTTTTTCATATATATATATATAATAGAGAGAGAGAGAGAGAGAGAGAGAGAGAGAGAGAGAGAGAGAGAGAGAAATTGGACCAAAACATGGTCAAAATCGGACTCAAAATGATAGAAAATGGAGGGATGTTGAAATTGGGATCGATTTGCTCTTCTTGGATGAAATATCGACTAACCTTTGGGAGCAGGGGTGTTGAGTAGTTGATGAAGCAGCTATTGATGAAAGAACCATTGTTGAAGAGTGATTGATGATGCAATCGATTGTTGAAGAAGAAGAGTGATAGAAAACAGGAGCATGAGGTGCCAGTTGTTGAAGAAGGGGGTTGGGATTGGGAGAACTTTATCAGGGTGATGTTTTTTAAGGTTTATTTGCTCTTTTTATTATAGTTTAATCTCCTTATAGCTTAAATTAGTTACGAAGTTGCCATAACCTATATATTTAAATTATTAATTAAATTATATCATTTCAGAATTTAACTTAAAAATGACAATCCAAATAGTCGAGAACTGCTCGAGTATTTTCCCCCTAGGGCGGTTACTCAATACACCTTGGTTGACCGCTCAACTACGGCCTAGCGAGTTCTATAACCTTGGTGATATGCATGATATATATGCAAAGGATGAATAAATTTATGATTGCCTGCAGTGTGCTCTCTTAGACAAGGTTAACCAGATTGGTTACATGAATACAATTCTGAAACTATGACACTAGCTTTAGTATATTAACTAGTAGTGAATGAGAATAGTGTAAGGATCAAATAACATAACGTTCTTTTCACATCGTTTATATATTAATATTGCGAGATGTGCTATTATTATTAATGTCTAGAAGGATACACCTTCATGGGTTTTTGTAGCATTAGGGAATGAAGGAACTAGGTCCTTTTTTATAACAACAAGCCTTGTGTTCACACGTTCTTAAATCTTAACTATGAGTCCTTTGATTTTATTTTTACTAATTTTTTATTGGTTATAGCTGTCTCTGGGGGAGAGCATGTGGATGTGGTTATAGGAGCTGCAGTGGCTGATGGAAAAGTGACCCCAAAGGTCCAGTCCCTGATCCAGATACTTCTCAGATATCAGCACATGGAAGATTTTCGTGCTATCATATTTGTTGAGCGAGTTGTGTCTGCCCTTGTTCTTCCCAAGGTTTAATATTAGTCGCTTACCTTTTATTTTATTTTTTGTTTTCTTAATCTTACTATAAACATAACATGGGCTGTCAAACATGCAGGTTTTCGCCGAGCTTCCTTCTCTAAATTTTATTAATTCAGCAAGTTTGATAGGGCACAATAATAGTCAAGAAATGCGGACATCCCAAATGCAGGATACTATTTCCAAATTTCGAGATGGCCGTGTATGTATTATAACGTACCATGTGAATTATGGCAGTTAGAGGTGGCAGTTTTGATCCATTTTTATATAAAATGGGTTCATTTGGGTTAATTTTATGGAACGGTGGTTAGATGGTAGAAGATTTAACTAAAGAGAAAAGGCCAGAGCAGTTTAAATGGTTGAGCGGGTCAAACAGGTTGAAAGTCATCAAAAATATACTCAAGTGCATAAAATTGTTTATATGCTTTATTTAAAAAAATGTTATAATGATTACTGTTACACTATAGTTTTGTAATCATATCCAATGCATTAATTATTTTATATCTATTAATATTAAGAAAAAAAAAGTGAGGGATTAGCAAAACCCAACCCAGACCTGTTTGAATCCGTTACCCACCCTGACCATTTTGCCACCATGAATGCCAGTGAGTGTGCATTTTGACTAATCTTATGATTGATGTTTGGTCACTGTCTCTGATTTACAGGTGACCCTTTTAGTTGCCACCAGTGTTGCTGAGGAAGGTCTTGATATTCGCCAATGTAATGTTGTTATTCGGTTTGACCTTGCTAAAACTGTATTGGCATATATCCAGTCTCGGGGCCGGGCCAGAAAGCCAGGGTCAGATTACATCTTGATGGTAGAGAGGTAATGTTAACTATATCTCAAATCCTTGCTATTGATCCATACTTGACAAGAACTAAATGACTTTAGAAAAATTTCATTTTCTTCAGAGGGAATTTGTCACATGAGGCGTTTCTGAGAAATGCTAGAAACAGTGAAGAAACTTTGCGGAAGGAAGCAATTGAAAGAACTGATCTTAGTCATCTTAAGGGCACCTCAAAGTTGATTTCCATAGAGCCAACTCATGGTACGGTCTACCAGGTGGAGTCAACTGGTGCTGTTGTGAGTTTAAATTCTGCTGTTGGTCTAATTCATTTCTACTGCTCTCAGCTTCCTAGTGACAGGTGGTCATAATATATTTTGATATCATACTTTATCTTGTGAGCGGAAGTTAGCTTTAAACCTAATAGTTCTGTGGATCCTCTTCTGTAGATATTCAATACTTCGTCCGGAGTTCATTATGGAGCGTCATGAGAAGCCGGGAGGCCCCACTGAATATTCATGCAGACTTCAACTTCCTTGTAATGCACCCTTTGAGAGACTTGAGGGTCCTGTTTGCAGTTCTATGCGCATCGCACAACAGGCATGTGTTGCTCTTTATAAGAGGTGGAATAATCAGCCGGTTGGGTGATGGGTTAAACGGGGTTGGGTCAAACCTGGTAATTTAGTTAGTGTGTCAACGATAATTTAAAAAACATACTATTTTAGTATTAATATAGTTACTATTTAAAAAATCATACTCTTTAAGCTTTCAACTTGTTTTTTTAATAACCAAACTTCTTTATTAATTTAACTTGCTAGATATAAAAAAAACCCCGAAACGATGCATTAATAAATAGATGGGTCCAAATTGCTATCTATACTTATCTGTTAAGGTCGTTTATGTTGCATTAAGGAACTTTATAAAGCTGCTTTCTGTTTTCATATTCAGGCTGTTTGTTTGGCTGCTTGTAAGAAGCTTCATGAAATGGGAGCATTTACTGACATGCTCTTGCCAGACAAGGGAAGTGGGGGAGAAGGTGAGAAAACCGATGAAAATGATGAAGGAGATCCACTACCAGGAACTGCTAGACATAGGGAATTTTATCCTGAAGGTGTTGCTAAGATCCTTCAGGTGAGTTTACTTTACTTGATTATTACATACTAGTTTAAATGCCCGTGTAAATACATAGGTAATCATAAAATTGTTATTTTGTATTTGTTTATTTAAATATATAATTGTTTTGTACCGATGAAAGAAAAACTCATTATGAGACTTTCTTGAAACCTAAAAGGATTTTATATTAAAGTTAGTTGACATATAAAGGTAATTGATGACAACTTTAAAAGTAGTGTAAAATTTAATTACAGTAAGATTTGTATCATATAATTACCGTAGATGATGAAAAATAACTTAGATAGTTTTTCCTAAATTAATGTAGTGAATTAAAAGTTTGAAATTAGATAATAATTCTAACACAAATTAAATAATAATATGTGGTGAATATTTATTAATGTGCAAGTTTAAAAAAAATTTATATGTACGTAAATATTTTAACATTTATTTTAAAATTTAAATAATATATATTTTTTACTATCTTACTCCTATTAAAATTTAATTTTAAAAATTGAGTTTTCAACTTTGACTACTAAAAGTCAAAATTAGACTTTCAATTTTAATAAAATGAATGGATAGGATTTAATTTTGATTAAATGAAGGGTCAAGATCTTCTAATTAAATTAATGTAGGTTAGTCTTTTATTTATATTAGAAGATTAGTAGTGAAAGGCAGTAAATTAGTAGTGATCATCTTATTATGTCTGATGATATCTGTTGCTGTCTCAGTTAGTTTCTTTTATAAATGTAACCATACGGTAACTCAAATAAAATATATACCTGTGGAAAGAGTGTTAGTTGTCTATTAAGTAGTTGAGAGATATGGAATGCAACTTTAAACGTGCGGAAGTCCCCCTCTTTAACGCTGTGTTCTCGAGTTATTTTTTGGAAGGAAAGGGAGGGGAAGGGAAGGGAAGGAAACCATCAAGGTTGTGTGTTCTTGCTTCTCAAGTTTTTTTTTCAAGGAGGGAAAGGGAGGAGTAAAGAGGGGCTATTTGGTTCAAAAGTTATCCTTCCTAATATGGGATGATTTGTAAGGAAAAGGGTCCCCCTCCATTTCCTTCCTTCTCCTTCCAACTCACGAACACAACTTAATCATTCATCTTCTTTTCCTTTCTTTCCCTCCAATCCCCTTTTTTTTCCAACTTTGATGTACTTAGATGTATCATGCAGGACTGGATTATGAGCAATTGCCTTTTAGTACTGTTCCCAACCCAACTAGCAACTTTGTCATTTAAGCATCGAGACCTTGCCTTTTCCAGGTGTTCTTTTTGGATTTCATAATATTTAATAGTCAAGTTTAATGAATGATTGAATGCATGAACCAACCAACCATGCTTATAGCAAATATTGCGTCTTGACAAGTATTTGAAAACCACCCCACCAATCAGTCTCAACCACATGTTTGGTGTTGGCACGATCTAGTAGATTGGCTTCAATAGGGGTCTTAGTCGTTAATCTCATATCATTCTGTTTAGTCTCTTCTAAACTTCCCTAATTTTTCTTCATCATCATACATTAATGTATGTCATCCACATTTACAAATAAAGTTGCACCATTTCCTTTCACAGCTTCTTTATAAGACATTGTACGCTCTGCTTTTGAGTCTTGAGTCGCGCATGACACTGTACTTCTGTTTTTGTTTAAGCTACTATTTTAGAGAACTTCATTAACACTCGCACCACATTACCATTTACCACCTATGCATGCATTTTTATACATCTGGTTTTGTTTGCATGAGGTGCAAGTGTCCAACTAAGATTAACTTATTAATCAAGCTAACCCATTTAGCCATCAATCTAGGTTTGCTATATCTTCTACTCTTCCATCAGAGTATCAGCTTTAATCTCATGTGAAATACCCATTTACACATGTCTATGTTTTGATTTTGGGTCAGTGCTCCATGTCTCCCATGTCCAATTTTTCTTAGAGCATTCATGTACTCTATTGTGTTATTTTTCTCATGGGTAAGTAGGCTTATCCTGAATGTTTGTGAAACAAACACATTCCAGACTTCAGGTTTTTGATGTAGATGTTGGAAAAAATACGAACCTTTATCAAGTATACCGAATCATACAAACCCTGGCTATGGGAATGTAAAATAAGCACCAAAACACAAGGGATTATTTGGTTCGCTATTATGTATGACCACTGCTGACAAGCTAGTCTTATTAACGTGCTTTGGGTTACGGTTTACATTTGTATTTGTGAACAAAGAACTGGGTTGAAGAAATATACATACGGGCCCAACATGTAATCTGAATTTTACTTCCAGGGGGACTAGCTGCACAGTGGATCCCCACCGGAGACTACAACAATTAGGTGGATGCATGAATATCCAACAGCAAGTTTGACTGCACAACTCAACCTGAAGAGAGTTATCATAGTGCTTGTATTCCAAAACTAGGAAATTAGTGTAGCAGGTTGCTTTTCTAACTGCTATGAGAGTAGCAAGATTTCTACTTTCTTCGATCTTAGTGTACAAAACAACATTTTAGTAAGAGAGAAGTCAAATTTAGTCGTGATTCTTGAATTCACTGACCATCTTTTGATTAATGTGTTGCCTGATTGTATATGCCTTAAGGATTGTTTATTGTTTGGTAGTATTTCTCCATCCTCTCAAGGACTCAAAAATGCTTGACAATTAGTGGAGCAAGTGTTTTTGTGAAGAAATGTTTTTTGTAGAATTGGAAATATTGGTTTCATTTTTAGACAATGGAATACATGTGCTGCATTAAATGTTAGTGCGTGATATGCTAACTTGCATGTTTATGTCCACAGGGTGATTGGATTTTATCTGGTAGAGATGAATGTCATAACTTCAAACTGTTTCGTCTATTTATGTATGTGGTGAAATGTGTTAATGGTGGGTCCTCAAAAGATCCATTTTTGACTCAAGTTTCAGAGTTTGCAGTGCTTTTTGGCAATGAACTGGATGCAGAGGTACAATTTTTATGTTTACTTTGTTTAATCATTATATTACACGACTAGATGATTTTCTGACCAAGAAACAATATTTTAAAGGTGTTATCGATGTCAACGGAGCTGTTCATCGCCCGAACAATGACAACAAGTGCATCTCTTGTCTTTCGGGGGTGTATTGATGTTACTAAAAGTCAGGTTGATTTCTTAATTAATATTGCTTGTTGCACTTTTTAGTTTTAGCTTTTTGGAGTCAACCGCTAATCTAAGGTTTTGTTACAGTTGGATGCATTAAAGAGTTTTCATGTAAGATTAATGAGCATTGTATTGGATGTTGATGTGGAGCCATCCACCACTCCTTGGGACCCAGCCAAAGCGTATTTGTTTGTTCCTGTTGCTGGGAATGCTATAAAAGAAATAGATTGGGATACAGTAGAGAATATCATTAAAACACCTGTGTGGAACAACCCGCTTCAGAGAGCTCGGCCCGATGTTTACCTTGGAACAAATGAAAGGACACTTGGTGGGGACCGCAGGGAATATGGATATGGAAAATTAAGGCATGGAATGGGACAAAAATCACATCCTACTTATGGTGTTAGAGGAGCTGTAGCACAATTTGATGTTGTCAAAGCATCTGGATTGATTCCTGATCGAGAGGCCAACGAGGAATTGACACATGGCAAACTGATGATGGCTGATTCTTGTACTAATGCACAGGATTTGGTTGGAAGGATTGTTACTGCTGCTCATTCTGGGAAGAGGTTTTATGTTGATTCTATACGCTATGAAATGACAGCTGAGAACTCGTTTCCAAGGAAAGATGGTTACCTTGGTCCACTTGAGTACACTTCATATGCTGATTACTACAAGCAGAAGTAATCTCTCTTTCCAAAAACTGTGTTACATGATTATCTTGAATTTATTATTTTCTTCTATTTTCAGTCTGATAACTAGGGCTTGGCAATTAGTTAATATCTTCAGGTTTGGGTGTGGTGGGTTCATATAACCCCACCTGTTGTCCTCAACCCGATTAGTTAAATCGTGTCAAAAGGATGGAGCCAAGTAGTTAATCGGGTTCGTTTCTGGTTGTTAAACATGTTATCTGTGTCTACCCTTTTACAGCCCAGATCTATATAATCCCCTGTTATTAATCAGCAAATTATTATTATATTGAATCAGAACCATTATCAGCCACTCTTTTAGCCAGGTGAAGTTGAACTCATAAATTTTTAAATATTTAGCGTTTTGTTTTATTTTGTAATCAGGCGGGTCAGGTGAACTCATATCCATCTGTTTATTAACAGATTAGCCGTGATGACCCGTTTTTGCCACAACCCTAACCCTTTTATTTCGTGCGGGGTTCATGTTGTGTCGGGAATGGCTGTTCACATATGTTACAAGGAGTGAATAACTGTATGCACCTACATTGATGTGCATTTTGGCTATTTAGTCCTGTTAGAGTATATTAGTCATATGGTTATTGGTACAAAACACAAGGGTGTCATACTGTAAATATACTGGTATCTTTGTAATTATTTATGATCTTGAGCTCAACATATAGTACTCTTGTATCTGCATGCAAAATAATTCTTTCTGTCCATTTTTTGAGATTTATCAAGTTTCTTCTCAAATATAGGTATGGGGTAGAATTGATGTATAAGAAGCAACCCCTGATAAGAGGCCGTGGGGTGTCTTATTGTAAAAATCTCCTGTCACCACGGTTTGAACATTCGGAAGGTAATATTAATATAATTGCACATATGTAATTGTTAGTAGCTTGATATAATAATAATGGATTTTACCTATCATTTGATTTTTCAGGTCATGAAGGTGAATCCGAAGAGACTCCTGATAAAACATATTATGTATTCCTCCCTCCAGAGCTGTGTTTTGTACATCCTCTTAGTGGATCATTAGTTCGTGGTGCACAGAGGTTACCATCAATTATGAGGAGGGTTGAAAGCATGCTGCTTGCTGTTCAGCTTAAGAATGTTATTAATTATACCGTTCCTTCGTTTAAGGTATTATTATTATTATTATTATTATTATTATTATTCTGTTACCCATCCACTATTATTTCTTTTGTTGGCTCCACTAGCCTTCATGATTCATGAAGCAGGCTGGAGCTCTGCATGGAAACTCTAATACACACACATATGAACCTTATAGTCGATAACCATGAGTATTTCAAATGTATTATAACAGTTACCACAGAAATCCACAATATATTTGAGGATAGAATTTAGTCCTGCCATTTTAAGACGTCACGAGTCATGATTAAGACTACATTATGTGTTAACCATTGATATGGTTGGTTATCAGATTGCAGTAAATAACAGTGACAAATTAAACATTTTTTAACCATACGAGGTTATTCTGGAATGATTATAATCCAATAATAACATTTCATCAGTTGCAAATTTTAATAGACAGTTACACAAACTCTCCATAACCCAGTATTGTGGCTTGTTCAGAGTTCAATCCAAGATGAGTTTGTTATGTTCGTGTGCAGATATTGGAAGCCTTGACCGCAGCTTCTTGCCAGGAAACTTTCTGCTATGAAAGAGCAGAGCTGCTAGGAGATGCCTACCTGAAATGGGTTGTTAGTCGTTATCTGTTTCTCAGATATCCACAAAAGCATGAAGGCCAGCTCACTAGAATGAGGCAACAAATGGTTAGCAACATGGTATTGTACCAGTATGCACTTACCAAGGGACTTCAGTCTTATATCCAAGCCGATCGATTTGCTCCATCTAGATGGGCTGCTCCAGGTGTACTTCCTGTTTTTGATGAAGACATTAAAGAAACAGACTTCTTATCTGATCAAGAAAATAAGTCACTCAATGAGAGTTTAACACAAGATGATGATGAAGATGATCTTGAGGATGGTGAGCTTGATGAAGGGGATTCAAGTTGTTATCGTGTCCTCTCCAGTAAGACACTTGCTGATGTAGTTGAAGCGTTAATCGGGGTTTATTATGTTGAAGGGGGAAAGCAAGCTGCCAATCATTTCATGAAATGGGTCGGGATCGAGGTTGATTTTGATCCCATCACGGAGACAGGAACACAAACAAAGCCTCCTAGCAATGTTCCAGATAGCATACTAAGGAGTGTTGATTTTGATTCCATAGAGGGGGCTTTGAACTTCAAATTTAAGGATAAGGGTCTGCTGATTGAAGCAATTACTCATGCTTCCAGACCATCTTCTGGGGTTTCTTGTTACCAGCGTTTGGAGTTTGTTGGCGATGCAGTACTCGATCATCTTATTACAAAGCATTTGTTTTTTATGTACACAGATCTCCCCCCAGGACGGTTAACTGATTTACGAGCTGCTGCTGTGAATAATGAAAATTTTGCACGTGTTGCTGTTAAACATGACCTTCATGTGCACCTCAGGCATGGTTCAAGCGCCCTTGAAAAACAGGTCTGTAGTAGAGCACATATTTAGCATCCTAACTGGTTTTTCCCTTCAACTTTTTGGAGGCCCTATGCAAAAAATGTCTAATTACTGAAAGATGAGGCCCTTAAAAATAAATGCTACATAAAATGTCGTTCTTTGATGCAAAATTATTCAAGCAGATCTTGGTAGTCAGTTTTCTCCAAATGTCATTTCTAATGGCTATCATTGCTATTCCATTTACATTTCCTCTGAAACTGTTCAACATAGATAAAGTTTTAGTATCTTCACTCCAGAAAAAGCTTAATTTTGCTGAAGCAGTAAACTATAGAATATCAACACATTTCATTTTTCGTTAGGCACATATTGAGGCCACAAGATTTCTTGAGGGCATTCTACAATCATTATTAACTTACAAATTTCCTTTTTGAGCAGATTCGTGATTTTGTGAAGGAGGTGGAAATTGAAGCCTCAAAGCCAGGGTTTAACTCATTTGGTCTCGGAGATTGCAAAGCTCCAAAAGTCCTTGGTGATATTATTGAATCTATTGCTGGTGCTATATTTCTAGACAGCCAACGGGACACGTCGGTTGTATGGAAGGTTGTTTTTAATTTTGTTATTCTGTACAATTGGGTTTGGGATTGCTTATTAAATAACGTAGCTGCTGATAATGTTTTGAGACTGCTTATCTGATTTTTCGGGAGTGAAATTATAGGCTATTTTGAATAAGCAGTTTGAACTTTGAAGTTGGTTAATTTCAAAAAGCAATAAGCCGTTAAGCAGTTTTTAGTAAACCTAAACACTGCCTGAATCATTAATAATTAATGGGGAGTTTTACTATTATAAAATACCTGTTTTACCCTATCCAGGTTTTCCAACCTCTGTTGCATCCGATGGTGACTCCAGAAACACTCCCAATGCATCCAGTGCGGGAACTACAAGAACGTTGCCAGCAACAGGCTGAAGGACTGGAGTACAAGGCGACCCGAAATGGTAATTTGGCTACTGTTCAAGTGTTCATTGATGGGATCCAAGTTGGTGTTGCTCAAAATCCTCAAAAGAAAATGGCACAAAAGTTGGCTGCTCGCAATGCTCTCGCTGCTTTAAAAACAAAAGAAACCGAAGCAGCCAAAGAGAAGGAAAATGAGGATGGAAAGAAGAAGAATGGCAGCCAAACATTCACCAGGCAGACTTTGAACGACATTTGTTTGCGCAGAAATTGGCCAATGCCATTGTACCGGTAAGTAACTAGATACTCCCTCTCCCCTATATGTTATTTTGTTCCTCAGATATTAGTCTTCATTTATCTGATTAGGATTAAATACTATCTTTCTCTTTATTATACTGATTGCTTTTCCAGATAAGGATTAGGCTATTAAATTACTATAAGAAGACCTATAAATAGGGGTTAGACGAATAATTTTGTTCAGGGATAATGTATCAGGATAACAACCGACTATGGAACTTTCTCCCAAACTATTAGAACTACTTTTTGCTTAATACAAAATCCAGCTAACACATGTAAATTTACAAAAATGTTGTTCAGTTTGTTTGATTGTTTGATAATTTTTTACTTTACACAATAGAAAAGGTGACAATGTGTTTTATCTTTTTTTAAATTGAATGTTATAGTCGCAATGCAGAATGTTTTAGGCCTGGTATACCTAATAATTGGCTGGCCTCCTTATATATCATCCCTTTTTGTCATGCTTAATTAATTAATTTGGTGTTTAGATTCAGCATATCATTCGAGCTGGTAGACCTCTTAAAGTTGAATGCTGACAGACTTATTTTACTATTTCGTTTATTTTTATCTCAATATCAACAGCGGATCACTGGATCGTATCAAATTCCACATGCACTTGTACTGGCATGCCATTCTTTACCATTAAACACTAGTCTAATAAAGTTTTGTGGCGTTCTTAGGTGTGTCAGCGAAGGTGGTCCAGCACATGCAAAACGGTTTATATTTGCTGTGCGTGTAAATACTTCTGATAAAGGGTGGACAGACGAATGCATCGGAGAACCTATGCCCAGTGTAAAGAAAGCTAAAGATTCTGCTGCAGTTCTGCTGTTGGAGCTTTTAAATAGGTGGTATACATGATCTTTCACCAGTCATAACAAATAGTGGTTTCAATCCCAGAACAGATCCATTTGGAACCTTTGCCAATAATTGCTAATTCTTGATTTCATTCATGATATCTTATGATCTTTTTGTATTCTAATATGACATATATGCCAATATAAGAAGCTTAAAACAGAGCTGATAAATAGAAACCAACAATCTTCATGAATTCTTGTTCGTATGGTTTCATATTACCATTTCATCAATCAATATCTCTAATGGATAGTTGCACGAAATCATAAATAAACTCTACCAAGGATTGCCAAGCATTTGGTACTAAGTTTCCTCCTTTTTTAGTAACAAAATGAATCAGAAGTAGGACCAAACTGAGAGTTAGCAGCATAAACAAAGATGAATTTTTGAATGAGAAATACAAGTTTCCTATCTTCATAGGAATCAATGGGAGAATGGAAAATTGCTCAAGTTAACAGCACATACATCCTATGTGAGAGAAAGTTTCTATAAAACAGAATGCGTCTCTAGATTTGAAAGTTCATTCGTGTAGGGATGAGATATTTGATTGTGGTTAGAGTTTAAACGAGCTATTAATTTCATAGATATTGAAAGCTGAAGTTTTGACTTTATGGAATGGAAGGTAAATTTGTACTTGAGATGATGCGCCGGTTATTGCCTGAAGGAACCAATGATGCACAGTAGCACACAGTCTTGGCTTTGTGGTGGGGGCAGTGGTGAGCAGACAATGACGTGCTCGGCGTGGTGAGTGGCGGGTATAGTGTGAAGGATGTGACAGGAGGCTTTGTGGTCACTGAATCACATTTTTTTTGGTTCTTCAAAGTTACAAACTTAGAATGCTATGTGTCTCAATATAATTCTTGACCGTTGTAAGAGCATGGGAGATTCGGAGTGGTTAGCTTCATATCATTCGCATCTTTGTTGTTATAATACCCTGATACACATGAGTACATGTTTATATATAGGTGTAACAAATGATACTATTTAAAAAAATATTAATAGTAACACTAAATTAAAAAGGTTGAGATGGACTTTGAGTTACTCAGTTACTAGAGCCTATTGACTGTATCTAGCCCAATTTAGAAGCCCTATATTTGTTTGTTCGACTGCTCAAACAACCGGTGAAGGGGGTAATGTCCCCTCCCGAATTGGCCACCACTACTCCCCTTTTAATCGGCGATCAATCCCCCGTATCTTCAACAAACTCGTCTTTATATATATACCCACATGCACAGCCCTGTTTTCGAATCGTGAAATCAACATTTACAGACTCAAAATCGAAACAAGAGAGAGTGAGGGTCAGCAATTGGCAATTCAGCAAGGGGGCGAAGGGCGATTGCAGTGCAGCGAACTGCGATTAGGCTTGAGTGGGAATCGGTTCAGTGTTATTGTTCCTGTTCACCGGCTATTAAGGTTAGCCCTTCTTCTTTCGCGACTCGACAGTCGTTAATGAATATGGTTCTATCTCTATGAATTCGTAATACAGTCAGTTCGGTTTTTTTTTTAAATTCGATTATGCTAGTTCGACTATTCTGATTTCCAGTATCTCAGTCACCTAAATTAAATCGATTCCTAGCCTACATCACAGTTTATTGATGATCCGAGTAAAGTTGCTACATTGTACTGAATTAAGAATCAAATTTTATTGGATGTACCGATGTTTTCCTAAACATTTAGAGTTGTTGAACTGTTTCCTATTTGTTGTAAATGACTGCATCAATTGCTTAACACATTCAAATGTAAATGATCAAATGAAAGCAACTGACTGTTCCTAGAGAATTTAACCAGCTGAAATTAAATTGCAATGAATTCAGGATAAAGCACTAGTCTTGAAATTGTTTTACTCACCTGAATAGAGAAGAACATGATTGTGACAGTTATCAACTGAAAAATGAGTAGTAGATTAACTTGGTGTCACAAGCTCTTTCCTTTAAGCTTACTTCTCTTATGAACAAAAGGTCACACTAGAAACTGTTGTAGGGTGTTAAATTAAAAGAGTTAGCATGAATACCATTGGAGTTGTTCATAAATTGATAATAACGGGTATGGATACTCCATGAACACGACTAAGTTATTAAACTACAATTAACATATGGAATTGTCTTCTTTAAAATAGAGAAATGAATGAATCTGAAATCAATCAGATGAAATATGATCTGGACAAGGAAAATTACATAAGTTGACTAGTTTATTTTTAACTAATGGACTAGGGTGTTTACTGAAATTTAACTAGCTGAGTTTTAAGAAATATTTACATAGATTCTCATTCTTAAGTAGGTTTACTATTAGATAACCAAGAGTATTATTAGTGCGACTTGGAACGACTATGTATATTTATGAGATGTCTTTATAGAACCTATAGTAAAGGTTAACTGTCTAATTTCTTAATGTAAACTTAATTGAGTAATTATTGTAACTTTAAAAATCCATCTTTTAAGTTAACCTGGAAGAATGATGATAAATTCTAGATCATAAAACTGAATTAGTAATAAAAGAAAATAACGGGAATAAGATAAATACTAACGGTAATTTATATATTTTTAGACGAAGGGAAAAAGAACTAAACTTGAAGCTACCGGTAGTATTGGACTTCTTTGATCGTGAGTATAAGGTACAGATATCTATACTTTTGCTATTGCTATTGCTATCTAGTCATTTGTTCGGATTCCTCTCCTAAATAAAGCTTTTCAAATTATTCGATTCATGATTCATTGGTATGGAGGTCTCTTTATAGAGATTCCTATTGTTCGGTTCATATATATTGTTGGATTGTTGTCTATCTTGATTCTTATTTTGTTTGATTCATGCCTTAACCGGTCAAAGTTCATTTTTACCATTTTGATCCATATGCTATTGAACTTGTGATATTGCTAGATCGTTGAGAACCTTTGTGATATTCGGATTGTGTTGTCTATTGATTATGGTTGATATTGCTTGTTGTGTTGGCCTATTATTATTGCTATACTGATTCTGTTCTGGGTATGCAAGCTACTATGTTATTAACCACCTATGGGGGTACCATAGGCGCGTTACTGTGGCACCGGTGGCGTGACACTTTTCGTGGCAGTGTGATCTGTTCACGGCGTCTCCTCTCTGTTGGCTCCGAGAGCTATTCTGTTTAGGAGGCGTATGAGTGACCCTAGTTTCTTTTTCTGTTCTGTTTGTGGATGGTGGCATAGTGCCCAATACCCCATTCACCTCTGGCACTTGTGAGTCTGCAACTCCCCGTGCAAACCTTATGGTGAAACATTTGGTTATTTAAGCAGGTGTTCACCATTTGGGCTCGGTTTGTATCATACCCTTCTATGTTTCTGTTGACTGTATTATTGTTATTATTCTTATGCATTGCTTGACTTAGACTTGATACTGAATTATTCTTTGCTTCGATATTTGTATTCTTGGACATGTATATATTTTCTTTGTATTCGTTTATCCGCGCACTGGGCGTTTGGCTCAGCCGCATTTTTTTTCTATGCGGCAGGTAATTAGGGGATATTGGGATGCGTGAATGAGAGCTAGCTTGGGACCGGTTGGAGATTGGCTTGAGAAGATTAGTGCAAATGACTTAGTTTTATAGGAAATTGCTTATGGATTTATTTAATTATTTAGTATTCAAGACTTGAATCATTTATTCTTGGTTTAGTTTTGTTTTCCGCTCTATTATGTATCGTATGCGTAACATCCGATTTCGTTTCGGGCCGGGGTGTTACAGTTGTGATATTATCTTCACATCACTCTTATTTTCTTATATTTCTTTCATTATTCTATCGAAACATCTTTCTATGATCTTTCTCCCGTTTATTGTTAGTGTATGTGTGTGAGGGAGATGGGGAGAGTGTGTGAGAGAGAGAAGCTACTTGAGACAACGCCGCAAGGTCTCTTGTACCGTGGAAGTATGATGCTCATGTGACAATCTTGTCTTGGTTTGAACTTGGTAAAAACATGCATAGGTTATCTCAAACATGAGACATTATGCATTGGAAGGTTACAAAATACCAGGACTAATCACGTTCGTGATTTAATCTAACAAGTAGGTGGATTTATATACTCGCGCAATGATGTGTTTGTCAAGTAATTGAAACTTGATTTTTAACGCTACTAACCCTTTGAGGAGACTTGGTGATGACTTATTCAGACTTGCTAAGGGACATAGGTTTAAAACCATAAGCGAACTAACTAGTGATCGAGACCCGATGTAGTTGTAGTGTTCCTACTTCACAAGTTTAGTGGGTAATTACAAAGTCATTAACAGTGTTACAAACCCATCAATTCATGTGTAACACAAACAGTATGTCGTTGTGGAGAATTAAGATGATATATTCCCCTTAACAAAGCTTTAGAGGCGTCTTAGCGTCGAAGACTTTAGCAAAATTTTGATTAAGCTCTCAAATAACTAAAGAAAATAACTAAAGTGGAGTATTTACAAAAAAGTAAATAAGAGCATAAATAAATAAAAGCCTCGATGATTAAGCTCTCAAATTTTGGAGTGCAGCCTCAAATGATGATAAGGAGCTCGTTATAGGTTGTCTGACTCAATTAGTTATAGTTTTTTGTCCATCACTTAAAGCAATTACACCTAATTGCCAACATGGGGCGTTTAAGTTCATTTCTTTTTTTGGCCCAAGCCTAGTCCAAGTACACTTTGATTTCTTAAGTGAGTATTTAACAACTGACGAAGTGCCGACTCTTTTAACACACGAGAAAGAAGCTCGCTAATTGTTTTAGTTACCAAACTGACCCGATATACTTATCTTGTTATTAGTCCAATCTGAATGAGTAAACGAGTTGTGAAGCAAAACAAAGTTTTGTGCAACAAAAATTTCTGAATCCGCCTCGATGCCACCTTTTACAGAGTCATGGTATGTGATCCAGGAATAGAGCGCATGACTAAATTGTGCTCAGTGAGCATACATTAGTTAGGGATGGAAAGTGTGTTGAACAGTAAGGTGCCGGGGTATTGTGTTTGGAAACCATTAATATCGATTTCTTTTGTATCTTTTGAGTAATCGAAAGTGCCACCTCTGTGACACAACCTATGAGAGTAGCATAGAAGTCTATAACCTGATAGAAAATTGTTGGAGATAAGTCAGATAACTGATAATGTGGAAAAAAAATTCTTGTAAACATTTGAGCTTGTTAAGAAAATGGTAAAAGCGTTTGATGCAGCAACCACTTGTACACAATGACAAGTACAGACAGCCATGAGCTGCAACACCTCCATTTTTTTCTTGTTTGTTGGCCATGATCCCTACTTTTTCTGGGCTGCCATTTTAGTTTACAGGAGACTTTTGTGGCTCTTTTTTAGCAGAAAAAAATATGGAAGAAAACACATCTTTGGTTACATATCCTAGAGCGTTCAAAGGCTGTTAAAGTTTTTTGCTTCAACATATCGAAGTTCATTCTGCTGATCATGGTTTTCTAGCTACCCGATTACATTATGTTGCTGTTGTATGCAGATGAAGCAACCCAACCTTACATCAATTCTGGGGTTGTTATGTATGAGGCTTGCAGCAAGTTGAGCATATGAAATGGAAGTCCTCTAGCGAACTAACGGAATTGGAAGTCCTCTGGCAGCATGGTATATCATTTATGTAGCAGTAAATTCTCGACATGCATCATCAATTCTGGGAATCTGGTATGGTAGAACAAGAATATATCAAGCGTCGTCAATACAAGAAGAAAAAACAAATAAACTACAGATGCACTATTTTCTACAAAATATGATGCTAAACATGGACAACGGGCAGTAAGTTGACAGAAAATCATACAATATAGGTGACACTCGGTCCGGTTCGGATACCATTTCCACCACTAAAAGAAGTAACTAAGATATACTCATAAAAAGAAAAAGGAGAAATAAAGCATAAAATGGTTCTTGCTTTCCTTCAACATCCTTTCCCACAAGTAGTGATAAAAGTAAATTACACTATAACATGGAAAAGAACACAAGCCCTGGACTCGAATTTACAGCCTCAACACTATTAAATTGTGGCAAACTACAACAGAATGTATCCTGTTATTCCTGCTATACATGTTTTAAGATTGTATGATCGTAATTTAGAACTTATATTCTGATGTACTAAAATTTCAAATTACCTTTGATGTAAGCATGTATGCAACTTTACATGCAATGGAAATGTTAATAAAAAAAATTAATTACAGAAAAATGGCGAGTAATAAAAGTTTGTAACATCAAAAGGTAAGTCTTGAAGTATGATACGTACAATCAAATAATGTGTAAAGTTAGAATACATTTGGTGTAGTTTGCCTTTTTTTCTTAAAATGCAGTGGTATGTGACACTATGCTTTGAGGTCTCAACTCGTCTGCATGGTCCTACAGGCAGCATCTTCATATGGCCAAACAAATAAACTGGTATGGTAACTTTGACCATTCTGACTTTCTTTTACCTCCTGATGTGGTGCTAATATGGCAAACTAAAACCCGTGAACTTACAAAGGTACACTAAATGTAAACTTCTGAAAATTCTTCACCCTTTATTGGGAGCAAACAATACCCCAAGTAGAAAACAGACTAAAGACTGTAACCTGTTTATGCAACTTTCCCTTTCTAAAAGAAGGTTTAGATGAAACTATTTAGTACTTTAATGTCCATCAGCTTTCTGAACTAAAATAGTTAGAAGCTTAAAGTGAAGCCAAGTCATTAAATGCAATACTAGACCAACGAGAAAAAAGAAAGCTACATTTATGAGATAATCAAAATTAATAAACATTATTAGGCTTAAGCAAGTATACTAAATCAATTAAAATTACCACAATTGACATTATATGTTGCCTAATTAACATCCTATATTTCTGATGTAAGATATGAAAACTATATCTATATTAACAGACCTGAAATGTAAGAGTCATTTACTAGTAACCTTCTGTTTATTCTTCATTAACATCTTTATTGAAAGCCAATTCAGCAACCAATGCAATATGATCACTTCCCCATCTCTGGTAAGATACAATAAAGTAATTGTAATATTATTTGAACCGTTGCTGTATGCCTGTAATTAAGCAAAAAGCTAGAAGTATTCTAAGAATAACATAGTTTAATATACTGTGAAATGTAGGAAATAAACAGAAGTAACAACACTACCTCTGTGTTTTCTGATGATCACACCAAAAATTATTAATGAAATGAAGTTCACAAATTGAACCATAAGAGGCTTATTTGTTCTTCTGTTAATATATTTCAGAATAGCAAACCCATTCCAATACCTTTGTGGGAAATCCAGGAGTCCATTCCATCGCCTGTTTTGGTATAGGAGCAAGCACCCTTGCAGTTTGGAGACCTTTGGATCGCCTATTTAAACAAAAACATTCCCCATTATTAAAGTTCACCTTCCTTCTTATTGTCTACCAATTACTTTTTCCTTTTTTTTTCTTTTTAAAAATTAAAACGATCAACTCACCAGATGTAGTCTACAGTTCCCTGGAAACCCCTATGGTAGCTAGTCACTTGAGGCTCCCCGTTTGAGTCTCTCGTTCCTGAATAATCCTGAAAACGTGAAGGGAAAATTCTGAGGATATTTTTTTTATTATTTCCAATATATTTGATATTATTTATGGAAACAAATGAGAAGGTCATAATGTCAAGATATATGGTTCACCTCAACTTCAGTATATGTGCTTCTTAGTTTTAGAGGGTGTTCCATGGTTGTGCATTCTGAACTGCCTGTTGCAGCCTCAATTTCCATAGGGGTCCAACCAGATGGGTCATAAAAAGGGTTCCGATTTTCCACAAATGGTTCACCATCATCAGTGGTCACAGAACCCTCCAAAACCTCAGTCTTAGAGGTGTCATAACCTTCCACCACGTCAGCTCCATCAGGGCCATGTAACTCAGACAAAAATGAAGTAGAATTCTCGCCTAAAGATACATCTTCTATCGCTTCGAGTAATTCATCTGAATCTTCATTAATTATTGGATCAGATGAGATGTTTTCCAGAATTTCTGAGGTGAAATTTACACCACTGCCCTCGCTTTCTTCCTTAGCCTCGAATTGTAGAGAGGTTTTTTCATCTTCATGTGCTGAAACAGTAAGCAAACTAGCAGATAATCCCTCATTTATGCCAATTTCCTCCTGAAATTTCGTGTTATCAACCTTTCCAGGAGATTGAGTTGTATAGTCAGTTGACTGAGTTCTACGAAAAAGATAAAAGGATTTTATTGTAATTTCATTTAGAACGATGTGCAAGCAGATTTTGTGATATGGTATTCATGCCTGACAATAGAGGTAGATGGCCTTCTGGGACGAATTTCAGCAGAATGTTGTCCTGATATCTGATCTCTAGGCAGTTCAGACACATTTAACTGCATTGAGAGGCAAGCTCAGCAAACAATAACAAACTGAAGCAACTTTTAGTAATGAACACCAGAATGGTATTCTAACCTTTTGCTCTGATATGAAGTTGTACAATGAACTCTGAATCAATAGAAGGAAATAGTTATTAGGATGAAAAATACAAACAAATTTGAGGACAAATAAGGTCTTGACCTAAAAGCATTCATATTGTAAGAAACAATAAGATACCTTTGGAGTTGAGTTAAAATCTCCACAAAGAACAACAGGAGCATCATCCCAAAGCTTTGATGTTGTATAAGCCTTATGTAAAAGCATTCTAACCTGTTGAAGTGTTGATGAAAGATGACATTTTTCGTCAAGAAAGGCCATGTAAAGATGATAAAGTGACATAAAAGATCTTAATATGCAGAAAAGGATGGATCAACAATTTACAAGTAGCCTCTCATTTCATATCTGGAGTAAGCAAGAGAAAAATTAGCTAAAACACTCATTGATGGATTTTAAATTAATTATATACAGCATATTGCTATAAAGTAGGCAAGGTAATACTGTCAAGTAATTAAGAATTTATAAACTGCATTGGTGAATAGCAAGTTGACAGTAAGAGAACACGTCCAGTGCCTGTGATACAAAATGTTCTACACTCCTGCTAGAAATACAATAATTATGTTTTAAATCACGAAGAAGAAAGGCTGTTTAGTGCATTAAGAAAAACAGAAGACAAAAACAAGCAGTTATTTAATCAGTCATAACAAGTCTTTGTCTAGGAACCACAAAAAGCAAGTGAGTTCGCCATCAATTAGTTACACACAGGAACAGTGTATAAAGAACAAATTATATAACTAACAGATTTTGTTAATACCTGCCCAAGCTTAATCTCCCCCCTTTTTGGATTGTAAAGCACATGAATATTACATATGATAACTTTATTAGGACCTTCAGAGCTGCAGGCACAGAAACAGTTCCTCATTCTCCACTGCAATTCATAAATCTTAGAAGAAATTCATTGAATAGACCAAATAAGTACATAACAGTTGAGCCGTACCATCATGTGATCAAAGGAAAATCTACAATAGCCACTTCTTTAAGCTAAACACATTTAGACACACTATCCCACCAACTAATAAGCACAAAAAGAAGATTGATTATTTCACAGTTGAACTATTTTATAATCAAGATGCATGGTGGTATTCATTGTATCAATCCTGGTCCCACTAAATGCATTCCATAGAAAGATATTATAGCTCTTAAAAATCTACGGCCTTCATTGTGAATGTTACCAATATACTAACTAAAGTCTCAGAATAAATGCAATCCAAAAGGATGTTAACATAACCTATAGATGTCCCATATACCATTGTCATACATATTCCCCAATATCATATAGATCCTGATGTTGGTCGACTTCCACACCTGATTTTTCAACTTAAAAAGCTCCATCTAAACTCAAAGTGGAATCTGGTCACATTTATAGATGACAAAACATCCAGTCTGTTTATAACGTTATGAATGCCAACAGGAACGATCAGAAGTTTCCAGAAACTTATTAACTCAAAACCCATTTGATAATATTAAAGTATAAGAGCCTTCTATTAGAGAGATTTACAGAATAGGAGATGGGTTTCGAGACGTATCATTACTTAGGTATTATCATGCGATGCTAATATGGTTTAAAACTTAGATATTATCACTTGGGTATTTTTCATGATATGCATAGAATTGAATAAAAGATGTCAAGGGCCTCTATTGAAGTGCTGAGCTGCATCACCAGCCGAATGATTTGTATAATAAAGTGTCAGTGATGAGCGAACCATTACAAAAAAGCAAATAAAGGAAAAAAACAGTGTCCATAAGAATGGATAAACACAAGTACAGATTAGAAAAATATGATACAATTACCATGCTGGCAGAGACGATCCCTTTGGACTTCTCTCATTTAGCGACTGTTCAATGTGAGAATAGCACTTAGTGAAATAATAAAAATAAATTCATATTTTGTTAGGCAAGTGAAAGTTTTTAACAGATCATTTGAAGAGAAACACACCTCTAGAACACATATCTGGGCAACATTATCCCGCAGTCCAAACTTATTGAACTCAATAGCTTCCTCATGCAGAAGCTTGAATCTAGCATCAAAATTTTAATACCAATATTAACCAGATGCAGCGGCTTATAAGTGCAGCATGGAATTAATATAAGCATGCATGTCAAAGAGATGATAAATATACGAAATATAGTGTTATTTAAGAGGCTTGCTTATAGGAGGGTGGAATCGATTCCAGTTGATGGTACTAGGAGGCGTGGTCGCCCTTCTCTGAGGTGGGAGGATAGAGTTAGAGGGTATATACAGGAGCTTTCTCTGAGGACATGATCTCAGATAGGTCATCTTGGAGAAGGAGGATTAGGATACAAGGATAGGAAGGCGAGGGACTAGCAGCCTTGGGCTTAGGATAAGAAATTATACCAAAATAAATAATTATGAAATTAAACCTAACATTTATAACAATACCGGACTCAACATGAGAAGTTTGTAATAATCCCTTAATATCTAAATGGTGAATTCAAAGAATATTAACAACACCTGTATATCTTCTTTTTTATATATTGTGCTAGTACATCCTTTTTACTTTTTATTTTACTTATTTCCATTTTATTTTAACTTATTTTATGTATTTAATTATTTAGTATTTATTGTTATTTCTTCTTCTTCTTCTTCTTATTATTATTATTATTATTTTTTTTTTGCCAGAAGTCTTTCTCAGGAAGCAATCTCCCTATCTATGGATAGAGGCATGATTGTCTACTTTTTACCTCTCCCATTACCCCGTTGTAGCGGGATTGGGTATTGTTGTTGTTGTAAGATTGCTTATACAAGGTACACCCAACAACGAGTCAATGACCAACCACAAAGAAATTGTTTATATCACTCGTGTCCAGAAGCACGGGTTAACTTCTACAGCAGCAAGGGAACTCATAATCAAAAGCATATATGGAAAATACAAGTAATACCTTGATGATCGCCAAAATATTGCACATCCATCAACTGGCTCACCAGTTCTCATCTGCCAGACCGGAAAAGAGGAAAATAATAAACAAACGTACATAACACTTGGAACAAATAGCAGAGAAATAAATTGTACACTAATAGCATCCTGTTTCCTAATAAAGTAAATATTTGAAGTTCAATCATCTAAAGAAATTTTCAAAGTAATCAAAGACTCAAAGAGGAATGTAATTAACAAACGTACATAACACTTGCAGCAGCTCAAACATTTCCAAACCCAGCTCAGTTTTGTCTCTAGTAATTATAGGTTAAATCTGAAGTAACATTTTTTTAGCCTAAACAATTACACCAGATTTGTATATATGTTAATCACTACGGAATTCAACAATTTAAGAGGCGTTGACAGCATTCCCTTTTATATTTAAAGTAATCATGAAATATGAGGATAAAGGTTCCTATACGCTGATATAAACTTTTTCTTTGGTGCAAAACAGAGATGTCACAACATTCAATAATCCAGCTACCTCAAGGCCAAGTAACCCCCCCCCCCCCCCCCCCCCAATGCATCCCTCTCTAATCTTGAAGAGATAAAAACTTTGGAGGTCATTGTAAGAAGTCATATTTTTTGGCTAGTAACACATATCTTACCTTCTAAGTCCAATCTTAGATGGCCGTTGAACCTGTTAAATTTGTCGAGCATAATTTAAAATTCAAAAAGTGGTTGATAATGATATATATCATGTAACTTTTCCATGTACTTCTCTATTTTAGTCATGTCATACCGTCCACCAGCTATTAGTCCGAAGCTTGCTGGCAAGCATTTGTAAGATCCTCTCATGGTTATCAAAGAATATCATTAATCCTTTGCTTCCATTTTACAGACATTGGTATCTATTTACATTAATTTTAAAATACCTACAAGTTCACATAGTTTGTCTAGGTAGAATATCAGGCATCATGCAACCTACTTCCATAGAAATTATCTTGCCTAAAAAGTCCCACCGCCTATATATGGTAGTTAAAGGTGTGTCAAATTGTAGGAAGTCTAGCACAAAATGTTAAACTATTACTACAAATAAAGGGATTCCTTAAGTCTTAGATGCACAAAGTAATAGTTATCAAGAACAATTAATGAGTAGAATAAGGTGTAATTGAGACATAAGCAAAGCATTTACCTTCCAGATACCATTGTATCCCCTAATCTTTAAGTCTTCTTCTACATCCTGAAATCTATCAACCTCCTGCATAAACGAGTATATTATTGATTTATTGTAAGACAGTGTACTTCAAATCAAACACAAAACCAAAAGTAAGGCTTTTATACACTCCCAAGTCAATTTAAATAGGTATGGACACAGAGTGTAAAAGGAAATAGAAAGAAGGCTTAGATTGTTGTTTTTGTGTACATGTGTGTCAAACATAATCTAAAAGAAGTAAGAAAGAAAAAAGTTCAGCCCATTATGGGATTGCATAGGAGGTTGATAACCAACTGTTCAAGTTCATAGTAAGGCTAATATTTCTATCTCTTTGAGTAATATACACGAGGAGTTGTACAACAGAGAAATTAACAGTAAGCGGGACCCCAAATGAAATACCATCTAAAGCGAGTCTCAGCAGCCAGAGCTACAAATAGTGAGGTACAAAATTGAAACTCATAACTTAGAAGAAGAGAGTTCGCTCCAAAAGATATCTCCGATAAATCATTTAAAAAGAATGTGTCATAGCTTCAATGATCGATACCAAAGGTCTACAATTTTGTGGCTTTTGTGACTTGCAATATACACTGAGAACAATATGAGAAAGCTGAATTGAACTGGGAACAAGTGAAACAGAATTACAACCTGAAAACATAATATATCAGCCGACCATAATCCCAGCTCGAACATAATATTTCTCTTCCGAAACTCCCAGTCCAAAATATGCCGAGGTATGTGAAAGTAAAGTTTGCTTCGATGATTACTAGCCAGGTAATCAGCGAGTATATTGTATGAAAGAACTGTAAACCGCTCTGCACATAATGCCGAAAGAATGCCAAACGATAAGAAAGTTCATATTGATTTCCAAGCAGGTTAAATGGATCACAAAAGTGGGAAAGTTATCTTTTTACTACTACTGCATTTGCAGAAAATGCAACTAATGTAATCTTAATCACATGAGTTCAAACTACCACAACTAGGTGGAGGCCCAGGTTTTGCGCGCTCCCAATTACGGTAGTCCGAAACTGGTTTAGGTGACTGCTGCCGAAACCGCTGTTGTGGCCGAAATTGTCTAAAAGGTTGTGATGGCGCGACTTGTTGGTACGGAGGTCGCCGGAACTGCTGGTTCTGCTCAACATTCGGCTGTTGTTGTCCTTGATTATATAACGGAGGTGGCCGGAACTGTTGGTTCGAATTAAAACGGGGCTGCGGCTGTCCTTGCGGTCGAAACTGTTGATTCTGATTGTACAGAGGTGGTGGCGCGAACTGTTGGTACGGATTCCAATACGGTGGAGGCGATTTCCCACGTTGATGAAACGATTGGTTCTGATTGAAAGGTGGATCTGAATTAGGTCGAACATGGAAACGCGGCGGCGGAGGCTTATAATCCGGCCGGAATTCTCGATTGGCGTCGTTGTCATCGTTAATGACGTTGTCCGTAACCGGAGCATACGGACGATTTGAGAATCCTCTACTGCGCCATTGATTCCGGCCACCTCTGTACTGCCAGAACAATACAAACTCAATTAGTAGAAAGGGAAAATTGAATCAAGTGTTATCAGTATGTAAACTAGTGAGTGCATGTGAGGTTGTGAGAGAGATAGATACGATGATTACAGTGGGGGAAGGGCGGAGGGACATGACGGCCGCGGTGGCGGTGGGGAGGAACGGCAGGGAAGGGGAGGAGCGGTTTTTCAACATTGAGCCGGCGACGATGCCCCACGGATCTAGCGCGTTATCCACGCTCCTGATGGCACACGTGTCAGGCGTTATATTTACCATACGAGTCCCTCAAGTGTTATCGATGGAACAAAATCCTTCAAATTTTGCCGGTGGAACAAATTAGACAAGAGGAAGAAGGTGAGGGTGTATTGTATCATACAAAAAACTTCACCTTTTTTTTTTAAATTATTATTATTATTATTCTTATTATTATTATTATTAATTTTAGAAAAATGGAAAAAAGTTTAGTTATATTTCTTTCCAATGTATTGTGCTTGTGCTATCTCTAGTTCTAAACTAACACATTAAGTTCGCGACAAGGTGATGATAGTTAATTGTGTGTTTTACATGTATTTTTTCTTAATAATACATTAATAATTTTACGAAAGGACTTCCACATGTGATCTTTACAAACTTTCAAACCATTTTGAGTGTTTGTTATTCATATTCACTGGAACTATGGGTTTACTAGTGTATCTAGTTTTATGTATTATCTGATTATCATAGCGCATAGTCTGACTTGTCAGCCGATATTTAGTTTGGCCAATTATCTTGGTGTATTGTGTATGCATTATTTCCTTATAGCAATAATTGCCATCAAAGTTCTAAACATAAGTTATTGGCTTTTCAATATGGGCGAAAAATTATTCAAAGCTCGTTATTAGTTCATGAACAAAATATGAATCGAGAATCAAGCACAGAGGAATAGGCATTAAAGGCCTCTACCGGAACGTACTCTTCAAACTCTAGAGGACGAGGCCAAGGTACCGACCGAGGTACAGGCACAACGAGAGGAGATCAAAACAACACCAATAGTAGAGCTGATCAATCCCAAGGCAGAGATAGAGGACGTGATCAAAAATTTGACAAGTCAAAGATCGAGTGAATTCGATGCCATAGACTTGGTCACTTTCGATATGAATGCTACACAAAGTTGCCTCCCAACATAAGAGACGTCGAACTTCCTTGAGAATAAGGAATCTGAACTCTCTTGATGGCCGTTCAAGATGAAAAGGAACCCGATTCAGAAGTTTGGTATGTTGATTCAGGATGCAACAACCACATGTGTGGAAGTAAGTCTTCTTTCTCTTGTCTAAATGAAGATTTTCAGTCCACTATTAAGTTTGTGGATCAACATAAGGTTAAAATAATAGGAAACGGGGAATTAAGATAAAAACTAAAAATGGGTTTGTGGAAACAATTTCAAATGTTTTTATGTCCCTAGTTTAGAATGTAACCTGTTAAGCACTAGTCAACTACAAGAAAAAAAATTATGTTGTTACACTTAAAAATGGTTGATGTGAAATTTACGATCCCGATAGAGGTGCTATGGCAGTAATTCCCATGGCCTCAAACAGAATGTTTCCTTTGAAAATAGAATGTATTCAACAAAGTTTGATGGCAGAAACTAAGGAACCCTCGCAGTTGTAGCATTTTCATTATGGCCATCTAAGTTTTGATTGTTTAAAAAATCTGCAAAAAAAAAGAATAAGGTGAGTGGTCTTCTAGACATTATTGCACCATCTGAAGTTTGTGAAGAATATGCTTTTGGTAAACAACATTGTTCAAAGTTTCAAAGCGGAAAGTCATGGAGAGCAAAAGATGGTTTGGAGCTCGTGCATTCAATGGTCCAACTTTAAATGGAGGTAAAGAATATATAATTACCTTCACCAATGGTTTTTCTAGAAAAACTTAAGTGTATTTTTTTACACTAGAAGTCAGAGGCTTACTCTACATTTAAAAGCTTTAAAGTACAAGTTGAAAATGAAGCAAGCAGGACTATAAAGACTCTTCATATAGAGGTAGTAAGTATTGCTCAAAAGAATTTGAGGATTTTTGTAAAGAGAAAAACATTCAAAGAGAAGTTATTACAGCCTACACAGCACAACAAAACGGCGTATCTAAAAGAAAATATCGAACCATCTTAAAATGGTGAGAAGTTTGCTCACAAGAGGAGTTCCAAAAACATTCTAGCCCGAAGCAGTAAATTGGAGTGTTCACATACTAAATAGAAGTCCAACGTTTGCTGTTAAAAACATGATACCAAAACAAGCCCAAAGTGGAAAAGACCTGTTGTGAATCATTTTCGAGTCTTCGGATGCATTGCATATTTGCATATGCCCATGTTCTTGATGTGAAAAGGAAGAAACTTGATGATAAGATTGAAAAATGTATCTTTCTTGGTGTAAGTGAAATATCTAAGGCATTTAAATTATTCAACCCACTAACGAAAAGGACCGTCATTAGTAGGGATGTCATTTTTGTTGAAGATAAGAGTTGGGACTGGAATAGGCAGCAGCCTACCCAAGTCCTATGTGATGAAAATGCTAACCTGGAACAACTTCCAGCACCTTCTCCACTTGAAAACTCAAGTGTTACAACCTAACCAGAGGCTGAAACCTCTTCCTAGCTGGCTGAAACCAATTAAACTAGAGCTTAATCCCTGCATCGTGTTAGAAGAAGGCCCGTATGGATGAAAGATTATGAGGTATATGGCCTTCAAGATCCTATTACTCACTTTGCTTTGTTTTCATATTGTGATCCCACCACCTTTGAGACGGCTGTCAAAGATGAAAAATGGCAAAACCAGCAATGGATGAAGAAATAAAATCCATTGAAAGAAAAAAAAAGAATTGGTGTCAAGTAGGTTTTTAAAACAAAGTTGAATGAAAATGGTGATGTTGACAAGTACAAAGCACGTTTGGTAGCAAAAGGATTCAAACAAGAATATGGTGTAGACTACACTGAAGTGTAGGTTCCCAATTGTATCAAGTATCGACAGTATTGAAGCAAATCCACAATGATGATGATGAACTTAATATGAACAGTTGAGAGAATAACTAAGAACACACCCTTTGCTTTGAAATATTGAAATGCTTAAAGGAATTAGGGTTAATTACATTGTTTATATACCTATGAGATATTTGCACAATATACCTTATACTTCTAAGAAATACAACTAGAAGCAAAACTTAACTAAAATGATAAAATGAACACAACTAGGAACTAACAATCTCCCCCTTTGTGTTCATTGTACAAATAAAGCATAATAAAGAAAAAATGTTCTTCGCTGGAGCAGTTGATCTTGAGCATAAACATAGAAATATTATTGAGGGAATCCTAAGTTTCGGTATCCTATTAATTCTTCATCAAATAAAAAATATACTCCCCCTCGAATGTAGCTCTTGATCTTCAACAATGACTTGAAACCTTTTCAGTACCTTGCTCCCCTTTAATCTTTCGAACAAATATCTTTTTATGATAGACAAGTGGTGAAAAGTGGTGTGGTTTTATGCAAATTTTCTCTTTAGAAAGTCTTAAGAGATGTATGACAGAACGAACCACAAATGGATATTTAAGCTCCGGTAAGGTGGAAAGACGTCCATTCGTGTTAGCTTTCGAGAATGGTCTTATTTGACAAAGATGCACAAATGGGCAAGTAACGTTATGATTCATGAAGTTTTGAGCCTTGTTCATATCACATCGAGCAACACAATTCTTGTAAGCATGATGAGTAACACGAGAAACATAACCATAATGGTTTTGAGGAAGATGGCGTTGTTTCATTACTTCAGAATTATCTTTACTTTCATTCCAAAGCTTTCTCCGGAGATTGGCCCTTTCTATGAATTTTTCTGTGTAAGACTTGAATGTAGTATGATTATTCTTAGAATGAGTGGTTTTTGGATGCACAACACTTTTTGATGATTCACCAGCATGGACTGTTACATGAACCATCTTGATTTCTTTACCTTTGGAAGACTTACACTTTTGAACTTTTTTAGAATCAGAAGAAATCGTGACTTTTTCTTCTACACAATTTTGTAAATCTTGTTCCAATTTCTGAATTTTAAGCATAAACTGATTTCTTTCAGTCTCAAAATCCATGCTTTGTGAATGTGACTTGCTCCGAATATCTAACAATTGTTGCTCAAGATTTTTTATCGTGACACCTTTTTCAATCTCAAACTCGTGATACTTGTTTTCTAACATATGAAGTTTTTCAGTCAAATCAGAAAGTTGTAGAGTAAGTTTGGCATTTTCTTGTTCTAAATCATCTGCTCTCTTTTTCTGTTTGTTGGCACAATCTGCCCAAAGAAAAAGGTTTTGTTTCTCCTTTAATTTGATAATTTCTTCTTCTTTGTCTTGAGGCATGGTTGATATGCTGACACCAAACATGATTGATACTTGACAATGGATCTTTGAGTAAAAGGTAAAGGTGAAAATTTAGAAATCTGAAGTTTTCAATTGATGTTTTGAGTTGAAAACTTTTCAATTGATGGGTTTTCAATTGAAGTTTTGGATGGAAAAGTTTTCAATTGCACTTTTCAATTGAGAGATGCCCTATAGTTTTCAATTACTTCTCAAGAATGTTTTCAATTCAAATACATCTGTCGATCCCAATTCAAACCAATCCAAAAAAAAATATTTTATGTTTCTTCTGATTTACAGCCCCAATATACTCGAAAATGATATCAAATCATGAATCAATCCTCAATTTGAATGAAACAACCCTAAATGACGATCATTTAAATTAAACACTCAAAATAAAAAAATTAGGGTTCTTCGTACGTAGGCAGCCAAAAGAATAATAAACAGGCTAGCAAGTAGAAGAATTAATTTAAGCAAACAGGCAAGCAGGAGAATAAATCAAGCAGGCTAGCAAGCAGGAGAATTAATTCAACCAGGCAGGCATGTAGGTGAGGAAATTCAATGGCGGTGCCGGCGATATGAAAATTTTCGTTCCTTTTTCTTTTCTATATTTTGATTAAAAACTAACCTTTGATCCACTCTTGGCTCTGATACCAATTGTAGGTTCCCAATTGTATCAAGTATCGACAGTATTGCAGCAAATCCACAATGATGATGATGAACTTCGTACGAACATTTGAGAGAAAAACTAAGAACACACCCTTTGATTTGAAATATTGAAATGCTTAAAGGAATTAGGGTTAATTACATTGTTTATATACCTATGAGGTATTTGCACATTATACCCTATACTTTTAAAAAATACAACTATAAGCAAAACTTAACTAAAATATTAAAATGAACACAGCTAGGAACTAACACCGAAGTATTTGCTCCAGTTGCAGACATGATACTATACAATTGGTGATTGCTTTGGCAGCTCATAACTCCTAGCCAATCTTTCAATTGGATGTCAAGCCAGCTTTTTTGCATGGTTATCTAAAGGAAGAAGTATGTGTTGATCAAGCTCCTGGTTAGGTAAAGTATGGGCAGAAGTTTATAGATTAAAAAAGACTCTTTACGGAGCAAGCCTCAAAAGCTTAGTATAGTCGTATTGAGACTTATTTTCTGAAAACTGGTTTTCAAAAATGTCCATATGAACACACACTTCTTATCAAAATTGGGCAGGGTCAGAAAATACTCATTGTGTGTTTATATGTTGATGATTTAATATTTATCGGGAATGATAATGTAATGTTTGATGAGTTCAAAATATCTATGATAAATGAATTCGAGATGTCAGATCTTGGAAAGATGCATTACTTTCTTGGATTAGAAGTGATGCAATCTACTGATGGGATTTTCATATCCCAAAAGAAGTATGTTCGAGAAATTCTGAAGAGGTTTAATATGATGAATTGCAGTTCAAGTATCACCTCAGTTGAGCTTGGTTTAAAGCTAACCAAAGATAAAGAAGGGAAGAAGGTGAACAACACACTTTACAAGCAAATTGTAGGTGGTTTGATGTATCTAGCTGCCACAAAGCCTGATATTATGTTTGTTGTAAGTCTCATAAGTTGATACATGAAGAGCCCAACTGAAATGCATATGCTAGCTGCTAAAAGAATCCTCCGTTACTTGCAAGGAACTAAGGATTATGGACTGCTCTACAAGAAATGTGAGAATGAGGTTTGATTGGGTTTACTGATAGTGATTATGCAAGGACGAAGATGATCGAAAGAGCACATCAACTTATGTCTTTATGTTTGGGACATGAGCTGTTTCTTGGTGTACTAAGAAGCAACATATTGTAACTTTATCATGCACAGGAGCTGAATTTGTTGCTGCTACAGCTTGTGCTTGCCACACTCTTTGGTTAAGGAGAATGCTCCAAGAGATGCAGTTTAAGCAAGAGGAGCTACAATAATATTCTGCGATAATAGTTTACTATCAAGTTGTCAAAGAATCCAGTGCTCCTTGGAAGAAGCAAACATGTCGATGTCAAATTCTATTTTCTGAGAGGTCTTTGCAATGATGGTTCGATCAAACTTGAATTTTGTTGAAGGGGTGACCAGTTAGCTGATATTTTCACGAAGCCTCTTGGTTTGGGTCCATTCCAGAATTTGAGAAAGTTGATGGGTGTTTGCACTTTGAAGAACCACGATGTTAACTGAAGCACTGCAAATGTTCAGATTAGGTTGTTATAAACCCGATTCGATATAGGTGGTCTCCACGATAGTCAAGAGAATGAAAGAAAACAATTGCAAACGTTTTTAGCGCTGATGGATTACACACATCCTAATCCACGATCAAGTTAAGGTGGTGAACACGAGACGACCAACATGAACTAACATACAAAAACGTGGAAATAAGAAAACTACCCACCATGGGATGGTGGATTACACACATCCTAAACTAGTTTGACTTCTTCATTTAGTCTTGAATCTTGATATCAAGTGGGTAAAACCTGGTTCCTCATTGGGATGGCAATGCATGGGCTGCATGTTCCTGGGCCCCATGCGGCCATGCCCCACCATTGTGCAAAACATAGGTCCAAAACATGAATTTTAGATTTCAATCGTCCTTTTAGTGATTAGTTTTACTACAGATTTCTAAAACCAAACATTCAAACCTATACAGGTAGGATTCTTTTTACAAATATTTAAGTTAGATTCTCAAAAAGAAAGTCATAATTCTAGTTTTAAAACTATATCTACACCCTAAAATTCATGTTTCGCTATTGTAATTAAACAAAGGGAGCTAGTTAGTACCCAGGCAACATACCAAAACCAAGATGGCCCTTTAATATTCGATCATATTCGTCACCAAACTTATCTGTTATCTCACGTGCCTTGTTGTTTCTCTCATGTGCCATGCCATTGTACTCTAACTGAGCCTCCATCAGCATCTCATGAGCTTCCATAAACGCAGTTTGTCGATCGGCTATCTTCTCATTGAGTAGCTGCAATGATTCTTCTAAAGCTGCAAGCTCTTTGCACAATGGTTCATTTCCAAACTTGAGCTTCTCAACCATGTTTAACCGCTGGTGGGCCCAGGACAAATTGAATCCAAACTTCTCAAACTCTTTGAGATCATCCCGAATGCTAGTTAACCGTTCATGGTCAAGTGCATCCACAGATGTTTCCATAAAACCTTTGATGACCACATGGAATTGATTTAATATGAGCTGCCCCATTTCTTGAAAACGAAAATGGACACCTAGGAAAGTGTTGGGGTAGCAGTGCTCGACACATTGTAGTAGTTTTTCTACTGCCAGTCCAACATCATGCCCCCGCCACAATCCGCCAGTTGGGATCAAAGTACCAGAATCTTCGATGGTGGAAGGCTCTTGATCTGGCGACCCATCATCGCTCTCAGTACCGCACAGCCAACCATTGGTGTTATCAACAGTATTTATAGCACCTGCAACAAAGTTTAATATATAACCAGGATACAAAATAATTAAGGTTGTTGCAGTTTACATACCCTTTAAGATCTCAGGCTTCTTAACGAATTGAAGATCATCAACTTGCCCACTCAAATTTATGACCCCTGACACACTCGCCACAGCGTTTTGTAGGATATCCTGAATGTAAAATTGAGGAATTTGTTAGGACTACTCTGGGAATTACATAAATAATAACAAA
The DNA here is from genome assembly GCA_038502395.1 of Dittrichia graveolens. Lineage (NCBI taxonomy): Eukaryota > Viridiplantae > Streptophyta > Magnoliopsida > Asterales > Asteraceae > Dittrichia > Dittrichia graveolens. The sequence continues at coordinate 5,190,634 of JARJIL010000002.1, read as the reverse complement.
AGAGTTTGGTGCAGAAACCAACTTTAGATGAAAATCGATGCAAGCATGCTTTGCAATCACAGTTATTGCGACAAACAGGGCAAGCCTCAAAAAATTCCTCCTGTGAGACATTGGGGTACCTATATCAATCAAGCCAAACATATCATGACAGATTACTACAAGAGTCTTACAAGAAAGAAATGTAAGACAGTGGATGGGACTTGTACCCTCAGACAGTTTGGTTAAGGCTCACCTTATCTACATTTTAGATATCGCTAGGCCAAAAGAGTTCTTTAGATTATTGTTTCTAATCAACTACCTTGCAAACAGAATTAAGCTGGGAAATTAACAAGCTTGATGATCTGGTGATATGACTTGCATAGTTGCATTACATAGTATGCAAACAAGCTCACAAAAATCCTTCAGAAAACATGTCAATCTAGTCAATTACCAACTCAATAATACAATGAAGTTCATGAAGTAGCCATAGATGAATGGAACTCATTTGGGTTCATAGACTTCATCTTTCATCCTAACCTAACAAGTGAAAATCATTAAATAGTAACTAAGTTTCACTATTGTTTTACTAAACATTGTGGTGAAGGGTGATGGAATACTAGCCAAGTTAGAGGCTGTAAATCGCAGTGTCAGCAGCTTATGGTGCAATGGAGTTTAAAGAATTTGGGGTTTTGGAATTATTAGAAAACAACACCTTGAGGACAAGCTGTTATTCGGGGCGGGAGTGATGATACAAACCATCCAAGAAACTCAAGGGGCTTTCGGGCAATTAATCAATATGGCAGGGATAGAAGTTTTAATTATTTAATGATTATTTATTTTGTATTATGTTTTCTTTTTCACCATCTAGTCAGTTTAAATAGAGGTAGGCAGCACAGATACTGGGCATCAAAAGCTAATGGGAATTTTAGACTCTAAGACAGCCTACCTCTCTAATTGGAAGAACTATCTTTCTGTTATGTTCTTCTTATTTTTCTGGTTTAATATAATCGTATTATATGTTTGTTATCAGCCATGTCACATGTGTACAAAAGAAAAGAGGAACAAAAGTTTGAAGTGGTAAATTGTAGATTCTGGTTGCCGGAAGGATACGATCGTTGCTATTTTGGCAGGAATCCGAGGGCACCAGAGCACCTCTGCTTGGGTCCTGCTTATAGCCTCGATTAGGGTCCCACTCGTAACAGAGTGAGCAGAGGTCATGGGCCAGCGAGCCGACCCTTAGGAGGTCCTCCAGGGCAGCGTCCTTGGAACAAAAATTAAAATTATAGGCTTAGCCTGTATGGAATTTTTTTCAACCCCAAATTCTCATAGCTATAAGAACAAGTTGTTACCGGAGTTCTGCTAGACGAGCAAGATTTTAGCTCGACCAGCCTGGTTTCGTGTAGACATGTGTAGGGTTCCCCTGTAGGGTAATAAATACCAGGCCTGTAGGGTTTCCCATTATCTGTGTACTACTGTAGCGTCTAGTTTATCAATAAAACTCTCTCGATTACATAGATCGAGTGAACCACGTAAGATTCTATGTTCTGGTCTTCTTGATTCTTCTTTTGATTGTCTTGCTATTTGTACGTTGATTGCTTGGGTTCACATTAGAATACCTAACACGAGGAACCTAAATGGAACTACGTAGAAACCTGGTTACTTTTTTGTGAAGTTTCCACAAACTGAACTTACAAATCTTTAAAAAAATCAAAATCCCCTGTGGCTGTTGAAATGGGTGCATTCTAAGTGTTCAGGGGCTTTAGAAAACCTAATCGATACCAATTTGTCATGGAAAAGGAGTACGGATTTCTCAAAAGTTGATGAAATTTGCTAAAAACTTCAAAACAGGAAATGCATCTAAATCCAATCATCGAGTGCAAAAGCAAAAGACTGAGAAAGTAATCACAAAGTTCAAAAATCGATCAGTACCATTTAGTCAAGCAGGAAACGCAATATTTGTTCGACTTGCATCTCTTGCACTCAACCACACGCACGGTTCCGTTCCGACATTGATGGCACAAGCTCGACTCCATTTCCAACCTAACAAATTAAAATCAAAGCAAAATGATCGAGTAACAAAAGAAGGTCGTAGAAATCAGCACATATAACTGTTCAAATCAACAGATTTCATTCTCACCTCTCTGGAATCCATGTAACGTTGAGATGAGGTTCCGATATGATTCAGCAGGGCCAGATTGAATGTTTGGTGTTGATAAGTGTATTAAGAAACTTGAATGTTGGATTTGGATGGAAAATGTTCTTCATTGTTGCTTCTGCGACTGCGTAGGGCAGCATGCCAACAGGTGTGCTTCGGGTATATAGCCGTCTATTAACGTTATTTTTACAGAGGTACAATTTTCCGCGTTTGTGTTTTTTCTAACGGCCGTTAGAATCAACCACTACTATACATAATTTTAGAAAGGTTACGTATCTTCCTGATTATCCCTATAAGTGTAAAAAATAAAAATCATATTTTTATATCGGACAAGTTATAATAATAACTAATTGTATGAATTTTTTGTTCTTTTTCAGAAGAAAAATCTATTTACGAGTTGATATCTCGTCACTCCAACACTATCATACTGTGTCATGTCAGTTTTTTCTCTATCGCACACTCATACCGATTATCACTCGGTCTTCAAATTGAACATGTAGCATGTCGCATTCACAAACAAATAAAAATAAAAGCAAATTATGGTCACCCCCTTCACCTAGAGTGATCCAACTCACGATGAGCTTTTTGACCAAAATATTGAACCGGAACCGGGTAAGATTATTCCGTCCGGTTATCGGTTCTCCTAAAACTTCATTTTCGGTTTTCGGTTCCAGTTCCACTGGTTATCGGGTAGTTCGGTCTTAGAACCAAAACCGGTTGGTATGTGATTTTGTAATTGCCATATGGTTGGCTATAAACTATTATTTTTGGTGATATGGTTGGTTATTGAATTATTATCGTTGGCGATATAGTTAATGGTTATTGTTTGTAAGAAGTAAGTCAATGAACTATTATTTACTGGTCATATGTTAATGTGGACGATGCATGCATGTTCACTTACGATTTCAAGTATTTTTAGTGTTAACTTTAAGCTGTTTAATTTTTTTGTTATAAGTTAACTTTTACAGGTAAAAAACAACTAATATAAATGTATCATATTTGCCTTTGATAACAAAAATATTCACCGGTTTTCGGTTATTTCGGTTCCCAATCTTGAAACCGGTTCCAAAGTAAATTTTCGATCTTATCCGATTCTATACCAGAAATAACTGAAACCGAAACCAAAACCGGTTCCCTTATATCGGTTCAGTTTTCGGTTCAAGCTTTTACCAATTTCGGTTATCGGTTTTTGATCCAGTCCGGTTCGGGCTGGTTCCTGAACCGAACACACCCCTACAACTCACTATGGACTCATTATGCGTAGGGATGTAAATGAGTCGAGCTACTCGTGAGCTACTCGAGCTCGGATCGTTAAAAACTCGAAACGAGCCGAGCCTTAACAAGCTCGAGCCTAAATTAAAGCTCATTTAATAAACGAGCCGAGCTCAAGCTTCAAATAGTGGGCTCGCGAGCTTAAACGAGCTCCATATATAATATAATTTATATTTTATATATTTATTTTTTAATAATTATATGTATCATTTTAATAAAAATATCAAAATAATACCCAAGCCTAAACGAGTCTAGCTTAAACAAACCTAAACGAGCCGAGCCCGAGCTTTATAAATATTAAACGAGCCGAGCTCGAGCTTAAAAAATCTTAAATGAGTCCGGCTCGATAAGTGTTACATCCCTAATTATGCGAACTATCACGGAGAGGGAGGCATCATGGCATGAGATGACGGTGTAAGAGGCCTTCATCATGTCTCACTAAGGATGTTTAAAAAAAAATCCAATTCCAAAGCTTCGGTTCTAAAATGTAAAAAAAATTCTAAAATTATCCGAAAAGTTAGATTTTCAAATTTTTGGATTCGGATAGTATTATTCTAAAATTTCAGATATCAAAAATCAAAAAAGGTATTATTTAGTTATTTATTTTATGTTGTTTGTGGTTTAATATTCTTAAAATGTAATGTTTCTTAATGCATGTATATTTTCTATTCGAAGTGAATTTGAGCAAAATTTTCATGATTAAAGTTCAAAATATGTTCTTTTAATTAAAGTATTTTAAATAATATATTAGATGAAATATAATCATTTATAAACTTTCTTAATCCGAATCAAAAATTTAAGATATCCAAAAATTTAGAATACATATTCTAGATATTGGCAATATCCAAATTCTTAGATATTCGGCTTTTGAACACCCTTATGTCTCACACACATCCTTAATACCAAATACCAACCCCCTTATAATATTTTATTTTATTACATGCCATAAAAAAGATGTGAGGTAGATGTTAAGATGTGAACATCGAAGTTGGTTAGTCATGTTTTTAAACGGAGACCGGATAGGTCCAAGTCCGGTCCTGCTTTTCATTCTCATCCGCTCAAACAACAATTTAAAGTCAGTTTAAAGTTGAAGCAATTTCGTAGTCTAAACCTCTCTAGAAGAAGTTGGGTAATACCCAAAAAAGACCGGACTGGTTGTCTGGTCTCAACAGAAGATCATATCGAAAAAAAGATTGAAAAGGACCGGATCACCCAAGACCGGTTCGAAAGCGAATCAAGTCTTATTTGAGACAAGAGGACTTGAATCCATGTTTGATCATGAAAACTGAGAGAGTAAGAAGCCTTAAGAGATCTGAGTCTGACAGTGCTTTATACCATCTTTATACGGGGAAAGAACTCCTAAGTGCTAAGTCTGACAGTGCTCTATACCCTAAATAAAGGTCTATGCGTTGTGAGATGTCTTACCTTCCTAAGTTAGTGCCAAAAGAATAGTAAGAGGTCGATAAATTAAGTATGATCCTATGTTTGTAAAAATCTAATCAAGAAATTAACTAAATGAAATTATAAAATCTTTTGATATTAACTTAAGGCAAAATTCAAAAAGAAAAAATTTATCCTCATATCAACTCCAAGTCTCCAATAGTTTAATTATCCTTGTTTTGTTTTTATTTTCCTTTTTTCTATTGTCGTTTTTAGCAAATATCGAATAGTTAATACAAACATTACGATTTGCATACGTAGTAAATTGAACTTGTTGGGTTGTGTTTATGTTGTTATAAACATCTAATTCCAAATAAAAAATTATACTGCATCTTGATATTTTCAATAGTTAAATTAATAAAAATCGAAATAATTAAAATTTGAGATCATTGTTAAAACAATTATATTTTTATATATATACATACTAGATTAAATACCCGTGTAATAGACCGGTTGGTTGAAAAAATGGTCAATATTAAACATTAATAAAAAGTTTTTAAAGAATTATATAACATGAAAGAAATGAGAAATTAAAAAATGACACAAACGACATCAGCACCGAGATTAGCAGAAGAAGCGTAGACGCGAAGGGGAGGGCAGACGTGACGGCAAAAACTTGGTATCATGATATAAAGAGATGTGATTATATTTCTCGTACAAGTAATCAATCATTATTATAAGAATTAAGGACAACAAGTTGAAGTCTTTATTAGTTATGATTAAAAGGGTAAAACCAAATATTTTGTTAAATATGATATTTTAAAATATTTAATATATATTGTTGACGGAGCTGAGAGAATGTGTGATGTGGCAAAAAAATGATGACGTGTAATTATGACATGAACAAATAGTACGCTATGATTGGTAGATAATGGGAGGAAAATATATTACATTTAAATTTAAGAGGGTCTGGATGTAAATTGTGAAGGGGCTGTATGAAATATTTCGGGGGTTTTTCAAAAAATTGTATATTAATATAATTAATTATAGGTTATTTGAAAATTTTGTTTAATAACTTGTGATATATTTTGTTTAGAGAAAAAATAGTTATATATATGTGACCGTCTCATTTTTATCTACGTTTTGATATAAATTTTATCGTAATATGACGTTTTTTTAAAAATTAGTATATTTTAATCGTTTTATCTATCGAGAGCAACGAGTAGGTAATTATTGAATATTTTATTCGGTTTTAAATTTATTCTCTCTATATAATATAGTCGATATAATCACTAATTTTTTTGTCTTTTGATAAAAAGAATTAAAAATATACTATTTTTAAAATTTCTGTTGTATTACGATAAAATTTATATATTTGATAACCACTTAGTGAGTCTTTTAAAACCATTGGTTTGTGGCATAAAGTTGTTTACAAACCTACCATTACCAGTTTACGGCTCTTTAAAATTGATTGTTAGGGTTTGTGTAAATCATCGTAAGAAACTATAACTCTACATAATTACTGTGTAATGAAACAACCATTTCATGTTAGTTTGTTTTGTAACTACCCATACAACTTGAATGGGTTTAGTTCACCAAAATGTATCTAACTTGTCACGTTTTACTATTGTGCGTGTCGTACTTTAAAATTTTATATTGTGTATATCGAACATAAAATTTGTCGATATTCTGTGTATTAAATTTATATATTTTTTCCTTTTTTATGCAAACAAAATACGTACAATAACAACAAATTAAAAGTTTGATACAAACAATAGAAACTTTTAAAGTTCAATACACACAATAGCAAAACTTAACAAGTTGGAAACATTTTGGTGAACTAAACCCCAACTTCAAATGTTATATAAAGATTTTAATTATCTAAGTTTTCTTACTTTTTAACTAATAACTTGGTACATAAAATTAAGGTTATTATTACATGGATATTTAAATTCAATGTTATCTTGTGTTTTCAATTATATGTAGTTAAATAATAAATTATACTTAAGCAATTTACGCATGTATAAACATAATCTATTCTATATTAAGATTTTATTTTTATGTGATCTAATTTGTGTATACTTAGCATCATTATTTAATTTTTAACAAATTTAGTTTACAATTCCAAATATTCAAATATATAATTGATTAATAAAAATGTTTTTTAAGCCCCTGATATTATAACATCAATAATAATATTATGGTTATGTCTTTACAATGTTGGGATAAAGTTCCATCACACGAAACACATTAATATTATACTAAAAAATTTTAGACGCGTAATATAATTTTATATTTTTTTAAAAGTGTATGTATAAAAAGTATTAAATATAAATTTTTATTTACGTACCCGAGCACCGCACAGGTATAACATTAGTTATAAAGGGTAAATGTGATATTTGTAAATTATGCGATATTTTAATGTTTAAAAAGAAGGTATATGAAATTATTTCTATAAGGTTTTATTCAAATTAAAGTCAAAATTGAACTTAATGTTGACCGTTACAAGTCAAAATTAGATTTTAATTTCTACTAAAATGGATGGTCAAGATTTCATAATTAAGATTGATTTATTAAATAAAGGGTTAGGATCATATAATAAATTAAATTCAAATTTATATTAGAAGATATATATATATATATAAGCTACTAATTATGAGATCCTATCCGAATTACATCGCAAACATATGAATTAGGAAAGTGTAGAAAACATGGATTAGTGAGTTTTCTAATTGTAAAGTAATTTAGAAAAGTGAAAAATTTTATTTTCTAAGAAAAACTTTAGTAAAAGCTGCACACCAAACATGTTTATTGGTTTTTTTAAATTTTTTTTTTAAAAAAAAAATTTTATAGAAGGATTTTTCCATAACCAAACGCAGCCTAATCTCACAAAACTTACGTATATGCTTAGAAGAGCTTGTTTGAATCCCTTGGAATAGGTTTTTGTTCTTTCAAGTAATAGTGTTTTATGGTTGAATCTTTATTCAGTTTGAAGGAAAATACCCGTGTCTGTATGCAAGTTAAATAGATCTTTCAATGGCTAAAATACTGAGAGCACCCACACGAATAACTAACATCAATCTCATCACTAACCTGTCGTAATTGCTATCACTACCGTCACTAAATCCACACACAAATATTTAGTTCAAATCTTATTGATTGAAAATAAAAGTAAAAAATACCACGAGCCACCCTACAACGAGTGACTAACAAGCGACCGGCAATGGTGGATAACGAGGACATGTCCTCGTGATGGCATTATTGTTAATAGTTGTTGTGCTAAATGTTGAACACGGTAACTAATAATGAAGAATAAGCAAGCCCAAAATTAATTTAATTCCCAATTGATCAAAGAACACACGTAATGACTCAACAAGGCTCCTCAATTTCTTCTAAACACTCGATTGAAACAGCCATTGTAAAGAGTGAAATAATCTCTAAACGAGTCTGGTTAATGCTTGATGCTCCTGCATCATATATTACCATTTACAAACATTGTTCCGCTTCCAAAGCTTCTTATAATCCGCTGACCTGGAAAACGCTAAAGAAGCATATAACAACAAGGAAGGAAAAAAGAAGCGAAACGAAGCTTGAACTTCAAACAGTGATACACTCCCATGAACCATTCGCTAAATTTAAAAATAAATCGTAAAATCTCTATTTCCCACTGTTTAATAATAAGCATTTAAAGCGTTCTGCACTCTCGATACACCATATATATCACCCAAGAATTATTACAAGAGTATAACAAAATCAATGTAGATGGAACATTCATACAACACAAATCAAGGTTGTTAAAAAAATGGAATTAAGGAAATCAAGAAAAAGGGTCAAGTTCTATCACCTTCAGATTAATATAAAACAAATTCCCCATACTCAAATCAGGAAGAAAGGCTTCAACAAGATAACAAGAGTTGCTAATTATAACTTAAAAGGCAAACAAACATGGGAAGTGGAGGCAATGACACTTGAGTATGAACATTAGCAGTCAAGTGTTCACCTAATTCATCAAATCTATGCAAACTCAGTTGATTAAACCCTTATCCATTCGATTTTTTAATGTCACAAACAGCATCATAATGATTGGATCCTCGTTCCTCAACAAAACAAGTGAGAGAAACTATAATAAATTGATTATCAAGAACAACCTATGAGGGCATCAGCATTTTAATTGCTATCATTTTCAAAATTAGACTAAGAGAGATGCTGGGACTACTTGCAATTAGCTGCACAATCTAAGATTCCTATGAACACAAGGGACCTAAATGAACATAAGGAAACTGCCTGTCATTAGTGTGTCAATCTATTGAACATAACCCACTACTAAGCATGTCAGAAATAAATTGCACAAGCTAAAATTCCTGACTTGGCTAGAGTGATGAAGCATAATGTGTTAGTACCCTGGCAACATACCAAAACCAAGATGACCCTTCAATACGCGATCATAGTCAGCTCCAAACTTTTGTGCCACCTCTTGTGCCTTAATGTTTCGAGCATCTGCAATGCTATTGTAATGTAATTGAGCCTTCTTTAACCTCTCATTTGCTTCAACCAACTCCATGTGTAGCGACTCTAAAGATTCTTCTAGTGCCACCAGCTCTTGTCGCAAGGGATCGTTTCCAAATTTTAGATTCTTCACCATGTCTAGCCTCTTGCGGGCCCATGAGAGATCAAATCCAAACCGCTCGAAATCGTTCAGGTCCTCATCAAGGCTTCTTATCCGTTCTTCCACCAGTGCATCCACAGATGTTTCTAGAAAACTTTTGATGAATACATGCAATTCTTTCAAAATGGACAGCCAATATGGTTTTGGCCGAATTTGGACCCCTTGAAATGTGTTGGGGTAGCGATGCTCAACAGCCTGTAGCAGTTCTTTCACCTCTGGCCCCACAGCATTACCCTGCCATAATCCTATGGTTTCCTCTGATGTACCAGTAACTTCGATGTTGGCAGGCTGATGGCTGACCTTGCTCATCGGCAACACATGAAGGGACGATGAGCTTCTTATGCTTGTACTGGGTCCCGGTGGTGATGAAACAGGAAACACGCTGCTGGTCTCCTTGGAGTTGTCATCACTCTCAGAATCACACACCCAACCATTTGTGTGATTGCCAATATTCATATCATTGTCTGCAACAAAGTTTAATATATGATCAGAATCAACCACTTTGGGCCTTTTTAAGTTAGGGAAGTTGTCCCTATTTACATACCATTAAAGATCTCAGGCACCTTGGCAAATTGACGATCATCAACATGCCCATTTGGATCTACAATCGCAGCCAAATCTGCAACAGCTTGGTCTAATGCATAAATCAGCATCTTCCCAATCTATAGAACATAAAAAGCAGTAGGGTTATAAATAAGAAAGACAACTAAATTTGATACATGCCCAGCCACCAGTTTCTTGATCTAATTAACGAGAAAATTATGTGTAGTAGTTTCAAATATTTACATTTAGTTTATGTTGTTTGGCCCTGTGATTGTCTGGAAGCTTACGTAGTTCATGTTGTAAACGGATGCACTCACCAAGACTTTCAGGTGAAATAAAGTTCAGTTCAATCTTCATACATGACTGTAGGGAGGGAATTTTATTAGTAATAAAGATATGCTTAACAAATTAACAACAAAAAATGGCACTTATTCTGACCTTCAAGTTTCTAACTTGGTAAGGACAACCAGCTGGTATAAAAACTGCATCGCCCAGTTTTTGTTTGAAGGTCCATGGTTTGATTCCTAAACAGCATGAAAGAAAGGATCTGTAAATACACAACAACAAATCAGCAAGATACTAACTGAAGACATACCAAATTCCTCTTTGAGCTTCCTTTTATGTTCCATGTTCAGGTAAAAAGTCTGGTCATGTATTGGGTGAACAACCTGCAGCATCACAAAATTCAAGTCAAATAAAATATAAAATTTTAAACAACGCATTGAGTGTTTCTTATTGCAAAAAATGAATACTTCCACCATTGCAAAGTTAAATTACCTGCTCAACTGAGAGACAATTAGCATGCTTAAAATCTGCTGAGTGATTCCTAAGATATTCCTCTAATCGAGGTATATCTTGCCTGCAGAATATGTCCCACAGAGCACTCCCCTCCATTGGGTCAACTACACATTGCTGATCCTCGTTTCTTGGCGAGCCCGCTTCACAAACTAAAGCACCATGTTTTTGTTTCACCATTTTGGGCTTGTTAGGCTTTGTTGATGTAAGAAAACCAGATATTGTATGTGTCAGTACATTCACCTGCAAGTTATTTTAGTAACATGTTACTATGTTAGGGGCGAAAATCGAAGATGTTGATATAAGGAGTTATATGGTTCTAACCAATGACATCCTAATTATATTCGTTGATATGTAACAGGTAACAACTACATGTATTATTGTAAGAACGCGATTACCAGGCATATCAAAATAGAGCAAAATAGCTTGGTGATTAAGTTTAAAAGAAACCATACAGTGTCAGATTTATCAAAGTGAAGCTTAGTAACAGAATTTCCATATTCCAACTCCTCTTCAACTCCATAAGCTATATCCATCCGTGGACCCATGTCGGGTTTCAAGGACAGATCAGGCAACTTAACAGTGACATTGAGGTAGCCATTGTGCGGATTTGTGTAGTCTTTAAAGGGCAAGCAGTTGATGAATTCAACAAAATGGCGTGGCCGTTCTCCTTGAGATGCGCAATAAGGTTTCCAATCTTCCAACTTCAGAATCAGAGGATGCCCTTTCTTTTTGAACTGACCTTCTGAGTATCCTCTAAAGAATTTGTGGAGATCAATACTCAACTGCATATCATGGGTGATAGTGACATATGTCAATATTAGGTTTTCAGTGCAACAAGAATATCAACTATATATAGGAACACAATACTGACCTCACTCCAATCCAAGCAGTTGACTGCATTCACTTCATAAGCATAGGAATGATTACTATATTTTGTAATGTCACGAAAAGCACGCCACATAACCATTGGCTCCCAGCTTAGCCCCGATGAAGTTGAAAGCACATCATAGACTATTATGGGTTCACCTTTCGACCAATGCAATTGGAAATGCTGCATATCTTGAGCTTGAATGTTTGTAGCACTTAGAGTATACAAATCAATTGCATTTCTCTGGGTAGTTTCGTTGCCACTATCATAACACATGCAACATTTCATAGAAGTTTGGGGAATATCATCAATTTTGTTGATCTTGCATAATACTCCTAGTGCTTTCTCTAACAAATTTTCCACCCAATCAACAGGCATTATGCGTTTCAAATCAAGAATCCCATCATTACAGCCACCAATATCTTTTGGTGGGCAAGGAATGCTACCATCTTCACAGGCTTTCCATCCACAAGTCAAACCCTTACCTCCCTTAAGTTGACCATCACGCAACTCACGGCTACATGCAAGGCATAGATCATATCCACAGGCACAACTTCTATACAAGTCAAAGAAATACGAGCCACAGTTGTCGCTGCATAAAATCTAACTTTTGAGACCTTTATATAATATCATAAAATTATTTTAATAAAGATTAAGTAATCATTTTATGAATTACCAAAATATATCATCATCAACCTCACACTCAGCATCTTGCAATTGTAACTCAGATAGAGATACACCTGCCCAGTGAGATAACATTAGGAAAATAATAAAGACAGTTTTCATTAGAGTCAAAGTTACGTACAAAAATAATTGAAATAGGTTACCTTTACGCTTAGCCTCAATTTCCTTCTCCATCAGTTGATCCTCATTCAAACTTCTCACAAGAGGGAAATTTTTTTGTAAGATATGTTTGGAGTATTGAATTTTATCAGGTTCAGAGCAAGAATATCCCTGCATATCCTGCACATAATATTCAGAAACTTATTATAGTAATCTGCGGATTACACAGATAATGCCAAAGTGTTTGTTGCAGAAACCAACTTTAGGTGAAAATCGACGCAAGCATTTTTTGCAATTACAATTATTGCAACAAACGGGGCAGGCCTTCACAAACTCCTCCTCTGAAACACCAGGGTACCTAATAAAGGCAAAGACAGTGTGTCAAATTAGCATAAAGAGTATGAAAAGAAAGAATAAATCAAGAAGTATATTACTTATGGCAAAAATATTATTATTATTATTATTATTATGATTCTTGCTCCAAGTAGCAGATGTGAGCTACGTGCATGTTGTTAGGTGTAGGACCGTAACCAAGCCGAGTCAAGTCAGACACAATGCCAGGCTTAAGCACACTCGACTCAATGGAACTTTATTTTCAAGCGCAAGCTCGAGCTCGATTAGCTAACCGATACTTTCAAGCTTGAGCTCGCTCGAACCTTTATTTCAAGCTCGAGCTTGATCAGCTAACCGATAATTTCAAGCTCAGCTCGGTTGGACTTGATAACGAGAAATAGTAGGTCAAATAATAATAGTACTATCCCGACTTGATACTTTTGAGCTTGACTCATATTTTTGACCTACGCTTGATTGTAATCTATGTTGAATATGTAAAAATATATATACAAACAAAGGGTAAAAATTCAAAATGACACAAGAGGAGTATTCTAATACTCAAGCTCAACTCAACTTGAACCGAAATGATTTCGAGTATAGAAGATTAGAAAGTGGCCTGTGAGGATGTAACTAGTGTAAAACGCAGACAAAAGCACGTCCGTAGTTTGAGCCAGTGACCTCCTCCAGTCCTTCAACACTTACGGATATCAAAATACATAATGGGAAAGATGTAATTACACTATACAAAAGTTCGAAATTACTACCACTTAGTCATGCACCCTATGCAAAATCTCCTCGATTGACATTTTCTGCACTCAACAACACGATCTTTATCGTTCCGATGACACTGGTGGCAATTCCTAACCTACCAAAAATCAAACTGAATTGAGCAATAATTCATCAAGAAGGAAACTATAAAAGGCCTTGAAGATCTGCCCTTACAGTGATATCAGATCTTTTGCGGTCCGATTTCTTCTGATTGTGGATTTTTACCTTCGCTGGGGCAGAATTGCTCTCTGCTTTTCTCTTTTTACTTGAATTCTTGTTCTGACCAAGTTCTGGTAACTTCGTTTGAGCAGGGACCGATTTTGAAACCTGTTTGCACGATCGAATAACTTGTTTGTTCGCCATTTTTGGTTCGTGTGATCAGCGGGCAGGGCAGGGCAGGGCAGGGCAGAAGCAGGTTTAAGGCCAGATTGCCCCGGTGACTTAAAATTACAAGTCAATCGTATAACGTCCTGTCCTTATCCTTATTCATGTATAAAAGAGACCAAATTTGAAAACATCAGATTCTCCGAACCCTTCTGATTGCATAATTATAATTATTGATATCATTAGACGTGTGTAATCAATATAAAAAATTAATTTATTTTTGAAAGAATGTTCATATCAAATAAAAAATTAGTTTTAATTTTTTAAAAATTTTAATATATTTTATAAGGTTAATAATTAGATAGATGTCCTATTGATATGTACACCTAGTAACTAATCAGTTAATCGAAGACAAAAAAGTGACCAACCAAATGACATAGCTTATCAGTGAGTGAAAAATTGGACGAGTAAGTGATATTTATTGCAAGAAAAATATGTTCTCATGTATAAAACTTTTAATTATTATATTATCTTTTCAAGAAAGCTTTTATTAAAAAAATCATTATAAATGGTAAGTTTTTGGAATTTGTATAGTCTTTAGAGTAAATTATAAGTATAGTATTTGGAATTGGCTATAAATTGTAGGTTGGGTGTTTATAGGTTAAAAGTTACAATATATGGCAATTTTTGAAATTTGTTTGTATTTTTTAATCCTGAAATAAACAACCGTTAACAAGGGTTGAAAAAAATGTAATTGGAGGTTATAAAAAACCACAATCTTGATCATAGGATCACATGGTCATATGATCGTATCAAGCAAAAACATGCAGGATAGTCTAAGATCACAAAATACGTAGTACCGCGAGCATGATCGTTTATGGGATTGTAGGATTGATGTACAATCCGATCTTGCTAGGCCCACTAATTTTCAGTTTGCTTTCTATTTTTAATTATTTTCTGAAGCCCAAAAGGAGATAAGGTCCAAAGTCCCAACCCTAACAATTTTATAGGTCTACTAGATTTATGGACCCGTGCACGTCCGGGTTTTATAAAATGAATTTTTACTCAATAATTTTCTAAATAAAACACAAATGAACTTGAAATAAAACATACCTAGGGGAAACATTTATAAGAGATCTTGACTTAAAAATCAAGTATAGAAAAATATAGATAACCATGAAGAGAATAATTCTTTTGTGGCACATAGGAAACTCATGGTGGTTCGGTATAACCCATCATCATCACCACAAAAGATCTAACTTAGAATAAATTCACAAAAACAGAAACTAATTTAAGTAAATTTAAATGCAGGAAAAAAGTTGTTTTAGATGTAAATGCTAACCATAGAGTGCGCAGAATAAGCAAAATTGGATGCACTAAAGTTAACTCCATCACGTACAAATGCCGTTGAATTGATTGGTTATGTCTAGAAGAAAATCAAACTGATTATTGTGAAAATAAGATCAAATAATGATTAAAAGGAAGAGGAATTGAATGTATGACAAGTTAAAAGAAATAGATAAATACCGGTACACCAATTGCAATAATATGTTTAACTTTATCTCTTTTGTAAACATCTCAAAATTACCCGTTTACCCTCCAAGTAATGGTTAAAATTTTAAGACAAAATGAATAACAAAATTACCTGTTTACCCTCCAAATAGTCAAGCATTAAGATTGGATACTTATAACACTAAATAATAACAATTTAGTCATAACACTAAGAGGGCATGATTATTTGAAACATCACTTGAGATCAAATCATCAAAATCAAAATCTCTACTAATATATCTGAAAGTTAGCCAAAGAACCAACCTTGTAGAGCATAAAAATTCACAAGCTAAAAATGAGGCACCCTAATTTCATTAAGCATTTCTTCAAGCAGTTGGTGTGCATCTCTGAACCTGTCAAGTATAAACATCAAAGAAGAATCTAATAAGACCCAAATTAGTTGTTTTTCTCACATATCAGGTTAGTTATAATCAAGCAAAACTAAATTCTTAATAAAAGCAAAACAAACTTGAAGACCCGCCAAGATATGCATACTTCAATTCCACCATATGAAGCTTTAAGACACAACTCCAAAATGCAGAAAATTCATGATTCCTTTTCCATCAAACATCAATTCTATGATAATAAACTTCAAATCTCCACTGCAGACCATATAAAAATACATAAAACAACTCAATAATTCACCAGGTTTGTTTCAAAATTAAATCAAAAGGCTTATAAATTTCATAGAAACTTGATGACCATTATGGTTTATGCAATTGAAACAAAGGATCTGCAACTTCAAGGACACTGTTTACAATTACTAACCCTATATTGTTAAATAACATTAAAATCTGAAATTGAAACCGTAGATGACCTTGTTTTTACCTTCATCGGCCGATTGTGATTAACTACTTCAATACTCTTATATTTCCTCATATATGTATTGGAAGTTCTTCAATTTCTTCAAGTCTTAATTTGTTGCGTCGGAAGTTCTTTCCTCATTTGTTGCGTCAAGAGATTCCGATATCGAGGAAATATAGTAAATAAGCATCGATTAGGGTTCAAAATATCATGGATAATAATGAAAATCAAACCTTGAACGGGAAAATGAAAAACAAACTTGTAAGGAGTTGCAAAAATGAGAGAAGATAGCCCTAAAATCAAACATTTAGGTTAAATTAAACTTTGCCGTTGGAAATCACCTTCGGGTGTATTCACGAACATCACTTTCGGGTGTATTCATTGTCAGAGAATCAATCGAAATGAGATACACCAAATACTTTGGGATGAAAGAAAAGGAGAGAATCAGATTAAAACAATAAAAAACTAATCAAGAAGAAGCATATGAAATCAAAGGAATATGATTCAAGAAAACGTTAACACGAAGAAGTAAATCAAGAAAAAAAACCAGAGTGAAGAAGAAGATGATGAATGACATTGAATCTAAAACTTTACCTATCGGAATCCTTGAGAAATCGCTCGCCTATGAAATCGCCGTAGTTAACTTTAGGGTTTATTTGAAAAGCTTGTCGATGAAGTTTATGAAAGGTTTGTGAAGTCGCCGAAGGGTTTCTTTGAAGCCGGGGTATGTGAAATCGGGTTTTGTGACCCGCGTGCAATTAAAAATTGGGTCAAAAATACCCATTTCTAGTACCTAGGCGGGTATTGCTAATAATAGTAGTCAAAATAGATGATTTTGGTCAAAATTAGAAAAATAAAAGGATTCTATTGGTTAATTGAAATTTATTTTAGGTAACTTTTCAATACATAGTTTTCTTTTAATATATATATATAGATTCTATCAGCATCACTTACGAAAAGAAGAATGAAAACCTAATATTCCTATTATTGTTTAATTGTTCTAGTGAGTTCAACTCTTTCTAAGAGTCAACATTTTCGAATTTGACAATGGAATCTAATAGAAAATCACAAATATTTGTTTATGTTTTCATGAGCTAGGTTTATGCTTCATGAATTCCAGTTTGTTTGCTCCTATTCTTCGCTGCTTAACCTGTCTGAATGTTTTCCCTATTTGTAGAAGTGTAGAACATTTGAACGTTGGTTGAACCTATTAGACAGACCCTATTAGTTGTTTGATATGTTGGTTATGATGTTTGAACTTTTACTATCTTATAAATTGTCATTTAAAATAACATCTTGATATGAATTGAAATATCTATAGTTCATCTTAGTAGGATCTTACGATCCCAATATTATAAAGGTAAAAACAATTCTAGGTACGATCCAAAATTCTCAATTTGAAATAACTATTTATTATAAGATATATTACAAATACGGTCACTTAAGTTATATATTTGTTTATAAATACTAGCAAGGTACCCGCGGAATGCTACAACGGTAAATAATTTCTATTTTACATCATGTTGTTTTTAAAAATGTAATCATATGTTATTCATGCAATTCAATGTCACGCAAAAGTATTGTATACTGTCAGTTTTTTATTTTTTTATTTGTTTCAACTATTTTATTAATTTTAAAAATAAATTCTAAAAGATATTAAAATAAGAAAAAAATTTATATTTATGAAATAAGGAAAGAGAAGTTAATAAAATTTTGAAAATTATGTTGATGTAGGTGAAGAGATATTGTAAATAAATAAAAAATTAAAGTAAATTAGGAGAGAAAATAAAATAATTAAAAATAAGATTTTAATATATTCAAGTTATTTAAAATAAAAAAGTTTTTAAAATTATAAATGTATTATAAAACGACAATCCTTACTGCTTCGAATTCCTTCACAATCTTCCATTGTTATTCTGATTGACGATCAATATATTTGATCGCTGTTTACGTTAGAAAACCAACAATGGCGGATAAATATAATAATGAAGAATCCACCCGTGAAAGGATTTTACAGGAGCTGAAAGAGATGCAATCGAACCCATCCGACGGTTTCATGAGGCTTCCTCTTGAGGTAATCGAATTGTAATTTTGATGCAACTTATTTCGGTTTTTCATTTGCACAGATTGATTGTAACAAGGTTATCTTTGCTATATGATTAGGTATCGTTAGGGTTTGTGTTTTGTTCAATGGTAGCTGAATTTATGTTCTTAGATTTAATTCGATGAGGTGTTTGGTTTGATTGAACTATATGTAAAGCGTTATCTCATTTCATTTTGTATAAACAAACTTATGAATTTCATGCGATTGCCTGTTAGTTTTTCGAATTAAAAACCTTGCTTCTAATTGTGTTACAAGATTTCGGTTTAATATGATGACATCATGGGTTAGCTTTTATATCAAACCAGATCATTGTCCTAGCAATGTATTAATGTGGCCTTCAAATGTGTTTTCTTGAACTTCTCCGCTCTTAATTGACAAAATTAGTCATAGATTTTGACTTAGTAGTCAGCTTTACTTCTATAATATTGATTTTGCAACAAAATCCATGTTGATTTTACCTTTGGAAGGTGCTAGATTAATCATTAAAGTGGTAACCTTTTGGAGGTAGGGTTGTAAGGGAAAGAGGATTGTTTATTAGTCATTATTGTTTATATACTTCTGCCTCCTTTTAAGAGTAAATATATGCCCTCCGTGCTATGAAGGTGCAACGTTCATCTGTGCACATGATTCAACACAAATTTATGATCTTATCTGAATGTTTGTGAATAATGATGTACTAATGAACTCTATTAGTCAGTTTGTTGTAATGATCATAATGTGCATACAAGATTTGTTGTAACTTTTGCAAGACATTTAAAAAATGCAAATTGTTTCTATTTCAAGGAGAGATCCAAAAATGGGACTTGTGTTAGGATATAAAACTACTCGTTTTTTAAGAAGTAAAACAGAAGGCAAACGGGTTATTAATTATTATATCTTCTCTATGCAGGAGAATATCTTTGAATGGCAATTTGTAATTAAGGGACCAAATGATACTGAATTTGAAGGAGGAATTTATCCATGGCCGAATTCAATTGCCGTCAGAGTACCCGTTTAAACCTCCATCTTTCATATTGTTGACGGTAATTCTTCTTTCCTTGGTTCTAATCTAACTTTAGGCCAGCATTCCCTTGCAAATATACTGTAGTCACCTTGCATAAACTTTTCATTGTAATCTCATATTCTTATTGTCCTTTTTATTGCAGCCAAATGGACGCTTTGGTCAAACAAATGATTGCCTGATACTCAAAGTTTGGCATGTTTTTTGGTTTCCTAACTAAATATCATCTCTCTTAAGTGACTTGCTTGGTGGGGTTAATTGACTTGCAGTTAGGACAGCATTAACAGCATTAACAACTCTGGGGTCGTTAGACTACAAGAAAGAAGAGAGGCATGTTCGTGCAGTTAAATCTCGCGAAGCTGCCCCAAAGTTTAGTTCGCCAGATCGTCAAAAGCTCATTGATGAGGTCATAAGCTTCTCAATTTAGTCCTCCTTTGACTTTTAAAGTGAAACAAATATGGTTTTAAATTCAGATTTCATGTGAAGGTCAAATACTCTATTTTCTTGAAAATACTGTTATCGGTTTGGATTTTTATCAAGAAGAACACACACAGAAACTAGTATTTTTTAATGAATAAGAAAATGAATCAAGTTTAGATCAAGAACTTATAGAGTTACAGGTTTGACCATAAAAGTCAAATGGTTGCTTTCTTTAGGTCGGAATGATTACATTTCTTAAGATGTGCAGATTCATGAGTACATGATCAGCAAGGCACCCCTGGTTCTTCAACCTGACTCCCTAGAATCTTCAAAGCCACCAACTGCCAACACAGAACAATCTGGTGAAGCTCCGTTGAGTCCTGCAAACACTATCATAGAGATAACCAAACCTGAAGAACAACATCATGAAGAACAACATGAAACTTCCTCAAGCGAGAACACAGAAGCTGAAAGCTTGAGGGTAGCAGCACAGGTATCTCCTGTGTACCTAATGCAACACTGAATGTGCCTTCCCCTGTACCTGTGGTGATGGGACAGCTCCAACTCATGGCTCAGAAACCGGCTGATGACCGCCTGCTCACATGGGCAGCTGTTGGACTCACCCTTGCCATTGCCGTTTTTCTGTTGAAGAAGTTTATGAAATCCAGTGGACATGGAGCCATGTTCATGCGTCAATCTTGAAGTTTGAATATATTCCATGCATCAGAATTCATCTCTGATTTTTCTAAAATCATAAATATTATGTCAACTGTACTTCTTTTCGTAATTTTGTTCTCAAACTGGTGACCATCTGTATATAGTAACGTATATAATCAATATAAATTACATTTTTAGTTTCCCTCCATCTCTCACGGTGAACATCTCATTCCAAGATTCATTAAGCTTCGTTCTTGCAACTTATTAACCCTTGTATTATTGTTTTGTGGGTTTCTTTTACATTCCCGTTATCACTACTACTTGCGAGTATCCGTATGTTTCAAGTTCATTGATCAAAACCTCAAATTTTAATTATTTTGTCACATTCCTGAGTAGGAGTTTGTCTAGGTTAGTTTGGGCCTGAAAAAGAATGTTTTGCTTACCAAATAACTCTCACTTATATGATCTTGGTTAAATGGTGGGTCAGTTATCTGTTTTCAGCTATGGGTTAGTTACAGTTGTCAGCAAACCGGTTTAGCCAACACACATCAAATCAAACGAAGTGAGGTGAACAGAAAGAAAGAAACCTTTGGTTTAAACGACAATTCGGTCATTTTGAGTCGGTTATTTTGTTTCTACGCTCACCCTTGTCTGAAACCTCAGTGGTTTCAAGTTTACAAAAGCACACATCATGAACTCATGATATCTTGTTTTATTGGTATCTTTTTCATCTCAGAATTCTCATTCCTAAGAGCATATGATGAACATATCAACGACGCTCGTAGACTAAATCAAGAACTACAAGACAATTATTCGTCATCTTTGTAACCTTATCGTCATAAGTAGCCAAGGGAGAACGTTTTCCCAAATATTCATCTCTACAATCTCCAACATCCGACAAAACAGCATTAAGCATCGAGTTCGTATGCTCGACATTCTTAGCTGACAAGGCTTTTATTGCTTCTTGGAGATTACTAGATGCGTTATCATAGCGGTCTTTACAGATTTTAAGGATCTTTGCTTCATCGTACGGGTTTCCAAGCTTGTTGGAAAGTCTTTGAGCTTGCATAGACCCAAGTTTAATTAACCAAGCGATGGATTTCATCATTTTTTCCAAGACGTCCGAATTCCCATCTAGAAAGGGCGTTGGTTGAACGGAATGTGATTCCGATTCCGATGTTTCAATGTACGGTATTGATGCCATTCTTGATGGATGGGATGGGAACTGTGATTGCTGTGGCGGCTCGGAGATTGAACGGAATGATAACTGCATTGCCCGGGCCCATGTCTCGAGTCTCGGTATGAGTACAGGAGGGGTGTTGGAAGTGGCATACGGATAAGTTTTCTCGGGAGAGGGGTGGGAATGTGATTCCAGGATGGAATGGAATAACAAAACAGAAATGAGTAACAAAGTTCTTCTATTGAATTCCATTGTGAAAAAGAAGAATATAAAGGCTTAGTGAGAGCAGGAAACGAGATTTTAAACGTCGAGAAAAACAGTTAAAAATGAGAGAATGGGCTGGATTGTAGAGGATCAGATCATGGTCAACTTCAAAATTACTTCATGGAATGCCAAATGGCCTGAACCTTGAATTAATGGTCTCGATCGGTTTTGATTGATCCGAGTATTGGGTTAATTAAGAACGATCCAAATCGATTTCAAGCTGGACCGTGTAGATTAATATAATTCTTTTATAGGTATTTTTTGTAAGATTGATAACTATTTATACGGTATAAAAGATATGAGTAAGGTTCTAGAGAGAACATCTTTCTCGCGAAGTATGTTAAGTACGGTTGCAAAATATTATTTTTTTTTGATAAAATTATCTTCATTTTTAATTCACAAGAACATAAAAATATATGATAAACTTTTAAATTATATTAAAAAACCCGATGAAAAAAATGGTAAATATAGTAGATGCATCTAATTTTTATAGCAGTTAGATCAAGATTTCAAAAGCTTAGATTTGTGATCTTTGCTCTCTCTTGATCTTGCTTTTAGAAGATATAAAGGAAACCTTAATATGAAAACTCTAATTAATAGACTCTAATCTTTCTATATAATTGGACCGCTCTAGCTGTCATGCATTTACCTTATGTGTTCATTGTCATATGGTCTCAAACACGAATTCGAAGCGGAATATTAAATGTGACCGAGGTCTGTGCTAGACAAGATTCTTTTACAATGGATTCGGAATCGATCTTCTTACCTGAATTTCAACGGAACTTTGAATGCACGAACTTCCGATCAAATAGGAACTCTCAAGATTTATGATTTCTTTGTGTCGGATGATTTATGGTTATGGTATGGTTTTAGAACATCAAACACAAATGAGTATCCTTTGTATTTTTAGTGATAGTATAGTTCAAAAACCATAATTTAATGTAATTAATTTCAAAATCTTAATCTTGAAGATTTAATCACAAAACTTGATCCCCAAGTTTTATTTCTAAAATTAGGTTACAAATGCTAAAGAACCCGATCCAAACAATGTAAATTGTGCGTCGTATAAAGATTACAAGTCTTTATTTCAATCTCTAACACTCCGTACTGAGGATAGATACATCTCATTCACTTCAGAATTAGTGAAGAACCCATTTTACGCAAACATGAAACAATAAATATACAGGATAATGATTCATGATATTATCTCACAAAATATTTATACGAGAGGTGATTTAACATTTAAAGATTTATACGAAAGTAACATTGTTTAAGTTACTTAACAAATCTTTTTTCCAACACTAGAAACAAAATTAGTGACAAAATGAAAGTTTTTATTTGTTGATAGAAATGACTTGTTTTTTAGGATTTGTGAATCTAGAAAATGTTGGATACATAGGATGACCTATATATGTAATGTAATGACAAGCCCCAGGGCTATATTTGGCAAAATGCAGGGGTCCAGGCTTAGGGGTATTGTGATCTCTGCAAGTCAAGCTGTACGACGGACTCTATTACACGTGCATGGATGGAACCATTCATGCACTCCGATCCTCAACAAACCTCTAATTAATTTTACTCCACTATTTGTTATTTTGTTTTATTTTTTTTTATTTTGTTAGTGAAAATTTAAATAATATATCAATAAACTCAATTTCTATATATTGGGTGTCATTAATCGTAACTTTAGGTCCTGTTTGTTTTACAGAATTCGATGTAATGAAATTGATTTAAATTTCATCCAGTCCGTCTTATAGAATTGACTTTCAATTCTATTACTTAAGAGAATGTAGACATTATAAAGAATGAGATTCCATTAAAGAAAATTTATCAAACGCAATAAAACACGAAATCTGATTTTAATTCCATTTCATTTCTTCGAATTCTGCGAAAGACTTATCATTTTTCTCAAGGTATCTCAATTGTGCCTTACACTTGAGATTTGCAACTGGCTCTCAACCATACTAGGCTCCGCACGCTACAGACGTTGCATCTCTTGCTCATGGCTTAAGGTCATGAGTTTGAGTTACATCGTAGACAAGGACAAATTTAGAAACCGTTCAAAAGAAAGTACGTAAGAATGAAAGTTTGGAAATTTAAAATGCTTTGGAAGCAAAAGAATGAAATAACGTAAATTCAAAAATACTAAAGCAACAAAAGAATGTACCGTATGTACTTGTTCCTTTACTACAACTAACAAACCAAACCTGTCAATATCCCCATATTACGACAAGCAGGATACATGTATGAAATGTTCGACAAAATGACGGTAAATGCCATAATTTATGTTTTAAAATTAAAGGCTAATATTCATTTGGTAACTAATGTAATTCACTATAATATAACATCACCTTTTGTGTCGAATAAATCCGTGAGAAATTCGTGGAAAAAGGATATTTCTCTTAGATTTCTCACGGAATCAATCATATATAAAAGCTTTGTGGAAAAATCATTTCTCTCTGATTTCCAACTTCTCATGAGAAATCCGTTGAAAATTTACTTTTGGACTCAAATATGTGAAAAGTCTGTTAAGAATTTCCCACAGAATTTAATATGTGAAAAATCCGTTTCTGATGTATGATTTTCTTATAGCGATTAATTAGTATAGTTGAACTATAATTGAGTAATTATATTATATTACATATCAATTATATAATTTAATTTCATCATGATAGAATAAAAACATGAAAAACACATCTCTCTTTTTTTTGTTTAGTTCAACAAAATGTATCAAGTTTATTATATTTTGCTATTGTATGTATTAGATTTTAAAAAAATTTATTATGTGTATCGAATATTTAATTTGTTACAATTGTGTGTATCAAAACCTTTTATTGTATATACTATAAACTTATATATTTTTTTCTTTTTTATGTTATCAAAATATATACAATAGGAATAAATTAAATGTTTGGTACATACCATAAAAACTTTTAAAATTTGATACACACAATAACAAAACGTGACAAGATAAATACATTATAGTGAACTAAATCCTTTTTTTCTCCTTTTAAAACTTATGTCTTACTCAAGAAGCTATTAAGATACAAGTAAGTCGCATGTCAAACCTTGAGCACCATGCCCTAAAGCCTCCTTTTGGGAAGATTTCAAAATATACTTTAGACTTTCCCATACTCTACATGAATATATATATAATGTTGGTTTATTACTATAAAAAATTATTTATTTTTATGTAAGTAAAAGATTTTTAACCGGCTGTTTTTAACATGCATCCTCATATTTAGTGTTCTTTGGGCCTAACACGTTGATATCTATGGGTTATATAGAGTGAGTGTAACAGTTTGGCCAACTACGGACGAACCGACTTACCTTTGATATCATGTATGTTTGTGAGGTTCCAACTCAAAACCAATTGACGATGCGTAAAAATGTGAAGTAAAATAAGACCTTTATTAAACATATTATAAATTCACACTAATATATTAGATTAATTAAACAAGATTCCATGTGTAATTCATTACTTGGGGTGTGTTGACCGCATTTAGTTTTTAATTCTTTTAATAATAGTATGTGTAAGTTTAGTTTAGACTCCATATGTCAAAATAATAATAATTGACAAATGGACCGTAGTAAAATTTAATATGAAATCATACAAGTTTATCTATTAGCGATGATATATATTAGTAATTATTTGGAGGTGATTCTTTAATATATAAATATGTATATTATATAAATGTGTAAAACGGTATTATATATATATATATATATACACACACATTAGCATACCCGCGCAATGTGGCGGTAACGAATAATTTCTATTCGTTAACATGTCCATTTTCAAGACGTAGGAGTATGGTTTTCATGTATACGGTGACAACAAATAATTTTCGTTTATTGACTTGTATATTTTCTTTATCCTTTTTTTCTATTTCCTTTACTTTTTTGTTCTCCATAATTGAAAAAAAGGTTATGAATATATTTTTTAATAACTAATTTAATTTGTATTGGCTTTGACTTTAAAAAAAAATTGTATTGACTTTGATTTTCTTAAATATATAATGTTTAGTTATTAAAATAAAATATAAGAATCTTATTAACTATAGCTAATAGTTAGTCAATTTAGTTATGAGAGGTAATTTAGTAATTTCAAAACACTTATAATATAGTATATATATATATATATGTATGTATGCATCTATATATACTAGCATCGTACCCGCGCAATGCTGCGGAGTCGAATAGTTTTTGTTTTATAATATGCCGCTTTAAAAATGTAATGATATGTTATTCGCAAAATTCGATGTCACAAAAAAATTTCTTTAGCAACATGTCCCATTTTTTTCAAATTTTCTTTTATTTGCCTAAACTATTTTATTAATTTTAAAAATAAAATCTAAAAGACATTAAAATAAGGAAAAAAAATCATATTTGTGAAATAAGGATAGAGAAGTTAATAAAATATTAGAAATTATGTTGTTATAGGTGTATAATTATGTTTATGTGAGAGTATATTTTAATTGAATAAAAAGTTAAAGTAAATTATGAGAGAGATTGAAATGGTTAAAGATTGAGTGGATGAGATTAAGTTAAATAGAATGAAAGGCCAAGATGTTGTTTTGATTGAATTTTAAGAAGTCTTAAAATTAAAGAGAAGAGAGAGAGTATTAAATGTTTTATATAGTAGTATAGATTATATGAGAGGTGATTCTTTCATGAAAGAAACCAAACCGATGTATCCACGAAAGTGAATGCTTTGTGAACGTGTATATTAACTTCAAAAACTTTGTATTTACGAGGAACAAAATCAATTTCATGCGTCATGTGTCTAAACTTAAATAAGTTTGAATGAGACATAAGATCTATTTAACTGCTTAAATTTTATATATGCCATGTGGGAAGTACGATTGTAACAATAATAATAATGAAGTTATAAAATGTATTTAACACGTACAACAATACCCACCCACCTGGCCACCCACATATATTCACTAAATAAGCAAGTCATCAGACTCCGCATCTCCTTCAAACATATATTCAAGCTTCATTCTCAAGTGGTTAACTATTCGATATTTTATTGTCAACATAAACATTAAAGCTGAAAAATAAAATCTATAAATGGTTAGACTATTCAATATGAAAGAAAAATGTAGCGTCTTGATACTAATATTAACAATTAAGAAACCATGAAACTGATATAAGATAGAGAAGAATGTTCAATATATTCCGTACTTAATTCATAGTCCTAAAGGACCAATTTTAGCATTTGGATCAATGACATCAATTGTCTAGATTGCATTTTAAAATTTTGGGCAGAGTGATATTTTTGTAATTCACATTTGATACTTTTACAAATCATATATGATTGTATACTGAATCACCGGTGATTGAACATTTAAATTTTAAGACTATGTTTTTTATATGAACTTTATAAAACACAACTCATAGAATACGGGTTAATTTGCTAAGTCTTCAATTTATACGTAGGTTTATGTATTTTGACTCCTTATCTACACTCCATCTATATATCTCTCATTCTCTACTTGTACTTTTATCAAGAAGCTAATGTGGCATCCTTCCCAACCCCCAACCCCAACCACAGACATATAAATAGACATAACCGAGTTTAACTTATTCCTTTGTATGAACCTAAGCCAACACTAGCTACTCCGTACTAGCTAGCTCATATATCATATATATATGCATTGGCTTCATTGCTAAAGTAACCGCCTGTGATCGATCGAGCATAACTTCCTAGCTACTTGTACCACTCCAAAGTCAATCATCATCATCATCATGAGCTTTGTTCATGTCTTCTTCTACATCATGGTGTTCATCATTCTTCTATCTCACTTTCAGTTTCTTTCAGGTAACATCAATATAAACCCTTTCAATATGTATTTAAAACACCAAAAAAGATCTTTTTTTGTAACATATTCAAACACATTTTGAACGATTCATCATTTAGCGTTAAACGGTTGTGTTTAGTTGTAACCAAACAACCTCTAATTAACCCCTGAGAGATTAAACCTCTATACTAACTGGTTTTAAATTTTACAATGTTGACTTCATGCACAGGTTCATATTCATCAAACAAGTATTTGCATAGGTTTAGTTGGAGAGATTACAACACAACTACAATCTATTCACTTGTGAAAGTGAAACCAGATGAGCCATTCCACACTCATAGAAAGCTTCTTTTTCAAGGTAATTAATTAAGGTGTTGAACTTTTGTTTATGTATAGTACAACTAAAGTTGCATGTGGTACAATATTTCAGGTTTATTACTCACTGGGGTAGGGTAACATTCCTTTTCCAAAGTGGGTTCTGTTTCTTTTTTCCATTTTGCAAATTAGAGGTAGTTGAATTTTGACAAGGTACAGCTAAAGATGCACATAGTACAACTAAGGGGAATGCTTACACTTTATACACTATTCTACTTCATTTTCTAGTTTGCCAAATAACATTCCTTTTCTAAAGTGGGTCTTTGTCCCCCTCTATTCTAAATAAAATATTTTCCTTGTGTTAAACCCTTGGCAAGGTACAAGTAAAGATGCTTCTGGTACAACCATTTACAACATAAATGTGCAATTACTAATTTTGGGTTCTGTCTCTCTTTTCATATTGATTTCTTCTACACAAACATTGGTTGTAATTTGTCAAAGGTACATCTAAGTATGCACATTGTACAACTTGCATCATGTGCATTTTATGCAAAATCTTACTGTATTACTTATTTGGTGACTGAACCTCAAATGGGTTCTCTTACCTTTTTTCATTTACATGCATGGTAGTTCAAAGCATACAATTTAACATGGTACAACAAAGCATGCACATGGTACAATTTACATTTTATGTACTTCTTGCAAGTTGCAACCTTTTGCTGCAACACCTATCTGGCAACTTAAATCACAAATAGTTCTGTTTCTTGACTTAGATTCAATCTTTCACACATGGTGGATGTAATTTGACAAAGTATAATTAAACATGGAATAATACCCCAAAAATGACATAAATGTGATTCCAAAAACAATTATCTAATACCTTAATAATTAATTTTAAGAACTTTTATTAAATACACTATTTTTTATGACATAGGACTTCTTATGGGAGAAGAATTTTGATACCTCAACTATGATATTATAACTTATAAGGTTTTTTTTATTAATTTTTTTATATTTTAATAAAAAACAGGGTCATCTTGTACAGCCAGAGACTTGAGCATTTCACAAAGCAAAGGGTCAACAACTGGGATACCACAATACATGGTCCAAATAGTCAACACCTGTGTATCACAGTCAGGGTGTGCACCTTCAAATATTCATCTTCATTGTGGTTGGTTTGCCTCAGCAAGAATAGTCAACCCAAGATTCTTCAAGAGACTTTCTTATGATGATTGTTTGGTCAATGGTGGTCAAACCTTGAGAACTGGTCAAGTGATCAGCTTTTCTTACTCCAATTCTTTCATGTATCCTCTCTCTTTAAAACATGCCAGACTCTGCTGAACCCAAGAACTTGTTCTAATGTGCATATATAAAGTTCTTATATGGTTGTTCTTGAGTAGATTCATGAAGAATATATAGTCCAATTACTTTGAATTCTACTAGAAACAAGAAATCCCACAACAAAAAGATCTCATTTTTTATGGGCTGTACAAGATGACCCTGTATTTAGATTTTTAATGGATTTAGAGCAAGAATATGGAGAAATCATGTCAATTTTCAATAAGCAAAAATATGAAACCCCACAAAAAAGAGTCAAACTATAGGGAATTGATTGAAACAAGAAAATGTATAATTCATATGTTTTCACTTACTTTATGAGATTGATGTTTAAACCTAGAAAACCCCAAATCAAATGATGAACTCTGGCAAATTTATGTGTAGTTTTTTAATTTTAAATAGGAATTAGTTTTCAATTTAAAGTTTCTTTCTTTAGGTGATTTAGGAGACTGAGTTTCTGTGATATCAGATTGATGGGTCATTCACTAGATTTTGAGAATGTTTAAAAGAGAGTCAAAAGGCCTAGACTGCTGTTCAGAACCCAAGAGAAGGCATACACATGATGCTTTTTGCAGAGTTTGTGTCTCTTCTTCTCACACTTTGCAGGCTTATGTTTCATTTATCTCATCCACAATCCACACACACTTCAGGGTGTGTTCCCTGTTGTGAATGTGTGAGAGAGGGATTATTTGAACAAAGGGGCAATCCAGAAGATGTCAGCAAAGAGAATTGCATTCAATAGAAGGGCATTCTTGTCTTTTTACTCTGCTCTCCATGGGTTTCTCTCTTGCGATACCATGAGATGATTCACATAATCACATGCGCAAGGTGTGTGAGTGTGTGAGGTATTTGAATATGAAATAAGGTGATAGTGTTTTAGACTTTTAGTATCTTTGGTTTAAGATATGAATTTGATAATCTTGGAGCCTTTTTGGTTTTAAACTCAAATATATAAAAGTTTAAGTTTTTAGTAGAATTTGTTTGCTGAAACTCTAAATTGAGATGTTTGGAGTAAGACTAGGCGCATCGGTAAGGAGATCAGCACTGGTTAGCTATCCTACTCTCCAAAAACACCATTGCCCCTTTGCTGGTTCCAACGGGTATCAAACCAAGCTGGTTCCCAAACCAGTGACGGGTTCTCTTTTTTTTTCTTTTCTTCTATATTTCTCTCTCTTTATTAATATATATTTTTTATTAATATTTCCATAAACTTATTAACTTTTCTATCCATATTTCATAAATATAAAAACGGACATGTTGCTGAAAACGTTTTCGTGATATTGAATCGCGCGAATAACATATCAATACATTCTTGAAAACGATATGTTACAAAACAGAAACTATTTCTGTCGCAGCATTGCGCGAATACGATGCTAGTATATATATATATATATATATATATGTGTGTGTGTGTGTGTGTGTGTGTGTGTGTAAACAAAAGGCTTGTTAATATTGTAAAATCTATTATTAGTATGTAGAAGCAGTATAGTAAATAGAGACTGTAGTCAAGAGTGGTGCATTTAAAAAGCAAAATAAATTGAAGTCATGCTCTATGAATAGTGACAAAATATCTCTACGAGTAATGGGGATTATCAAACACCCCTTTCTTGCATCATTGTTTACGGTCACTTCTGTTTTTTTTTTAAATGTGCGAGGGCATAAAAAATTAAATGATGCAAGTGAAAAGATCGTAAGGTTGGAGCGATTAATAATTTATATTATGAGATTGAATAATTGCGTCACAGTCTAATTATATTGTAGACCTATGATAAATTGTGAGTATGTGAACCGATGATATGACATGTTTAGATGTATTTCAATTGGTAGAGAGGTTCTCCAAAATTACCCAAAATATATAGAAAGGCTGGGATCTAAAAATAGATTGTAAGATGCAAATAATATGAGATGTCATTTTCAAAATTAGATTTGCACAGGACAATGTACTTAGCAACAATTAATATTCTAAGCTAGGCAAATATAGCCGACACAAAGTTAATGCGATTTTTGTGTAAATTTTGTCCTACACAAAGTTAATGCGATTTTTGTGTAAATTTTGTCCTACACTCGTCTATTAGATAATGCTATCCATTTGTTTAGGTAAAAATTAAATTTTAACTATTTATTTAAATTGAAAATTAAATTAAATTTTAATTTTTAAAAGTCAAAAGTTATTTGATTTAATTTCATATATATCCTTAAATTTTAAAATATTGTATTTGTACACCTAGCAAGACATAGTTCATATGATATAGATGTAAACCAAGAACCAGGGATGCGAAGTTCATACCCAATAGACTTGAATGAAGAACCTTCCGGGCAAAGTTCACCCCAAATAAACTTGAACGAGGAACTAGTGGGGAATCTATTAATGAAACCAATCCCAAGTATGGTTCATCGTTACGTTACAAATATATGAGATGTAAGAGGAGACGGGAACCGGGGATTTCGAGCAATAACTACTTGTCTTGGTTTTGGTGAAGACAATTGGCTTTACATTCGGCAACAACTTTTAGATGAGTTATTGACTTCATATAATGCCTATGCTAAAGTTTTCACGGAGGGTATCAATGAAATGCATACTTTATTATCTTTCTGGAAATTGCTTGCACCATTGCAACATTTGATGGTTATGTCAGAGACAAGTATCTTAATTGCTAACAGGTTAATTTGGTGTGACAGTCACGTTTTTAACCAATAGAGAATGTTTGACTTGCTTCCCTCTATGGAAAGGTTCAGAAGAGTTCCAATACCATCTAGTTATTACAATTGCACATGTAAATGGTAATCATTATGTGATGGTAATATTAGAAGGAAACCACCCATGCCTCCTATTTTACGATATTAGGTATGCCATAAAGCTCTGTCTGCACTTGCATAGGAAACCATGTATATGAAACGTTTAGAAAATTATATACATCTCAATTTGCATTGCTTCGAAAAAAATTTTGTGGACTTAACAAACCTCGTATTTATGTGATGCTTTGAGAAAAGAAAATGATACTTTAGCATCAAAATGTATTTTTATTTATGATTTTCTATTATCGGTACACTTAACCAAACATAAGAAACAAAATAATTTAATAGAAGGTTAAAAACGTTAGTGTATAAGGGATCTTCCTCTATTCGTCTTTAATTTTAGGTTTTTTGAGCTTGAACATGCCCTAATTTGAAGTTAACTTTTTTGTGTTTTTTAAGTCAGGGATCATCATGTAGCTTTATTGGGTGGTTTGACCCAGTAAGGTATCCACATTCAATGGATATTATTCCAAGTTTCTTGAGGTCCAAAAATACCACAGAAGCTAAGTTAAAGGGAGTTTTTGATCAAAATAAGGTTATTAAAAAAATATTTACCAGACTAGTATTGTTTTAAAAGTATTTACCAAACTAGTAAATTGTATCTAAACGCCCTATTAAAACCCCCTCCAAATCACACCAAACACCATCTAAATCACTTTCAACTCCTTTCTCTAATATGGTTGCTCTCGCCGGAACCTAGCCACCGCAATTGTCGGAATCCTAGCCATCACCGTCGCCGGAACCCTAGCCGCCGCTATCGCCCGGAGAACCACTACCACCGAACTGCAATTTCGACCACCTCTGTTACCAGCCCTGAGATCTAACCATCAGTCACCACCATCCTCAAAACAACCTTCTCCACACTCTTGTTTTCACCGGTGATAACACAGCCGCCGATGGATTTACCACAAGTTAGAGAGAGAGAGTTGAAAATGATAAGGGGGATCTGAACCTCCGTGAGCTGCTCATTAACCACCGGTAGTGGTGGTCTTCGACGTGTTTGAGGCGGCATTGAATAGTCAAGAAGTACTCATGCTTTTATGTGAATGCCAAATAGTGTTTGTCAAATTAACCATTTTCAAGATTTGGCACTAAAAGCATTTGGCTTTAATGTGTGGTGGGTGATTGCAATTAGTACCTATTGTCAATATTTGTATACTAGCATTGTACCCGTTCAATACAGTGACAACGACAATAGTTTGTATTTGACAACATGTTTAATTTAAAAAATGTAGGGTATGGAATGTGTGAAAACGGTGTCAAGAAATGAAATTTGTTCGACAGTATATCATTTTCTTTCTCCTTTTTCTGTTTTCTTTATTTCTTTTTTTAATTAACCCTTTTATTAGTTATTAAAATAGTTTTTGAGAAACAATAAAATAATAAATATATTATTATTATTAAATGATTAGAGAAAAAGATAATATAGCGTTAAAAACTTGTATTGATGTAAGTGATTTAACCAAAATTAAATTAATTAAATAGTTGTTGTCATGTTTAATAATTTATTAAGGCAACAGTTGCCATAAATTAGTTGAGGTAATTAAAGAAATGATTGATTTAGCTATTGATATAAGTGTTTGTAACTTATGCATAAAAACATGTATTATTTAAAATTAAATAGTTTTAAAAATTTTAAGACAGAGAAAGATAAATGATTTATAATATAGTATAGAAGTATAGATAAATAAAGATGAAAAATCATCACTTCATTCACACCAGTTTGAGAAGCACATATGGCGGCTAATAAATACTTCCATTTTCAGTTTGAGAAGCACATAAGGAAGAATGGGAGGATATTAAGTATATGTTAAATTTAAAGTCATATATGTCTTAAATGCATGGTTATGCCCACTAACTTTGTCATGTTTACAGACTATTCATGCTACCTTTGTCAGAATGCATGGTTTGCAAAGATTCAGTAGGTGTTTGATCTTGGTTGATGGTTATGCTCATCTGATGGATATGCTTGTCCATGGAGACAAGAGAAGGACGGAAGAGGTTCCTACTCATGTTGTATTGAAGTAGATTTTCAGTTCCCAATGCACTTACACAAATGGCCTCACAACTGTTGGTTGAAATGTGACATTTGATGGAGAGGCAAAATATATGTAGACTTTTGTAGACCCATGTTTAGTGTAAACACAAATACATTTATGCACACTTACATAATTGTTTGACTTCAAAATATCAGAGTCACTACAAAGGGCTTGAAGCCCAAAATTTAAATCAGAACCAAGGATCATGAAATGATAATACATATTTTTGCCATCAATATAGCCTAACTGGAGCATTAATTCATGATAATACATATTTTTGCCATCAATATAGCCTAACTGAAGCATTAACTCATCGATATCATGAGTAGAAAACAAATCAATGTTTACCATGTCTACATAATTTACCTTACCTTTCATGTATATTATACCTGGAAACTTGGTAAAATGGCCACCATGGTGCAATTTTAGGCTAAACAAAGTTTGGCTGACCATCTACAAAATGAAAAAGAAATGTCAACTTAAATCAACAATAACTAACTCTCATTACCAAATTTGATGATAAACCATCAAAAGAAATGCAAAATTATACTTCAATAATGTACACAAAATACTAAAATCAACTTACCATATGCTTCATTGTAATCAACCTCCTTATTATTTGGTTGAATGAAGTGCAACTGAACAACCATAATTGAACAATCACGAAGCGGGAATCAATCAATCATTAGTCGAATTTCTTGGTTAAAGGATGTTTTTGGTTTAAGGTTTCAATAAAGGGGTGTTAACTAACAAGACTAATAAGGGGAGTAAGACACATGAAAAGACGGTTCTACCTCACCCCACCGTCTGTAATTGATGTTCATTTAAACAAAGGACTGTCCGTGTTCGAGTTTTAAAAATTAAAGACTGAGAGTGTGATATAAACATATCTTAAAGGACCAACCATGTAATTAACTCATCTATTAAGTGAAATTTCTTGCATCTGTCGGTCATAATTATACTCTTTTATTAATATTACTAGACTTAATGCCCGTGTGATATACGGGTTGGTTTAAACTATAATAGATATTAAACATTAATAAAAACACATTAAATAATAATAAAATGCGAATTAAATGAGAGTTTAAAAAATGACGACGTACGACATCAACACTTTAACCAGTGGTGGAAATATCGAAGCGAGTAGGAGGGCAGACTTGACGTCAAAACGTGGTATCATGATACGAAGAGACATGATTTTATTACTTATACAAGTCATTAATCGTTATTGTTACAATTAATGGTAATAAAGTTAAACGTTATTGGTTATAATTAAAAAGGAATTTAAAATGATTACAAAATATTTTAGAATGTTAAAACTAAAATTTTGGTTAAATATGATATTTTAAAATATTATAAAGGGTAAATATAATATTTGTAAATTAAGATGGAAAAATACGATTTTATATTATTTAATAAGGACATATATGAAATTATCTTTAATAATTTTGACTTTAAAAATTTAAAATTGATTTTTTAATTTAAAAAAAAGCAAAGATACGTAACTTAAGGGGGTAGGATGTAAATATGTCTTGAATTAAAGATGGCAGATTATCCGCTTCCCTTTTCTTCAATGGCGTTCAGTTTCTCTGCTCTCAACACTCACATCCACTGTAATCTTTCTCCTTAATCCTTATCTCTAAACGTATACATATGACTATGTATGTGCGTATGTAGTATGTGTTCGCGAATCAATATTTATTTTGAAACGAAACCCATATTTTTATTTGAATATGAGCATCAGGTGAGTTGAATTCTACTGTGAACAAATCGCTTGAGAAAGTTAAGGATTTCGTAGTAAGAAGTAAGGTTCCTTCAATTGCTACTTTCCCACAAAAATCTCTCCAAAAAGGCAATTGGGTCAAGCTGATTTGTGGCGCTAGCTTCGAGGTAACTTATGCAATTGAACTTTGAATTCGATTAATTCGTCACTTTGGTTTAATACAAGATATTCTCTTGAAAATCCTAATTGTAGTTTGGATTAGTTAGGAATTAACGATAATAATGTGATAAATCTTACCAAAAACACCTCCAATCAATTGCTTATACTTTTAATTTTGAAAATTTAAACCCAAACCCCAATTTCATTTGAGTTATCGAGCTTATAAATACCATATTTGCTTTTTGGTTAAGCAATTTGGGACATATAATGCATATATGATGGTTTGCTGCAAATGGCCAAGTGTTATGGTTAGAAAATTCTATAACTCTATTTAAGATTCAAGTTTTTCCATTGATGATTATAGTTGGTTTCCTTGAAATGTTCTCTTTTTTAAATATGTTTTCATAGATCGCTATAGTTAGCAGTTTTCGTTCAATAAAAATAGCCATTCTTGTTGATCTTACAAGTTAAAAATGGCTAATATGACTTCTAGAAGGAGCTATTGATGTTTGTAACTTCTGGAGTAGAAGTTTCCAAATAGTAGAGTTTTATCATTATCTTCTTTACTAGATAACTGCTAGCTATGTTTTCATTATTATATTACTAGTTTTGGAGAAATTTAGATTAGGATAAAGCAGTAGTTAAGTAGTAACAGGGATTCTGTTTCAGTGTCTTATGTCTATATATTTACTTGTTTTGATCATTACTCAGAAATTGAAGTATCGAACATAATCTTTCAGTTTTTCTCAAGTTTTCAGAGTAACCATTAGCTTTGACCTTCTGAAAACCATCATAGCTGCAAAAATCCCAGAAACCATTGCATGTTGAGAATGCATTTTTGCAACCACAATGGTCTTTTTGAAAGCTAAAGGGCACCATAACGACTACAAATGTTTAAAGTTTGCTAGCATAGTGTTTTCTTTTTGGATTTTTGCATCTATAATGGTTTTGTTGAAATCTAGAACCATTTACAATGGTTATAAGTATCAATTACTCCTTCTTAAACTCATAATTCTTACTAAATTCGGAATGGAGATTGCATCAGTGTAAGTGGATAGCAATGCCTTTTAACTGTACGAGTTCTATAGTCTGTCAGTTTTGAATTCAAAAAATGACACATTTGCCAGCAAATGTAGATAGCAGAAATCTTTTTTTCTTTTTACGTAAGACGTAATTTTTCATTAAAATAATAACTAATTGTTTCCTTTTGATTCCAGGATGTGGTGGATATTAGGAATCTTGCTCTTGTTTACACTCTGGCTGGAGGTAGAAACAATATTCATTTATCATTAAATTTCTATTATTTCATAATATTAAAAGACCAACTTCAAAGTTTTTTGATAAAACAACTTTCACAAACATATTGAAAATTGATACAAACTGTCCAAGTTTGTACACTGAAGAATGAGTACATGAAAAGTGTATTTGTTGCAATGTAATTTTTGTTTTATATTTATTTCAGTTGATTGTATTGATTGTGCTGCCGACGGGGCGGTTGTGAATGCGGTAAATGAAGGAATCGATGCAGCAAGAGCTATCTTGCCTATTAGAAGGCCTTGGGTTATGATAAGCGTCAATGATGATGAGGATCTTCACTTCCGGAAAGCTGGTAAATTACTAAAATTTGTTTAACCCCTTCATTTGTTTAAGTTTGTTATGACTAATTTACACAGAATTTGGACTCTTTTGATAGAGGTGTTATTCATTTTGTTTTCCATTGTCACAATTAAACTTTCAACGTGACACGAAAAGTTAGAGTTATTAACCAATCAACTTTATGTTTTGTCAATTACCAAAATATTGAATATATGTTATAAATTCCTTATAGGAGTGAATGGCTTGTTAATGGGAATACTTTACATTAACTTTTTACTAGCTTAACAGAATTTGATCCAGATGACTGTCCAGTGGACTGCTCAAGACCATGCGAAAAGATATGTCCTGCTAATGCAATATCTAAGGTCCATTCTTTCTTTAACCCGAATATTGTTCTTAATTATGCAATAATTTTTATACATTTGCATATATCATATTCCCTCTTACAAACGAATATTTCCACAATAACACCCTCTGGTGACAGCGTATTCGTTCAAAGTTTTCATCTCTTGACAATATTTTAGCCTACTTTAAATCCTTGCTTCTATTTCTCATAACAAAAGTATTTGTAATATTATTTTTAATCTATGATAATACTGTCTCTCAAATTTGTCATAATTGGATGTATTATTGTTGGTTGTTTTCACATATTTTAAATGGAATTTGTTATGAAGCCAGGAGTAATAACTGAGCGTTGCTATGGCTGTGGACGTTGTTTTCCAGTTTGTCCATACGATAAAATAAGTTTGTACCTTTTCGTTTCTTTTAATTTGATTTTTCACATATGCGTGGGATCTTCTCTGTTCAATAGTGATAATTGATTAGATTCTTTTATTTATGTAGAAGCAATTTCATATATAAGAGATGCTGCTGCAACATCGAAACTTCTGGAAAGAGATGATGTTGATGCTCTTGAGATTCATACTAATGGAAGGTAGTTTTTTTATTTCAACTTTTTTTTTCTTTTTTTCTTTTTTCTGTCTAATTTTACTATGTTTATATATTAAAAAATAAAGTGTACCTTTAAAGACTTTTATAGAGGAATTTTATTTCTGGTTATAAACATTAACAGGCAGACTGATTCATTCAAAGAGCTTTGGAATGGTTTGGGTGATTCTGTTGATCATCTCCAGCTTGTAGCAGTAAGTATACCAAATTTTGCTAACAAAGTCAAAGTCAATATTGAGTTTGGAAAAGTATTGGTTTGACATT
Organism: Dittrichia graveolens; assembly: GCA_038502395.1. Lineage (NCBI taxonomy): Eukaryota > Viridiplantae > Streptophyta > Magnoliopsida > Asterales > Asteraceae > Dittrichia > Dittrichia graveolens. The sequence continues at coordinate 5,151,800 of JARJIL010000002.1, read as the reverse complement.
AAAAGTCAAAATCTCTCTTTTATCAAACAGAGGAAGTTTATAGATGTAAATTTAAGAAAGATTTTCCGTCATTAATGCAGGTTAGTTTACCTTATATTGGAGATTCAACTCTGTCCATGATGAACAAAATGTACTCTATTCTTGGATGCAATCTTCGTTGCTTGAATTTATGGCAGGTATGTACAATATAATACCTTTTAAGGCTTTTATGTATGGTGGACTTTAGTACAAATTCTCGACTCCTAGTAATATTATATCATACTTTATGCATCATAATCGTTGTCATGCTTGAGTTTCTAATTATACATCTGAATGCATCAAGTACAATTTGATAATGTGTGGGCTCAATCATACGATACATGTTTTGATGCAATACTTACAAATGGTCAAAAATGGGAATCCATTTATACAGGGGCGTTTGGGTTTAAACAAGTTTTCTGCTTATCGATTCTTTTAAAAGCAGATAAACAGTAGCTAAACACTTTTGAGTGTTTGGATGAAGGAAAAAGCTAATGCTTATCTGCTTATTCTAGGGTAAAATAAGTTGTTTTCAGTAAACACTTTATGATTTGCTTATTTTAAACCGGCTATTCTTGGTAGATTCATAATTACAAATTTACCCTTAAGGTGATATAAGTTGTTTTCAGTAATCTGATTATCTCTGTAAGACAAGCAATCCCAGACACGATGATGTACTTCATGCATATAGATAATCATGTACACGTTCTAATGCGTGAAGTATGAGACGTGCAGTGCATGATATCGTTTAGCTTCCTTATTATGGTCTTTGTATGATTGAATTGTAGTTAGATGGTCGACCAATGAGTGGAGACATTGGACGAGGTGCCACTCGAGAATCTATTGCTTTTGCACTTCGATTGGCTTCTGCTACTGACAAACCTCCTGGTTAGCGTCTCCCTCAATCTCTATTGAATAATGGCCGTTAGCCTGTTAGATTTTGAGTAAAAAATATATATGCCTAAAGGAGTAAGGTACAAATGATTGACGCATGTGTGACGACCCTCTCAAAAAAAAGTTGTCACGTTAATTTGTCTTGAGTAACTGTTTCTATGATATAGGCTTTCTTCAGCTCGCGGGTGGTACTAACGCTCACACAGTGGACGGTTTAAAAAAGCAGAACCTCTTTCAAACAACATCAATTTGTGGTATGAATATTATATCCATATTCTCACTTTGTGAGTCTGTTCCATGTAAAATTTCATGTTAAGTAACTAATAAACTTTTAACCATTTAAATTTTTTCGGATAATGCCTTTGTTGAAGAAGATTACAAACGATGTAATCACAAATAGTATAAAATTTATATAAATTAGAGCTAACTACATTTTTAGTCCAAGTGGTTTGCATGAAATTTCACATTTAGTCGTGTTTTAAAAATTACGATCGAGGAACACCACCACTACCGTCAATCTCAAACACAACCTCCTAAAACGATCAAGAAACAGATCAAGAGTAGTTTCCATCATATATGGTTTCTGATTTGTTCATATGGGTTTACGATTCAACCCAGGATTTCCATTCTTTGAACCTTGTTCATGTATGGTTTCCGATTTGGGACAGATCGAGAGTAGATCTAGAGAGTGACAAAGAGATAGAGAAATGGATCTTGAACCTGGTTCATGGTAATGATGCAACGGTTAAAAGGGAGAGTAGTGAGTGGTGGGGTGTTCGTCGAGGGTGGTCACTGGAAAGAAGTGAGTGAGAGAGAGAGAGAGAGAGTAATCCTGGGGAACCAAATGAAGTATGGAGTATTTAAAAGAATTATTATTTAGGAAATTAAGGAAAACGAATAAAAAAAGACATAAGGCAATATGATTAATAAAAGAAAATGATTTTATAGTTAAAAAATGAATAAAGAAAAGGTAGGGGTAGTTTTGTCTTTTCAAGTGCCATATGGATTAACATTAAAACGAAATGTAAACCATAAGGATTAATGTCGTAATTTTTGAAGCACAAAGACAAAATGTGAAATTTCATTCAAACCATATGGACCAAAAATGTATTTAACTCTATAATTATGTTAGTTCAAATGTTGTAATTGTTATGCTCATCAGTGGCTTTTGTTCTCTGTAGAAAACTTGGAATATCCAACGCAAACGGATTCAAATGCTTTGATCGGGGGAATTGCTTATGGCGGTTATGCGCGTAAGGTCAGTAGGTTTTTTGTGTGTAAAAAGAGTAATAATTTCTATCAATGCATGATTTATTTCTGTTAACAAATTGGTTTTTATGGGATAGTACAATTCACAAGAGTAAACAATTTGAAGATTTGTTTAATTTTGATTTTCACAGATTGTTGGAAGAGTTTTGAGTTGTATGGAATCGGAGTGTGGATGTGCTCGCATAGAATCATACCCTGACCATCTACTAATGGCGGTTGTCGAAGCCATGAGCTTGGTAGGAGGGGTCAAGTCTTATACAATGGGTCGGGTCCATAACTAAACACTATCTTCAGTACAACCTGTATAGCTGCAGAGTCTACAAGTCTTGTTGCATTGCTCTATAAAAGAAGTTTACTTGACTAAATTATGATGTATTCGAACATGTAAGACCAAAGAATTAGACAGTGTCGGTGGTAAAATCATATGACGCAAAATGGGTCATTTCAAACAAACATATTACCTAACCACGTTGTACTTTCCTTGTTTTTTCTGAAGGAAAAAAGCTAAAGATGAGCATAAAGAGCAAAACGATGAAACAAACAAACACGAATGGATATATGAGCAAACGAATTTTGTTTATATAACTATAGTTGAATAAACAAACTTATTCAGTTAACTTTAGTCGAACAGAAGAACTCATTATTGTGCATACGTCAGTCGTGAACACACGAACTTGTACGTTAATTAATTAAATAAACGATCTTCCTATTACACAGTTCGAAACGGACGGTCACTATATGCTTGCACTTTGATACCAGTTTTATTATTGTTACGAATATTGTTTTCTAAACATGTTACCGGCTAATGATATTTTCTTACTAGGACACAGAATTTATTAGCAATGTTTTCAAAACCTCAAGAGTTCTGAAGTTGGTCATCTAACAATAGTTTGCTGTTCAATTGGATCCCAAACATACAAGACTATAAGTTGCATTCATATATGTAGATGCACATTTTAAGTGTGTTCGGCAAAGAGAATACGAGGAATTATCAGGAATCTTAGGCTGCGTTTACTTTTAGAAAAATCCTTTATTTTTTCAGGAATTTTTTTTAAGAAAACTGAATTTTTTTTCAAGAAAATAGAAAACTTCATCACTTTTCACATTTTTTCAAATTCCTTAATTTTTCAAACTCTCATACTTTTTCAAATAAACACTTCAACAAAACATGTTTTCCATTTTTTTCTGAAAAAGAAAAACTCTACCCCTTCATCTAAACACGTTTTCTTTTTTTTTTAGAAAATGAAAACTCCATTTTTTTATAGAAAACGAAAAATAAAAAAATTTTCTCCTGCTAACGCAACCTTAAGCTCTCTACTTTTGTTTGAACGTCAAAATTTATATGTGATTATTGAAAATATAATCTCCTAAAAGATAATTCTTGAATATTATATTATTGTCTTGTTTTTATGTTTAATATAACTTTTATTAATGTAATTTTTTAATGTATTGTTTTTGTATTTAATAAAATTTGTGTGTATTATATAATAATATTATTAGAAAATTGGATGCAACATGAGAATCTTTAGTAGGATTGTAGGAGACTTTAGTAATGGGTTAATTATAGTTTGTTCTTTCATTTTACAATTTAGTATTCATTCACACAGGACTTACAAAAAATGCTAGATAGGTCAGGTGAGGTAACGAGTCAAAACCGATTTAATAAACTCTATTAAGGCATAATATTGAAGTGGATCATAAAACCAAATCCTAGAAACCTAGAAATTTATTCAAACAAAATCAATTATCTAATTAAATCATACACGGTTTCAACAAATTAACCAAATTAACTATTATACCAACACATTCATTGTTTGATGAACTAACATATGGACAAGGTTCAACAAATAATCATCAAATAAATAAAGGATTAACTATGTTATAAAAAGAGATGCACTCACACTAGGTTACCTCTCTCCTCTCCACTCCTCTTCTCTCTTACTTTCTCTACTCACTCTCTACCTCACTCTCTCTACACTCCTCTATCTACATATCTGCTTGTAATACATGTAATAATGGAGATATATATATATATATATATATATATACGAATTCTGACTTGAGCGTTGGAGGGTGGATCCCGGGACTTCGGCCTCCGGGCCCCTTCTAATGGGTTTCGTTATGTTTGCATCATATGATCTAAGCTCGAAAAGATGGAGAATAGTCCAAAACGATCATTTAAACCGACCTGGCGTATTGATGTAGCAACAATTAACTCATTGCATTAAATCTCTAATAATTTTATTAGAATATGAGCAGAGGTGCACAATAATCTTGATAGAGGTTGCACATACATATAAAAATAATTTTTTTTATAAAAATTAACACCGTTCATAAGAAGTTGAGCGGTAGCTTATGCTACCGCGGACAATTTATAATGTCTGTCTATAGACTATTTGTAGGGCTTACTTTATTTGTTAAGAGAACATAACTAGTCATATTTAACTATGAAAGTATCTATTCCAATCGGTTACTTTTAGATAATTTTACTAAAGAATATTTAATAGAATATGCAATTAGTATACTTTAGAATATGATGTATAGGCATAGATTTCTCACAATTGTGTGAAGTATTATTTTTATAGCAACATAAAAGAGGAAAATTCATATAATGATAACTAATTTTAAAAATTATTCTATTAATATCACTTTCCTCTTTATTTCATATTGTAACAACCTATGAATAATTTTGATAAAATATTTTTTAAATTTAATTATTTTAATAAGAAAAATAAAACCCAACATAAAATGAGCGAAAATTAATCCGGTAAGAAATGCGTCCTTGTGGAAGCTCGAGAAGCTATTGCCCCACCGCACGTGATGTGATCGTGTATAAAATTATTGGGGGCAAAGATGGACACGTGGTTTGTACTTGACCGCTGGATGAGACCATTAATTGTAAAAAGTCATCGGTGGGTCCAAGTTGTCGTACGTGTTTCACGTGCCCGGAAAATGATACTACCACTTTGGTACCCCACCATCCAAAAAAGATATATTTATGTAAATAAAAAGAAAATTAAACTAAAAAATGTAAAATGGATAATTATTTGATTATTTTTTTGTTATATATATCAACTGATAATCGTTAGTTCATCATCTTTATTGATTAAAACTAGTTCTTCATCAATTTCTTTTTGATTTTAAATACAGATTTTGAAAACAAAATTTTGGAATAATTTGTTGATGAACAAAATGCTTTCATCTAAAAAGTGATGAATATGTTGGATTCATAAAAAAGAAATTGATGAAGAACTAATTTTAATCAATAAAGATGATGAACTAACGATTATCAGTTGATATATATACCAAAAATGATCAAATAATCATCCCTTTTATCCCCTTTTACTTTAATTTTCTTTTTACTAGATCTCTACCCTATGTCGATATGCTATTATATATATTTCTAATTATATGTTTAATTTATTCATTAATTAACATACTAGATTAAATGTCCGTGTGATACACGAGTTGTTTAAATGATAATAAATATTAAACATTAATAAAAACGTATTAAATAATAATAAAACGCGAAATAAATGAAAATTTAATAAATGTAACATCCTCACAAAGGGCCTAGACGCATGCTGACATGGTACGTGTAATAAATTAATAAATGAAATAAAATATATATATATATATATATATTTGTAGATATCAAAGAAAAATAACTAAAATAGTTATTTAAATGAGTAAATAAAATATTGATAAAATATAAAAGAATAGAAGAATATTAAATGATTTAGAACGAGGTTTCTAAAAATATCTCCGTTAGTTAAAACGGATACTCGTGCGTTAAGTTGTAAGTTGAAAAGGGAAACAAAATACCCACTTATGGATAAATGAAACCCACAAGTCGGTCTCCCTCTTTACTCACGTATACACACACAGACAACTCATTTGTTTGCCTTTTGTGTGTGTATGTTCTTGTTGTTGTGAAGAAGAAAGCAAAGGAGATCATTCAAGTTCAAGAAATCTTTGCAAATCAAGTGTAAATCCAAGCTACAATATGCCATAATCATCTTCTTCAACCTACTTGTTCTTGTAAGCTTCCAATTCATCATGTTCTTCATTCTTCGACTTTTAGGTCAAATGGGTCAAAAACCCAAATTGACATATCCAACTAAAATTAATGATTCCTACATGTTCCTACCTCAATTCTAAGTGTGTAGCAATCTGAGTTTTGAATTAAGAGGTGTTTTTGATTGATTTTGGTTAGAAAGCTCAAATGAGTCAAAAATGGTGATTTTGGTCCCAATCTTTGAATTGGATGTTAAAGTGTGAATTTAGTGTTGTTTCTAGCTTAGTTATATTGACCATTTCATATGTGAACACTGGAATTTGATTTGGAATCGTTTGATTGTGTTTTGGGGTTAAAAATGGCAAGAACAGAGGCTGAAATCGCACAGGTCTACACAGCAGTCCTTGCGGGCGCAAGGAATACCCCTTGCGGCCGCAAAGGATACTTGCTTACGGCCGTAAGGCCTCCCTCTTTCGGGCGCAAGGGCCTGTCAGTCTTTGTGGGCGCAAACACTCTGCTTGTGGCTGCAAGGAACTCTGTTTCAGCAAACAGTTTACTGTCTCGCATTGTTTTGATATTCGGGATGTTTGTCTAGGTGTACCAGTTGATCAAGAATCATCTGTGACATTGTGCTTGCCTGTTATAACTACACAGGTGAGTAACAGTTAACTCGAGCATAATATTGATAGTGTTATAAAGATGTTTTGTGTGTGATAAACCAAGAAATTGTAGTTTTGCATGTTTAAAGGTTTAATGAACCAATTGAATGATACAAATGATATGTTGAAGACCTGTGTAGGTCAATATTGATATGTATGCATGTTTGAAGACCAGAATAGGTCATTATTGATATGTTGAAGGCCTGTGTAGGTCAATCTTGATATGTATGCATGTTTGAAGACCAAAATAGGTCATTATTGATATGTTGAAGGCCTGTGTAGGTCAATCTTGATATGTATGCATGTTTGAAGTCTAGAGTAGGTCATTATTGATATGTTGAAGGCCTGTGAAGGGCAATCTTGATATGTAAGGGCCGGAGTAGGCCATTTGTGTTGTGATAAGGCCAAAGTAGGCCATTGTGTGAGTGCCGGTACTATTTTGTAGAGATTGGGGCCAGATTATCTGGGTCTTGAGTTGGGGCCTTGTGTCGCCAGCTAGGATGTGCGGAGATTCGATGATCACGAATCTTGGTTCTTGCAAAACCTCCGCCCCTCGATACTAACTCGGGGCTCTCAGTTTCCCACTGATCCCAAATGGGATATGTTCCCGATAACGCAATGGTGGACCGCTACCCGCTTCTCCACCGGCGCGGAAGAAGTATCGGTTTTCCCAGTGAGGATCATTGAGCCGGGTTCGCTACCTCGCAAGACATGATGCCTGCTGACTAACCGGTGCTTCACCATGTGTTAGGATAGACTTGAATGAAGTTATGTGATGCATGTAATGTGTTTTGATACTGTTAATATACTGCTTCCGTTTAATTGTTATTCACTAGCTATTTATAGCTAACACTCTCATGAACTCTCCATATGCAGGTAAATAGACTAAAGGTGAGGACGGGTACCTGTTGGTAGTTCATGTTAGGTTTTGGGGAACACTTGGTGTAGACAAGGCATGTGTAATAATAGTGTAATGGTCAAACGAGTTGGTAACGCTTGGTGTGTTTGTTAAAAAATACTTTTGTATTACAACTTATATTTATATAAGTTGTATAATGTGAATTAAATATAGCTTCCGCACACTTTTTGATAAAAAAAATTTTATACTCTGAAATTTAAGGACCGGCGTTACAATAAATGACGACCTACGACATCAACACTCTAAGCAGAAGTGGAAACATCGATGCGAGTGGGAGTGCAAACTTGACGGCAGAAACGTGGTATCATAATATGAAGAGATGTGATTGTATTTCTTATATAAGTTATCAATCACTATTATTACAATTAAGGGTAATAAAGTTAAACGTTATTGGTTATAATTAAAAATGATTTAAAATGATTATAAAATATTTTAAAATGATAAAACTAAACATTTGGTTAATT